>JANHMN010000013.1:52010394-52095976 GCA_030674055.1 Rhabdomys pumilio | reverse complement strand
GCATCCCCCAGCATCCCCAGCATCCCCCAGCATCCCCCAGCATCCCCAGCATCCAGAGCTTGCGGAATCACTCAAAGGCCTCTAACACTTCAGTCGTTCATGCTGCAAGCAACGCTGCAGGCTGGGTCTGTTCTTTTTAGTTAGTATGTTAACCAAGCTTAAGTCACTTGTAGCTAAGATAGAATGTGGATGCCACTGTTCCTGGGGTCTCTGAGGAGGATCAAGTTGAGGCACATCCTTGATTGTATTATTGGGAAGAATTGAGCACCTGTATTATATCCACAAATCCCCAACCAAGTACCTTTCATCTTCTAGGTGTTTCTGCTCATCGTTACTGGATGTCTTTCTTGGTGAGCTTAAGGATAGGTGTGTGTGTGTGTGTGTGTGTGTGTGTGTGTGTGTGTGTGTGAACACGTGTGTGTACTTTGCTAGCTTCTGCTCTGTGTGTTGTCACTGCTGACAGGATCACTGAAGCGGTTTACATTGCAAGGACACAGCCACTCAGTTGTCCACTCCTTTTTTAGTGTCTCTCAAGCCTGTGCTTCTTGACACAAGAGCCTGTGTCACAAAGTCCTGTGCTCAAATGGCTTCTCCTTGTTTCTGTGGAGACGCAGCCACAGGTGGGTGCCCTGTCATTTCTCAGCCCCCTGGAATTATGGGAACAAGCACATTCACAATCCTATTAAACAATTCCCACATCCAAGGTCACTAGAAGCAACCCAAGATAGAAGGCATGGGAGTCAGTGAGATCACTCAGTGGGTAAAGTCCAACGACCTGACTCCAACCCTGGGACCCACGTGATGGAAAGAGAAAACGAACTCCCACAAGCTGCCCTCGGACCTCCACATGTGTGCTCTGGCACACACGTTCCCACACACACACACACTCACATATACAATCCATACTAAATAAATACGATTTTAAAAAGATAGACTGCGACGGGCAGTGGTGGCGCACGCCTTTAATCCCATCACTTGGGAGGCAGAGGCAGGTGGATTTTTGAGTTCGAGACCAGCCAGGACTACACAGAGAAACCCTGTCTCGAAAAATTAAAAAAAAAAATTAAAAAAAAAAAAGATAGACTGCATAGGCCACTGGTGAGCAAGAGACCAGTGTTTCTAAGGATGGTAAGCCATAGTTGATCTGAAAATACTCGAAGACCTGTGGCAGAGAGGCTTTCTACCAAGGCCTCAGCAAGGAGCAGGAGAGGCACAGAGAAGCATTAAGTCTGAAATACTATAGGTATTTTTGCTCTCAATCTAAACTGGATTTATATAAGTATTTTGTACTTTAATTTTTTTTTATTTAATGTATGAGTGTTTTGCTGCAGGCCAGAAGAAGGCACCACATCTCCTTGTAGATGGTTGCAACCCACCATGTGGTTGCTGGGATTTGAACTCAGGACCTCTGGAAGAGCATCCAGTACTCCTAACCACTGAGCCATCTCTCCAGTCCAGTTTTTTATACTCTTAAACTTTAGGCGTGATGGGAGAAACAAAAAGAATAAGAAGTTTGATAACAAATGAATAAGATAACCTCCTTCTCAACTTTGATAGAACAAAGGCAAGCAGTGATGTTGAATGTAGACATTCTTTGGTTGGAAACTCACACCAGACATACAGACTTTTAAGGATAGGAGGGAAGTTCATCCTTTCAAATGGCTGAGACTGAATGGCTGCTGTTTTAAACACTGCACTGTGCGGACTGCGGGAGACACAGGCGTGATGTTTGCTCTAGTGATTTTCACTGTCTTTCTCATTACTCTTCCCTCAACGCTCGCCAAGTTCAAACCTGATTTTGTTAAATACCACTTTTGATAGAACATGAGAAAAGGAGTCAGAGAGAAATGTGAGAGCCCCGAGTACATCTCACCTGTTCTTTCAAGCCAAGCTTCGTCCTTATATACCGTACTGCTGCCAAAGGGTAAGGCACAATACGAGTGCCTTAAGCCATGGCATACAGGTGTCTCTGGTTAAATAAGTATGGGGCATGCTGAGGAATCACAGTTTAATGTGGCCGTGTGCACTGCCGACGTCCACTAGGCAAAAAACCGTGATGTTTACCTAATTAATCTGGTCAAAGACCTGTGTTTTAAAAATGTATATTTTACATACTCCAGTTTGAAAAGATAGAAAATACAAACACTTCTCCACATACACGGATCATGTAGAGTAGGCATATATGTTCACATCAATTATAAATACCTTTGAAATATATGTAGCATAGCTCTATTTGGCTTGGGTTTTCGTTGGTGGTGGTGGTTGCTTTACGAGACAGGGTCACATTATGCCACCCTGGTTGACTTTTGCAGCCTAAGAACTAAAGCAAGGGCTGGGGAGGTAGCCTGGTGGGTCATGTGCTGGGATGTCTTGTCAGGAAACAGTCTAACGGCACTATTGCATTAGCTGAAGTGGCAGCACAGACATGAGGTAAGATACAGTGAGTTGTTAATGGATGAATTCCATTTATTCACGGTTAATGGTAGTTGATAGTCTTCACTCTTTTTTTTTTGTTTGTTTGTTTTGCTCCATTTGAAAAAAATATGGTTTAATCTGTTTTAATTATGGAGAAAGTCAACAAAACAAGAAACAAATAAAGCAGAGGAAGAACCATGGGCTGAACGATGTAGGCTTCCCTTCAGCAGGAACTATCCAAAGGCAAGGGCGGCAGATACAAGGTGAAGTCACAGGAAGCCACATCAGAGGCCGTGGAAGCTCAGGTGAGAAGCACAGACTGGGGGCTTCTCACACCAGCCTTGGACTAAGTAGTTTCAGTCTCCTAAGGCATCCACAGGTAGATGTTACCATACATCTCCACCATCCCCACAACCCATCCCCTACTACAGGCAAGGGGCATGGGTGAAACTGTGAAAGTGAACTGTCCAGAGTTAGCCAGCCAGTGGCCACCTTGAGCGTAAGCCATGCTACCTAACCACAACCCCATCATTAATTGTAAGAGACTGGAACAGAACTGTCACAAGGCATCAGGGCCCAAATATTACTGAGAGGGCCACACGTCCTAATCTGTATTTCAGGTATCTTCAGGTCCCTTCATGCTATGGGTAGAAATGGACAACTATGCGGGACTGGAGTTGGGGAGGAACATATAGAAAGGTTAAGCAAAGAGCCCGCATGCGCACTTACTCTTTGATCAAACAATCCTACTCCAAAGACCTGACACCACTCCAAACACACTGATGGACAGTTATGCATCGAAAGAACACAAGATGTTTAAAAATACCTGAACATCCACGCACAAGCAGTGGGGTGACTACACCATGGGGCTTACACCCACGGAAGCTTATGAGAGCAAGGGGAAGAAAGCTCTGGAGTAGAGTATATACAAGGCCTGGGCTCCACCTCAGCATCAGGAAAGAAATGATAAAAAAAAAAGAAGAAGAAGAAGAAGTAGAAAGTTCTTGATGAACAGATACAGAGTTATTCTGAGGTTTGGCCTGTTGTTATGTATTGTAATGCTAAGTGCAAGCCCCTAAGACCTGGTTGACCCAAGTGACACCATGTGACCTTATCCACAACTCAGTTCTGGTTGGTGTATAAATATGCTGACAGTCAATAGCTGGGCAGAAGAGACACAGGCAGGGCTTAGGGTTCCTAGGCTTGGGGTCAGAGGAGACGCACAAGGGGTGAAGAAGAAGGTAGAGAGAGGAGAAGGTGCCATGGAGCAAGAATTTTAAAATAATGGCCATGCGGTTTAGCTAATCTGAGTTAAGAGCAGCCCAAATGAAACATGGCAAATTATATAATGGTATTGTTGACTGCGAAATAGACATAACAGCATAGAGGACAGAGATCCACCCAGCTCTTGCGCTGATTAAGGCTTATTATAAATATAAAGGTTGTGTGTGTTTGTTTTATCTGGGAACTAAATGGCCAAAGGCCGGGTAGAACCCCAGGACTGACATTGAATGTTTCAACAGAGTTATTTCTAGAACACAAATAAGGGAAATGCACAAACACCTTTACACTGTGCAGCCTTCATGTTAAGAAAGGATAACATGCAGGCACACACACACACGCGAGTGCTCATGCATAAACACATAAACACATACTTTTTTTTTTTTTTTTTTTTTTTTTTTTTTTGGTTTTTCAAGACAAGGTTTCTCTGTGTAGTTTTGGCTGTCCTGGAACTCACTCTGTAGACCAGGCTGGCCTCAAACTCAGAAATCCGCCTGCCTCTGCCTCCCAAGTGCTGGGATTAAAGGCGTGCACCGCCACCACCCGGCAACAAACACTTCTCTTTACAAAAAAAAAAAAAAAAAAAAAAAAAAAAAACCCAAGGGGAAAACAAACTAGGAAGCAGTAAAGTTCAATAGCTTCATGAAAAGGCAGGCAGGAAAGGCCAGAAATATGGGAGCGCAGGGTGCTCCTCTGAGCTCATCTTTCTGTAGCTTCAACCTTAGAAGAAGGTTAATCTTCTACATATTTAAAACCTAGACTTAAACAAGCAAGAATGTAAGGCAGAAGGAACCATAACTGGAAATAAATAAACCTAATTAGATTCTGAGGGTATATACAACCACAGCAATGAAGCAGGAGGAAAGGAATGAAGGGATGGAGGGAAGGCCAAGTAAACTGTGAACGAGAAACAGTTTAGGTCCTCGCATGTGGGGGAGAGGACTGCAAATCCAGTGTTCTGACCAAAGCAACCTAACACTATTTGATACAGAATTTAGGATTAAGCAGATGACGACATGTGCAGATACTGGAAGCGGAGGTTCTCATGGCAAGAGAGGGCATAAAACATGAAATGAGAACAGTAAGAAAGGCGTGCATGATGCAAACTCATCACTTCTAACCTGTATACAAGTTCAGTGCAAGTGTATGTACGTACACATTCCTAGTTCATGTATGTATATCGGGGGCCGTGTTTGTACATATGCATACATAGATTCTCTAGCTCTGGCCACCAAAAAGCTCAGACAGAAAAGTCACCAAAGAGTAACAATCACCCTTTTCTCCAAGATCTGGATCATTTCTCACTGGAAAGAACCAAGAATCTTCAGAGATGTGGCTGATCCTACACTGGGGCCAAAATAGACACAAGATGCATCTGAATATCACAGCACACTCTAAAGAAAAAAGTGCCCCAATAATGACGGGGACACATCCAAGGAGCACAGAGGTCAAGCTGGGGAATGCTTACTCATTAAACCCAGGAATTCTTGGACACCCAAACCTCCAGGTGCAGGAGTATCATAAGTCATTGAGGGGAAAACGATTAGAAAGCCCATGTCTAAAACAGTTGAACAAATGAATGAAGGGGAGAAGGTAGGGGTATGGAGGGAGGGAAGGACAGAGAGAAAGAGACAGGGAGAGAGAGAGAGAGAGAGAGAGAGAGAGAGAGAGAGAGAGAGAGAGGGAGGGTTCTTCGTACAGTGGACTTCTGAGGTCTGAAAAGCAAATCAAAGTTGGGGCCATGGGAGAACCTGAAAACCAGCAGTCTCCAGCCTTACCATAAACAACTGGCTGAGGTAAAAATGCCGAGTGAAGACTGACTACACAGAATTCTGACAAGCAGAGAGGTGCTTGCATTGATTTACCGTGTCTGCCCGTGGAAAACTTACCTCACTGCTTGGGGGTGGGGTTACTCACAACAGGAATTATACGTTGGAGAAATTAGGTGACATCATAGCCGGCAGATCAAATGCAAGGGACAAGAAGAGCCAGCAGATGGCTACTATGTGTCTCCAGATGTGAGCCGCTGGGTCAGACGCGACCTCACCCTGTGACTATATAGCTGGGAATGCAGAACATGCTCTAGCCACTAAACAGCAGAGAAGCATGGAAGGACTCTGCTTTCTGACAGGAGAGAGGATGGTGTTAAAAACGTCCATACCATAAAAGATAAAGAAACGCAAGGAAAACGTTCCAGACTGAAGAGAGGTGACAAAGTCTACAACATGGGGGAGGCACGGATCATGGAGGATGTTATCAGGTCAAGCAACAAAATCAGAGGATTTACAGTGCAGTAGTGATATATATTCATCATGTACGTGAATCAACCTCCTGGGTTGACCAGCAGCGACCACCCCTGGCTACCATCACTTTCTGTGAATGCTCCTCAAAGCTCTCCCAAGCTCTGCCAGTAGGCTTAATTACTCTTGATTAGGCTGCCAGGAACCTTTAGGTCTTACATTCTGTGACATTAAGCTTAGCTGAGTTTAGTATCAGTGCACTGTATATAAAGGACCTCCTGTATCATTTATGCCTTCTTTCTTGTGGCTCACAAATATACTTCCTACATGCTAGGTGACAAGTGTTTGGAATCATACCCTCTCACTGTTGCCAAAACTGAGAAAATTGATTCTGAATTCTTCCCCAATTTTTATCCCAGCATACTGGGACACGCTGATGATTCTCAAGTCCTTATATTATGCTGACTCTCGTCCTGAACCCTAAACTCATACAGTCCGGTTTTCATTAAATATCTCTACTTGGATGCCTAGAAGAAGTCTCAAACTCAAGTCGTGCACAGGAGGGTTCCTGGGCCTTTTCCCGTACAGGTGCTATCCACACAGTTGTTCTTCCTACTGAGGATGGTTCTACTTCTCCTGTCTCTCAAGCCAAAGGCTGTTAAGTACCCAGGACTCTTCAGTCTGTCTCCCCACATCCAAAATACCCCAGTAGTTAAGTACAGAATTAGAACCTCTCAGTACTTCAGCTGGGCGAAGCACTGCCATCTCCTGCCTTCACGGATAATGGACAGATGATGGATAGTCAGAGACACAAGCACTCCCAGACTCATGGAGGCCTTACATCCCCAGACCAGTTAACATAGACATTCTGACCAATGCAGTCAAATGGGAAACAGGAATAACAGAAGCACATGAACTACTTTAATTGTGTGTGTGTGTGTGTGTGTGTGTGTGTGTGTGTGTGTGTGTGTGTGTAGTTATTGAGCTATACAATTTATGAGAATACATTCAGAACTCATGGCTGCTGGGTGTGGGACTCATGTCTGTAATCTCAGCACTCAGAAGCTAAGTTGAAAGGATTACATGGATTTTGAGGCCAACCTGGGCTACAGATTAAAGAGTTGCCTCAAAAAGACAAAAAAAGAAGAAAGAAAGAAGAAAAAGAAAGGAAGAGAAAAGGCAGGGAAGCTACAGAGAAGGCTCACTGTTGCTCTGAGTTCAGCTCTGAGCACCCATGTCAGGCAGCTCATGCTTCCTGTGACCCCAGATCTAAGGAACCCAATGCTGTCATCTGTACTCTCATGTGCACACACCTACACACAGCCATTCCCAAATACATAATTTAAAATAACAATAAATAAATAAAACACACAAAGAAAAATGAGTCAGGAAATGTAATAAAGAAAGCGCACAGGGCAACAGCAGTAAGAAACAGTAAACCACATGAAAACAGGATTTTACAAAACTCCAAGCAGACGCATACATATGGATATAACAAGGGAATCCCTATGATAGAATACTAACTACGAACACACTCCCGCACTGAGCACAGTGCCTTGCCTACAGTTCTCAGCACTTAGGAGGCAGAGATGAGAAGACTCATAATTCCAATGCCAGACTGGGCAATAGAAAACAGAAGGATGCACACAATGGTGCAGGGGAAAATATCTCTATGCATGCACATTTAAACACATAACACATTCACACTAATGGAGCAAAAAAAGTTATAAGCAATCACACTAAAATGTTAATAATCATTACCTCCAAATTTTAGGATAATGGGAAATACTGACTTTTTTCTTCACTTGTATCTTCTGTATCTTCTCCCATTACTATGCAAACCCTTTATTCAGAGTTTATATTTTCTGTGAGGTGCATTTTAAGCCACAGTGCACTTTGAAGTGTATATAATGCCCGAAAGCCTCTGAACTTGGCCTCAAAGCGCTTAGCACGTGGAGTTAAGTCTCTAACCAGAGCAGCCGACCAGAAAACCAGCAGACTAAGCATTTCAGCCATTTTTCAAACTGAATGAGATTACTGTTCCAGGTGATGGGTTTTAACAGGCTTTTTAATTCAATCTGTGATTACAGTTAGGCCTCCATAATAATCGACTTAATTCTACCATTATGCAAATCACTGCCTCACAGAGAGGAACCCTGGTGGAGAAAGGGGGAAAAGCCCTGTAAGCAAGAATACTCAGGGAATAGAATGTTTTGGTTAAATTAGTATGCGTATTTAATAACAAATTTAGGATGAAGCGTGCCATAATCCCTTAAGATGGGATAAGGAGGGCAATAAGGAATTCAAGGTCATAGCCTGGTCTACAAAGAGAAAAGCCTCTGCAGTGACTGGCCAGCTTTGGCATCTTATATAAAAGTCACTGACTCCTAAAGGCTTCAAGAACCCAGGATGATGAGAAGATAATGACTCAGGCCCCTCCCAACATGAATTCCATCTCAAAGCTAGGAAGGACACAGCCTGAGTAAATGCCTAGGAAACCAGCTGCTATCTGGGGACAGAGAATTACAGAGGCTGACTGTGGGTAAGACACGGTGACATCAACCTTGCTGTCCTCTGTTTTAGCTGGTAATGAAGACACACAGAAGAAGCTGAAAGTTCAGGATACTGGTGACATTAGCAATTTCTTCTCCTGAGACAACAGAAGACATTTTAAATCGCTGCAGTGATAACATACACATAACTCAAAAATAAGAAAAGAGAAAGGGAACTCACAAAAAGCTTTAGAGCTGAGGGGAAGGATGTTCTGAGTAGCAGGGCTAGCTCCCTGAGAGGCCTAACCAACCTGCATTTGGTAGATGGAATTCTTTGCACTAAGTCCTATGAACCTCACGGCAAGACAAAGAGAAAACTACAAAATCCTGCTAATTAGCTTCTCTGCTTCTCAAATGACTTAATCTACTCACACTTTAGTGTATCTTTTAAGACTGACACATCTAATTAGACATTAAAAACAAAATCAACCGCACCCCCCAAACAAACTATACAATTACTGTATAGTCGTATGTGACTTGGGAGCTAGCACTGTCTGAAGATCTGGTAATCTCCCATCCTCACAAGTTCAAATTCACCTCAAACCCTAATTCTAATTTCATCAGCTAAATCTTTTCGGGGGGCAGGGAGGAGGCTAGAGCAGTGGTTCTCAACCTGTGGATTGTGACCCCTTTAGAGGTGGAAGGACCCTTTTATAAGGGCTGACTAAGATCACTGGAAGACACAGACACTACAATTCATAACAGTAGCAAAACTACAGTTATGAAGTAGAAAAAAAATAATTTTATGGTTGGGGGGTCACCACAGCATGAGAAAGAACAGTAAAGGATAACAGCCCTAGGAAGGTTGAGAACCACCCCTCAAGGAAGACTAGATTGTATTCGAGTTTTGAACTTTGCAGTTCACCTCAAAAATCAGTTCCTTAGCCACTTAACAGACATCAAGGAGGAGTCTGTACATGTGAGACGCTCTGCTAAACACTAAATATCGTGTCCCCAACCCTCGGGGCTGCTACACAGGGCTGACAGCTCCATGTGTGGCCATATAAGCACCGGTTTATACCTCCAATCTCTCTAGTACCCAATCTCTCTAGTACTTGTCATCTCAGTACTTGGAGGCTGAGGCAGGAGGATGTCTATGAGTTCAAGGCTACCCACCCTGGGTTATACTGCAAGAAGTCAGACAAGAAAACATACCAAGATCCTGTCTGAAAATGAATTTATGAGAAGCATAAAAGAAGTCGGTTCAATTCCATACTCAGTTTTACTCCGCATGAAATCAGGATAAGAAGAGACAGAGGAGGGGCTCCTCCACTTCATCTTTCCATCCATTTACCCCACACGGGTTGTGCTGAGCCAACAGCACAGAAGGCAGTATTATCCTCACAGACAGATCAAATGGAATCTCTCATACCCTTGCCACCTTGGCCAGCTTCTATAAACTACCTGTGAAGGTGTGAAAACACAGGCAGAACCACACACTGTACCCAAATGCTGCCACAGCACCATGAGGTCAGCACGCCCCGACTCACGGCTTCTGATCTCCCTTGAAAGCATGCAAATTTTCCATCCGGTCTGTCTATCGAGTTCAGCAAGGTAAGACTATCTGATCCCCAGTGGGTCGTTTTGTTTACTTCAGAACAAAATGAAGATGCATTTCTGCAGTCCCACACAGCCTGCGCCTTTCAGATTACATGAATCCCAACTTCACAGGCAGGTCTGAAAAGCAACTCGTGAACATAACGCAGATGGCCCCGTTCTCTCCTCTGCCTGGAAAGGTTTGCTAAAACTGAAATGACATTTCCCCGTCATCATTCCCCTT
The DNA here is from genome assembly GCA_030674055.1 of Rhabdomys pumilio. NCBI lineage: Eukaryota > Metazoa > Chordata > Mammalia > Rodentia > Muridae > Rhabdomys > Rhabdomys pumilio. The sequence continues at coordinate 52,085,708 of JANHMN010000013.1, read as the reverse complement.
CTGCAGAAATGTGTGTGTAACATAATTAACCTCGTTCCGCAAGGCTACAGCTGAAGAAAGCACAGGAGCTTTGCTCCCCGCATCTCTCAAGTGACTAATGAGCAGATAGTATCCTCTCCTCTCACAGTGCAGCTCCATGTCCACAGAAACTTACGTCTTTTCCCAAGACTCTGAGTTCAAACTGGGTTTCCTTGAAGTGCACCTTTGTAATCCGAGGCCTGAAAAACAAAGCAGACAGCGTTGGGCTTGCTGTTTCCAGAGCACATCATTTTCCAGACACTCACAGAGGCATCCAGCAGGAAAGGACTGAGAAATGCAGGCTCTTTTGTATAGTCGAGGACACTGCAGAGCATCCATAGATGTCCCGGCCTCTGGACATCCTCTCTCTGTTTCTCCACTAACGCTCACGCAAGCCTGGAAACTCGAGGCCTAGAGGTACCACCTTCCAGACACACAGGGCCTGCCCAATCCTTCCACTCCATCTCTTAAAGCTAAAACACCAGTTAGTCCTGGACACATGGTCCAGCAACACACGGGAGGGTGGGGGGGAAATCCTACTCCATAGTTCCATGAACAAGAGAGTCCAGAACAACTGAAAGTTACAAAGAAGATGCGTACATTTACAATCAATTTTTCTACTCACAACTGAAAAGACACAAAGCCTAATGGATAAAGCACACACTCTTAACAATGACTCTGTCCCCAAGTTACACCTACCAGAAATACTTTCCAACTTGCTTTTTATTCTTATAGACGACAACACCCACTGGAGTCAAGCCTAAGAAATATTCGGACTTATTTTCTCCCTGGGGGGAAAAAACAAACAAAACATATATTTCTAAAACCATTAACTTATTCATAAAGAAGCTCTTGGTAAAAAACTATAACTGGCCATACAGAAATAATTTGTTGGAGTAATACTAGATTTATTTGAAAGGCATCATATAAACAAAATAAGCTAACCTGTAATAGTCATTAATTGAAAGCCCCGCCCTCCACCCCCTATCCTTAAAGGTATTCTTCCTAGCGTCAAATCTACACTAGTGACTTCAGGTCATGAAAAGGAGCACTTTCTGACAGACAGTCCAATGCTACTTATGCGCTGGTGCTTAAGCCCAGGTGGGATCACCATGGAGCTTACAATTCAGACAAGGATGAGCTCAGTCACCTCAGACTGTCCAGTGAAGGAGGCAGAGTGTAAAAACACACAGGGGCTTCAAACAATTCTGTAGCCACAACCTGAGACCCCCGGACTGTCAAGGGAGCTTGTAAGTGGTTTGTCTTGGTTTTGCTCTCAGATGTGGATACAGCTCAGACCCAACTTTTACCATGAGAAATTTTAGGCAGCTGCCTGCAGATAGAGGCTTTGATTTCCTGAGGTCTGGCGTGGCCCTTCCTACCTCCATTAGTAACTTTTAGACTGACAAGCATAATGTCTTCCTCATAAACCCTGGAGAACCTTCATTTTCAGGTAACGGTAAATCTCAAATAAGACAGGATCCTAAAATGACAGAGCCACAGGCCAAGTGGACACCAAGAACATGCAGAGCTATCTGCTGAATGGCCTGCAAGCAGAAGACAACTGCTCCAGAGAAATCCAACATCCGTCTCTAGAAACACATCCTCAGAGGGAAGGAAGACCTAACACACGCAGGGCATTTCCCTCAGGCTCTCATCACCCTCCCAAACTGGGAAACTTGAGTATGAATCAAGATAAACATTAATTACAGAAGCCACAAGCATTCTGCAGAAGCCTCTATGAATTTCCTAGGAGGTATATTTTTTAAAAACCCCCAAATCCATCAGGATTGACATCAGGGGAGAAGACAACTACTTCATGGAGATTTAGATTCCCATCTTCCTTCAGTCCTTCCTCCTTCCACTGCTTTTCCAGGCTGGTCTCCAATGTGAGCCAGCCCTGCCTCGACCTGGGACTACAGTGCTGAGATTTCAGAACTCTGCCACCCAGGACTCAGAGGTATCCTTACAGCAGGCAGCATTTCATTCTCCAACAAGACCAGCATCTAATACCAGAGACCTTCTGCCTCCTCCAAGTCTGTGACTTCCCCTGACACACTGAATATATATACTCAAGGATGTGTCTAACTCTAAAAGTTAATATGAACCAGGAACAATGGCAGGTGCCTGGAATCCCAGCACTCCACAGGTAAAGACAAAGTTTGGGCCAGTCTAGACTGCGCCGTAGAATCCTGATGACTCTCTGAATTAACAGGAAGCACAGTTTCTTGTTTTAGACAATACTAAGGAGTTAAAGATATGCTATAAAACAAATGCAGGGGTGCAAATACGAAAGAGATCCTCAAAGAGAAATGTTGGAGAGGGTGGGGCCTGGCTCTGGGATACTTGGGAAGGATCTCATAGGCGCTCACTGACAACAGCTGGCAGGTTTCCTGGCTACTGAAGAAAACTGGCAAACACTAGCCACACAACCATTCCCCTGTTGACAGAACACTGTCCACTCAACCCATCTGCCAACCACTGCACCAGGATGGCTGCCCAACACCTACTTTACCTGGCAAAAACCTTATTCTTTTCAGCCGTAAAAAAAGAAAAATCTATTTTTAGAAAGTCCTTCCATTTTCTAATGTCGTCAATTACAGACTAGTTTTTAAACCGTTCTGACATTTAGCTAAGTCCTTTGGCACTGTTATCGAGACTGTGTTTGCAAGCCCAGTAGACTGTTTTCTACACACGGAAATATAATCACTGACTTTTATGCAAAACTCATTAGGGTTCAATCCACATGAGATCTGCTCCGAGTTTGAAAGCACAGGAGGACGTATCAGCGGCTTGCTAGACAGGAGGGCCGCAGCTTCCCTCAGGGAATTTCTCTGACTTTTTAACAAAAATGTCATCCGCTTAAAATATTTTGTGTTAATTAAATGTTACTCACATAGACAGGATGCAGGTCAACGCCATACATCTCCAGGGATTTGGCAGTCCTCAGGTAATTCAGCTCAGCTTCCGAAGGAGCCTGACCCCTACACCCAGAAAAAACACAACACCGTATCTTACTGAGAGCTACTCCACTTACAGAGAAGGACACTCCGTGGTGTTCGCTGGGAAAACAAGCAACACTCTGTACTGACACAAAGGCTAGGCTTTGTACCTCAGGAAGAACTTGGCCCTCTGGGTGACAGGAAGGTAATATTTATATTAAGTTAATTTCACTTACCAGACCTACTTCTGCCCATTACAGTCTATTCCCAAATTCTCAGTACATATTAAAAAAAATTTCTCAGTTTCAAAAGCTCCCAAAGAGATTGTTGAGAATATAAGCATTCAAATTAAAAAGCAGCCACTTCCCAAGGAACAAGATGTCTCCACCTACAGCGGCAGCAGCGGCAGCTGTGTACCAGGAGCAACTGGAGCTGGCACCACACCAGGCAAGGAGCTGAAGGGCCCCACTACCCAGCAGGGGTCACGCCAACAGGTCCTGAGCACAGGTGCGGTTGGGACACACATTAACTAACACAGAAACTGCAAAGTGCTTGTCGTTTTCATAATTGAGTAGAGAAATCTTCCTAAGGCCTCCACACTGGTAGTAATATCCAGAAAACACCATTTGCTTTTAATGAGTGTGAACATCTGCCAGGACTCTCCATGGATGAATTGGGGGGAGAGGCTTAAATGTCTGTGTGTGGGGGGAGGGGGAGAGTGATGGCTAACAAAAGATAGAAGCTGCTAAGAACATCTCAAAATGGAGCCGTGCTCCCTGATGTGTTCCCTCATTTCAGCCACTGTGCACTTAGATGAAAGCCTAGAAGAAAGTTCTTCATAAACCAGTCGCAAGAAAACTGCCAAACTTTGATCATCCTTCATCCCTAGACACTGGCCACACAAGTGTGTAAAACACGTATGAAGGCCTTTCTCCAAAACCCTATAATTTCAAAATACAGTCATACTTTGAAACTCCTAGTAGAATTAGTATTCACAGACTGTGCCAAACACACTGCCCTTTATAATGTATAACAAGCTCTCTCTTGTTAGCATCCACTTCAGCAAAAACCTTAAAGTGAAGGATTCTATTTGCAGGCAAGAGAGCATTCTAGTGCATGCTAATCCAAGATGGAGAGTCGGCTCCTCTGACTGCTACTCCGCAATTGACTTCTGCCGCTAACCACTGAGGCAGATCTATTCAGCAAGCGTTTTTGCTGAGCAGATTAATTCCACATTTTTTCTTAACTATAATAGATCTGAAACCAAATATATTCAAAGGGGAATGTTACACAAGAAGCAAAAAACTGAAGTTAATCAGTACAGAGGATTTAACCAAAATAACTATAATTAAATTATAACTTCACTGCTCTGGGCAATTAACTGAATATCTTCCCAGGGGAGTACGTGAACTCTCAAGGTGCATCAGAGTTTGTACAACGCCTGCCGAAGCTACACACTAGTGTCTTCCTGCACAGGCTCATTTGCTATGGCCTAGATAGGATTTTTGCTTCTAATTCTAAAGACTTCCATACTTACTACAGGGCAAATCTCAAATACACAAAGGCATGTTTAGTTACTTTTATATAGTTAGAAGCAGTATTTATACACTATAAGATTTCACAGGTTACTAGTAATGAGAAAACCTACAAAATGCAGCTCTTACAGTGACCCCGCCTATGTAAAGTCACAATGTCGAAACATACAGAACCAGTTATCTCTACGGGAATTATGCAGAGAGGAGAGGTCAGGAGTCACTGATCAAAACTGTGTCGACTTTAGGTGCCAGGCTTAATGTCTCCTCTATGCTACTTAGATAGCTGGGAGTTTCGGTGAGCATTTATTGTTGTAAAAGAAACAAACGAGCACTCACACCACAGCTGAGTTTATCTCTGGGAATATTTATAACTGTCTTAGCTGACACTGATGAGGGCTGACGCAATACATAATTTGCTTACATTAGAGTCTTATGGATCCTTTCTATGGCTTCTTCCAGCTCTTCCTTCTGGTCAGGAACAAACCGGTACTCCGACACATACCCCGCGGTATGCTTGTACGGGTCGTGGTCTCCCAGTTCGGCTGAAAAACAAAATGTCTTTCTATTCATATAGTTTTTTCCTTAAGTATCACAGGTAACGATATTTGTGGGAAGTGCTTCTAAAAACATAGGAGTAGAATTTTTCTATCATGCTTAAACATTTTTCTTCAAATGTTTTTAATCAATAAAATGATACTGCTAAGGTAACTGATAAATAGGTTTACTAGAACAGAACAAAGAAAAAAACGTCACCAAAGACGCGTGTGATATAAACAAACTAGGATTTAGAAAATGAAGTGGTTTTGCGTTCCCACGGTCTATCATCATTTTATTTCAGTTCTTATCAGTATTTATGAAATACAATGAATGTGCACATTCTGAGTTCGAGGTTATACATTCTGGCAACATTGGAGGTGATCCATGTACCCTCTCCCACAATGAAATCAAAAGAGTGAACACGTGAAACAACCAGGCTGCATGTGACAGTCCGGGTCTGTCTGACGACCATCAACACAGAGAAACAAACCAACCCAGAAAGTCCGGTTAACCTCTTCCTCTAATAATCTACCTTCTAAGCCCCAACCCAGCTTACTTAGTTAAAATTCTGCCTGGGACATCTAGTCTGCAGCGTCTAATTTACTAGATAGACCAAGCTGTCCATCTTAGTTTACCAACAGCACATTTGAAACATGCCCAGGCTGAGCCTTCAAAGGAACCAAATTACCCAGAGTCACCTGACACAGTCATCATGTTGACTCAGGAAGTGAAGTATTTAGAGTTCAGACGGTGTCACTCTGGGCTTGCTGTCAGCGGTGTCCTGAGACAGGACAGAGATGGGCATGGGCTGCAGAGTCACAGAAGTCAGGCAGAAGGGAGAATCAAAAAAGGTTTGGGCTTTCTACTTAGGAATCAGGTTAACCCTGAAACTAGAACCATATGCAGTCCCCTTTAAGGAAAAATGTAGCTAGCTCCATTCTTATGTCTTTTGAAGGAATACTGGTCAAGAAGTAAATTCTGACTGGCTGCATTTTAGTTTCCAAGATAGTATCTAATAAGAGTTGAAAAAAATAAACTTATGTACAAATACAAATTCAACTATTTCCCCCCAAGCATTTCTGAGGCAAATGAACCTGAGTGGGACCCACCCTGGATGGCATATGCTCCCAGCTGAGCAGCAATGTTGACAGGACAAGGCAGGCGGCCCTGAAGGGCATCTTGCTTCACCTGTAAGAAAAACTGATATCTAAAAGAGAAATGGAGAAAGGAGATTAACAATCTCTGGTGCTGCTCAGACTTGAAGCTTCAGGCCCTGACCAAAAGAGAAAATCAAGCATCCTTAATTAAAAAAAAAAAGCCACTCCCAGCCTTCTGCAAACAAAGAGGGATAAGACCAACCTAACCCACTCCACATAGCCACACTGGGTTACTGAACTCTCTAGGCAAACCATCTGGCCTGCACAGTGGTTCTGCGGTTCACCCATGTAGCCTTTCACTAATAGTTAGCTTCTCTCAAGGCCAGCAGCCTCTCAGGATTGGGAAAGGACAGTACCAATTCATGGGGTCAGTGGGAAGGTTACCATTGTCAGTCACCATTGTCAGTATCGCTGCTGTGAGTACGTCAACAACTGCTGTTCTCAGAGGAAGAAATTACAAGGACCCTACCTGGATTTTATGTGTCATCTACAAGGCCCAAAAGCATGTGTCCCAGCCAAAATCAACACTGTAGTGTACTTCCATCTATCTTCCCACGTACTAAGACTCAGCTCATTGTTTCAGCTTGGCTCATTCCGTGTTGCCTTTTATAATCACAGTGCCAACAAGTGTTTTCAGCACTGTAAAAGCTGTAGCACCTTCTGTGGCTTTTACATACAACTGCCTAGGAAAATGAGGTCAGCACTGTTACCTTCATTTTACAGATGACATAACTGGCCCAAGATCTGACTGCTGGGCAAGCAGCAGAAACAGAACTATAGCCCAAGGAATTGGATCCTAGAACTCTCCCAGTCAGGAGACTATATGTGGGCTGGAATCCTCTGTTGATAAAGTGCTCACTGTACAAGCAGAAGAACCAGAGTTTGATCCCAAGAACCTGCATTTGAAAAGCAGATGTGGTAGTGTGCTTATAATCCCAGCTTTCAGGAGGCAGATATGGGCAAATTTCTGGAGTTCCCGGGCAAACATAGCCTAATTGATGGAATCGAGGCCAATAAGAACACTTGTCTCCAGATTCACGGTGGACAGTGCCTGAGGAATAACACCCAGTGACCTCTGGCACACGCACGCACGCACGCACGCACACATGCATCTACACATGCACACACACATGTATCCATACATGCATCCAAACACACACATGCACACACACATACACACAAACACCAACATATCCATCCTTACACACACATGCACACACCCATACATGCACACACGCATTCACACATGCATCCACACAAACCAGCACACTGTATCCAGCTGCTAGCACTAATGTGCCCTCACATACCCACATCCTTCAGGCTGCCCTGTGATCTCCCTTCCTCTGGAAAGTGGTGATGCTCCATGTCACCGGGAGAGGCAAAGACAAGAAAAATAAATGGAGTCTAGAAGTCCTCTGTGATAAATGTCTTTACCCGCTTACAGCCCTAGGAGAAAATCTAAATGGTAGAGGCCACACTGCCCACTCCCGGAAGACTGATGCCAAGTTGGAGAATGGGTGCAGGCTTGAGGCAAAACCTCCTCACCAGCTGCTTCAGGAGTTGACACACTGCTCTCAGGTGCCATGTGAGAGACCTAGGAACACAGGGAAGCCATCCCTGACAGCCACAATCAATCACAAATATTTGACAGTATGGCTGTAACATACTCTCTTCCACCCACCCTGATCCAGGACCCTTGCATGCTTAACCTAGTCTGCCATCCTGTGTATCCCACTTCCGATCTTTTCAAAGATGTGACCACCTTTTTAAAATACCGTACAAAAAATTCCTTAGCCTTCTAAGCCATGGGTAGGTAGATGGTAAGATACTTCTTGGGCCAACTCTCTTGCCAGAATCAAGGACCAGGTAATGAAAACAGGTGAGTTTAACATTAAAATCCAATCAAATACTTTAGAATCTAAAATGACCTTTTTTTCCTTAAAGCTCAATCAAAACTCATTACACAGATAGAAGTACAAAAATGTTTCCTTTCTGTGGAAACCAGATCTTTTTCTTCAGATGGTCACACAGTGCACAGTGCTCCATGCAGCTACTGAAGAGTGAGCAAGTGGGGATATCCAGCCTTAAGACACCAATTCTAGAAATGCATGCTACAAGACTGTGGCTGGATGATTCGCAGCTGAAAGCACTCACACACCTAGACAGTTCTGACTGACGATGGATAAGCCTGGAGGACCTATCTCAGGACCCATCTACTGAGCACTTACACCGTCAGCACCGGCATCAGTACTATGCGTGCACTAAGTAACTACCTTCTTCCAGTCATCTTTCTGTAGAAATATAAAACTCCATTTATCAAAAGAGAACTAGCTGAATGGCAATAGAGGGCGAAGCAAGATATATGAAATATTATGATTTTTTAAAATTTATTTACACAGAAACCTTGTGATTCTGTTATGTAGTCAGAAAACCAGGATTAACAAAACAAAAAAGATTACATAATTTTCTCAAAATTACTCAACCAGTCAGATGGAAGACTATACACACAAAAGTTTCCATTATCTTATATTTCATAGAAAATTATGAAAAACTCAAAAATCTTCGACAGAGTAGGCCGGACCAATGCCCCAAAAACCAGAATCAAGATAAGCACTCTACTTTGGATTTGTTTGTTTGCTTGCTTGCTTTGTGGCCTCGAACTCAGAGCAATCCTTCTGTCTCAGTTTCCCAAGTGTTAGGATGCCTAACTGAACTTAAACTTGAAAGCACTAAAACTTAGTTTGGAAATGTCAGCCACAAAAATGGTTTTCCTTTAATCGCATAAAAGGGAATTTTGCCTTTGAGTTTCCGTTTTAGCTTGTAGCCTGGGAAATGGCTCAGTGTCTTAAAACGCTTGCTGAGCAAACCTGGTGACTTGAGCTCCATCTCCAGAACCAGATGATGTGAGAGCAGGCAACTACAATTCCAGCATTTCCCACCACAAGATGGGAGCCAGAGACGGGGAAATATGATGGACACTCCTGGGCCAGTCCAGCCAGGAGTGTGCAGCACAGCAGCCAAAACAAGAGACAACCTGCCTCAGAATAAGAAAGAAGACTGACTCCTGAAGAGATACCCTCTGACCTCCACACATATGCCATCACACCTATGCACCACACTCAAACACACACACACAAAGACACACACAGAGACACACACGCGCGCGCGCGCACACACACACACAGACACACACACACACACAGAGAGACACACGCACACGCACATGCACACGCACACGCACACGCACACGCACACACTAAAGTCACTCTATGCAGTCTGTTCACTTTTCCACGTCTATTGCATTGTGGACCTGTCGGGTAGTGCTGCACTCATGCACGTCGGTAGCATTATCCTCCACAGAGCTTATCACAGTGATCGCTTATTAAATGTGCATTTAGCTTACCTATACAACTATGTTTATAGTCACATCCTATAAGCTAATCGTGTCATCTGTTTCTTGGACAATCTGGTAAGATACCTGACAGAAAAATGGCTGTCCTTACAGCACTCTGGGGCATCAGCATTACTTGATTCTGAAGGTTATCTTCTGTGCCCTCTTAATACAAGTTAAACACAGGTAAAAAAAAAAAAAAGGATTATAAACCCTTGATCTTTTCCCTCCATAACACACACATTTTTGGAAGCTAACTCTATTTAAGAGCAACCTCACTGTACTGTCAGGACAAACACAGGGTGAACTACTAAGAATTCACATTGACTAAGTACTTAGCACTCAAACACACAATCACCTTAACACAATGCTTACAATAGTTTTTTGAGACAAATACGGAGGCAGAATCCATCAAAATGATGGACTTTCACTACTTTTAAACAAAATGTCTCTTTTTCATTCTCTAATAAGTTACAGGTATCAACACATTTTTACTCCTCTTAGACTTGGTTTCTGCCCTGCTCTTATCCCACCTCACCCCATCCCACCTCTGAAAAGCTCTAATATAAATACCTCTGCTCTCAAAATAACTCCCTTTTTGCAGAAAAGTGTGTAATAGGAAGCCCGCACTGGCACTGGCTTTTCAGAGTGCTCAGATCAGAAGCAAACGGAAACAGGTTAAGTGGAGGCAGACATCACATGGTTCTGGCTTACGTGTGGCAGATGACAGTGAGATGGGAAAACCCAATGAGTCCAAAGTAAAGATGAAAGAATGTCTGAGCAAAAAAGCATGAGAGTGCAAAAGGAGCTGGGAAAATGGCCAGGTCAATGCACTGCCTGCTGAGCAAGCGTGAGAGCATGAGTTCAGATCCCCAGCACCCATGTCCCAGCCAGGGCACCCATGTCCCAGCCAGGCACAAGGGTTCATGCCTACAAACCCACCTCTGGGCCACAGAGGCAGACATTTCCCTGGAGCTTGCTAACCAGCCAGTCTAACCAAATAAATTGGCTTCGGGTTCAATAAAAGACCTTGTCTCAAAAATGAAGAAGAGTGATTATAAAAGACACCTGACCTCTGACCTCTGCATGTGCACAGCCCCACACATATGCAGATGCATGTATGAAAGGATGGAATAGAAAGGGGAAAAACCCACAGGCTGCTTTTGTTGATCTGATTTCTAGTTTTTCCCATGATGTGTAAAGCATGACTTCAGTCCATAATACAGTTCACTGGAAAATGAAGCAGCTGAGTTGTGACAAACTCTTCTGCTCTCATGGCCAGTTAGTTCCCTGGTCATGGTCACCAGGAACCGAAGACCTCTGCAGAGGTGCTTTCAAACACTGCTGTGGACTGTTTTGGCGATCTATGTAACCAATACCAATAAGAAAACCTCTCTTTACTAAAATATGTTTTTGGTAATAAAGACAAAATAATACACTGTAATATTGATCTTTTATTTCCCCTGTTAATATTAAAAGTGACTATCTTTTCATTTCCTGCAGAGAGAAATGAAACATTTAAACAGCTGATACTTCATCTACAACTAATTCAAGAAAAGTAACTGGCTTTCTTAATATATATTTATAAACACAAAACTAACATCAAAACACCCACCATTTGCAGCTCAAATGACCGCTCTTCCCCAAACACAAAGGCTGAACATGACAAAGAATATCTCATCACAGAGATGCAAAATCTATCATCACAGTCACCCAGGTTCCTGTCATTTTCCAAACACATCTATCATGGACCCTGAGCCACCTCGTGCAAGGCTAGAATTTAATCCTCGCAGCAGATGCATCGCAAGATATGGCTCAGCACACATGCAAGTGTTTCAACCCAACTTCCTTAGCCCACGTTTAATGCAGTCTTCCATACAGCGCATTATTCAAAAAAGTCCATACTATACCTGGTTATTTCTTCTTTGAGTTTACATGGATCTTCAGCATAAAATTTAATACCAAAATACAAAGTATATGGAGGTCCAGCTTTAAAAAACAAAAACAAAAACTAATTATACTTCATATCACATTCAAAGTTGCACTGTAATATGTAACGATTAATTATATTCACATATGGAGAGCGCATTAAATATGAAAATCATCTATCTCAAGCAGTTGACAGTTCATTTACATGCAAATTGTGTTTTAAGCTCTACACTCTCATATCAAATAATATTAGCATTACAATTTACCTCTAGGTATACTATGTATTCACTGACTCTGTGCGCACGCGCCGGCACCAGCATCACTTCTGGCTGGCCTGAGTGAGATTTGCTATGTAGACCAGGCTGGCCATGAACTCACAGAGATCCACCTTCTCCTGTGTCCCCATTGTTGGGATTAAACTACCCTTATGTATTACCATGCCTAGCTTATATATACTTTAAAAAAACTATTGATGATTTTAAATTTAAACTGCTAAAATGGAAGGTTCTTCACTTGGAGAGGGGACAAAATTAGGGGATAGGGAAATGGCTCAGTGGATAAGAGTGTTTGCTACATAAACGAGGATCTGACTTCAGATCCCAACATCAGTGTAAAAAGCTAAATATAGTTGCAACTGTGCCTGCAGCCCCAGCACTGTGTGGGGCTGAGATGGGGGTTGGGGGGTTCTGACTGTCAATCTAGCTCCTGGTCCCATAAAGAACCATGTCTCGAGGGAATAAAGCACCCTCTTCCAGTCTCTGAACATAGGCACACACACATACATATACACAGTGAATGTATGTGCACACACATACACACATGCACAATTACATTTACAAAATATTGCTAAAGATACAAGAGTACAAAATGGGAAAGGTATGGCTCAAGACTACTGAAAGCAAGTGCATGTTCACACATAAACACAGAAAACACTTATGGTCAAATGTACCACAATGTTACAGGTTCTTATAGCTGGTTGAACAGTCTACACACAATTTCTATCAATTTATATTTTGAGTTACTCATGAAAGAGGGAAGGTGGGAGGAAGGAAAGATTGTTTTTATAATCAAAAAAGCATGTTGAAAAATTATTTTTAAAAACCATCCACTTATCACTTCAAATATATATATTTGAATACACACACACACACACACACACACACACACACACACACAGAGTTTTCCTAGGTGAAGAGCAGCACAGGGGACCATGTCAGTGAGCCACAGGCATAGGACAATGGACCAGCCCCAGCGCATTCAAACAGACAGAGATCTGTACATGCTGGTGTGGAGAGGGTGACCAGTCTACAGTCTTGAGTACAAAACCCTGACATCTCATAGGGGAAAAAAAAGTTAATATATGCTGTTTGTCCCAGGAAAAACACACAAGAAAGTCTTAACTGTGGCAATGGCTGAAAAGAGGAAGTAGCAATACTCTGCAAATCAATTAGCTAGAACTTTCTAAATTATGTATATTTCTTAAGCAAAATAATTATCAGAGAGGCTATGAGACAGCACAATCTCTGGTGCATTCTTAAACTATTTAAATTTTTGGATTAGATTCATTTACTTCACTTTATGTGCGTGAGTGTTACCTGCATATATGTATGCACACCAAGTATGTGTGTGTTACCTCAGAGGTCAGAAGAAGGGTTAGATCCCTGCAACTGAATATATAGATTGGTGGGAACTGTTGTATGGGTGCCAGGAATAAAACCCAGGTCCTCTTTGGGAGCAGCCAGTGCTATTAACCACTGAGCTATTTCCCCAGGCCCTCAAACTACCCTAAATCAAAAAACATAGTCTCACATATGCAAAAAGATATTTTTTCATTTATTTACCACACACAAAAGACAAAAAAAATTTTTTTTAATTCAAAAACAAATCCTGGAATTGCACCTTCCTAGGTAAATATAAATACACACACTGTTCTTTCTAAGGAGGGTTCCTGGTATGGTTATATTATCGTACATTGTTCCTAGAAATATTTCTTACTCAGAGTGAATGAATGTAGTCTGCACTGTTTTCCAAGCTGTGAACTTCCAAGCTGGCAGTAATTATTAATAGCTCTAATATGCTTTGTTTTTGTTTTAAGACAGGGTCTCATGCCAGCTCACGCTGGCCTGAAACCTCCCGTACAGCTGAGGTTGGTGTGAAGTCCTGGTCCTCCTGTCTCCGCACAGCCCAACTGCTATACCCTCTGCTTTAAAAAGAACTTTTCACTTGGCATTCCAATTGATTGTCAGTCAGCGTTGCAACTGAATGCTTCAACAAAGGCTCTTCCCACAAACAGAGAGCATGAGCCATGTGCCCAGTAAAAGAGGACCTGGGTTTTATTCCTGGCACCATACAACAGTTCCCAGCAATCTATACATTCAGCTGCAGGGATCTAACTCCTTCTTCTGACCTCCGAGGTAACAGACACACACTTGGCCCAGTGAAAGCACATAACAGATTCAAAGAAACTCTAGTCTTCTTTCATTTTTAGTTAAATAAATGAAGTCATAACTTACAAGCTGTGTGTGGGGGAATCAAGCAATAAAAATAAAATGAATTTATAATACACAAACCATGTTATTGGCTATTATCACATATTCACATGCTTTGTACTCTCTTCCAAAGCTACACTAACTGAACACACAAGACATCAAGAGCAGGCCCATCCGCGCCTCCCCCCTTCATCCCTGCCTTCCTTCACGAGTTACTTCTTACACTTAATGTTTTAAAAATTTACATTGTAAGACTTTTACTCTACTTTCCTATCGGTATTCCATATATCTGGTTTTTATGTATATTCAATCCCCGTTTGTATTTCTGACAAACATACTACTCCCCCAGAACACAGAGGTGAGGGAGGTGAGACTATTAAATATTTAGAAGAGCCAGGAAGTCCAGGGACGGCTGATGGCTGTATCAGTCAAGCTGAGCAGATGGGTGTGCCGGTGCCCGCAGGCCAGGCGGCAGGTCTCAGTGACCACGGGGGCAGGGAGGCTCGAATGCCGCTGAGAGGTGGATAAAGGGAAGAGACATTCTATAGACTCCAGAGCTACTTTCATTGTGTGGAACATGACAGATGACCCTATTCACCCAGCAGACATCTCATCTGCGTCCAGTCATGAGCAGCTAAGCAGAAATTTGAAAAATGCACAATGAAAAACACTCAGCTTGAGTTAATTTTCTTTGAGGGCTCTGGCCTTTTCCACTGGCGTACGGAGGGGCTTGTGTCACTTCGTATTGCCCAGTGTCACCACAGGCCTTTTAATAGGAGAACTCACGAGGCAGAGATTGGATGGATCTCTGTGAGTTCAAGACCAGTCTGGCACATCGTGAGTTCCAAGTCAGCAGACATATACAGTGAGATCCTATCTCAAACAACAACAGAGGTTCATGAATATTTCATTCTCAGCCACGGCCTGGAAAGCACCGCTAACGGGTGAGGCTCTGTCTAGTGAAACAGCTTGCCTGAAACCACAGGGATGAGCAGCAAGCCTGCCCATATCTACTATCTGGTACTGTGTGTGCACGGTCCAAGAAAACAGACCTTTGGAGCAAACTCTCATGTGGAGCACTTGGTAGAGAAATCTATAGCCCTAGAAGACTACATTGGATCCTCTGGAACTGGGGTGTACAGGTTATGCGCTATTATGTAGGTACTGTGAATCAAACTTAGGTCCTCTGGAAGAGCAACCAGTGCTCTATTCACGGAGACATCTCTCCAGTCTCTGTGTCTGACTGCTTCTTTCTGAAACAGTTTTCTGAAAGCCTAAGCTGACCTGGAACCACTATGTAGCACAAGCTGGCCTCAACCTGTGCCCCCACGCCTCAGCCCCTACAGTCCTGGGATTAAAGGCACGAACCACTGTGTTCCATTAAGAAGTTTACATTTTTTTTATTATGTCAGTTTTTCCTTAGATGAGAAACCTACAAGTTTATTTTAAAACATAATTATTCCTGAAATTTTCTAAGTTTCTGATGGTTATTGTTTTTAATTAATCCAAATGGACCAGAGCTATAAACAGAAACGCTGAGGTAGAAAACCAGAAATGTAACACCGATGCTGATGTTCAGAGAATCTGTACTTGCTCCTGAGGGTCCTGCAGTTCCGGGTTTCTAGTTCCTTTCTGAGGAGTGACTGCAGTCTTGTGCTGGGATCCATGGAACTTCACACAACCGATATCACCACAGAGAAAGGGCCCACAGGCCTAGGAGGGATCAGCATAAAGGCAGAGGGGCCCACTAGTTTCTGAGTGGCAGTCACTCACAATTTAAACACAATGCTTTGTTAGCCATAGAGTTCAGTCTGGGATAATGAAAAAATTATGTGGACGTTAACAGTTATAACAATGTGAATTATGTAATGTCGGTGAATTACACACAAAATGTTTCAAATTTTTAACTTTCCCTAATGTTTCCACAAAAATTTGTTAACGGATTATTCTTTTGCATGCTTAAGTTTGTGCATGTGTTTATGAATAAAACCTTGGGTGCAGATATTAAGATTAAAGAATATGTACTTAATTACAACAACTTTCCCAGTTAATTCATATTGATCATTCCAAAAGGTAACTCCTGACAAGGAAAGATCTCTCTGTCTGAAGTCACAGAAACTTTATAGGTCACAGGTGTCCCCTGCAACATGGATAACAAAACACTCCTTAACTCAGGAACAAACACTTTCCTCTCTGCCTTCCCCCTTTTTAAGGACAGGTTTTTTTTTTTTGTTTTTTGGGGTTTTTTTGTTTGTTTGTTTTGTTTTGTTTGAGACAGTGTTTCTCTGTATAGCCCTGGCTGTCCTGGAACTCACTCTGTAGACCAGGCTGGCCTTGAACTCAGAAATCCGCCTGCCTCTGCCTCCCAAGTGCTGAGATTAAAGGCGTGCACCACCACGCCCGGCTTAAGGACAGGTTTTAAAGACAAACATACAGAAAAGTCACAGATAAAAACCAAGAGATGACGCATCCCTGGGACATCTCTGTGGTAATGAGATTGGCTGTGGATCTGATTAAATTAAGCCCGCCAGTCAGCCGAGAGTCTCACACCACACAGCCCAGTGCTCTGCTCTCTGGTTCCGCTGTTCCCTCACCAGCACTAATCACAGACAGGTCGCCGTGCTCACGCCACACTCTCACAAAATTAAACTCGAATACCTACTGTTGATCAGCTCCTTGTGTTCTGCAAGAGTCTTTGCGGGATCCAACCAATACTGTGAGACAGAAAGGAGAATCGTAACAGTTAGACGCTTTTCGTCGGCCTTTGCATCAAGAATATTTCTCGAGTATTACTCAAATGGCATTTAAATAGTTGTTGACATGTAAACACTTAACTATGCATCGTGTCACAGCCAAAAACACACTAAGGAGCGTTCTGTGGTTAGAACATCAAGTTATGAGGAACGCACTCGCTGCTGGTGCCTGGAGAGACAGGGCAGCAAATGCTTCTCAGCTGGACTGTACTCACTGTCGGGTGGCTAACAGCCAGACATTTATGAATGAGTTGTATTACTTGGAAGGCAGTGGCTACCTCTTCATTAGCTGCTCCGTGCCCTGTGACAGTTGCTACTAGGTATTAGGAAGAAAGCCATCAATTTAACTCAAACCATCCATTCAGGATCCATGAGGAGAGTTCAGCTCAGCTGAGGACCTGAACAGATCCATAAGGATTTCTTTCTGGATCTCCCTGCCATCACCACGCAACAGGAGACAAAGAACTGAAAAACTCTGAATATCCCCACAGCGTTTCTATGTGGAATAAACAGAGAAACTCACATAAAGTCTTTATCTGCTGACTCACCCTCAGCTATGCAATGTGTGATTGTTAGTAAGGTGTGCGGCTCACTCTTGGGAACTAGCATTAGCCCATCTAAGATATTAGCTTATTAATTCAAATTAATCTTTAATGAATAGAATCCCAGACAGAAATAGGAGAATTCTTGGCTCGGCAGAAGGTCTTTCCTTTTTCCTGTGAAACAATAATCACCAAAAGAAGCAAGTCTCCAGCCTCAGCTCTCCATCTGCAAGAAGAGAAAGGAGAAGCCACAGAAGCCCAAAGAAGGCAGAAGGGTTACATGGAAGGCACTGACGGGCCCATGGGGGTAAAGAGGTGAAGCCTCTCCATCATTTATCCTAGACAAATATGGAAGACTGAACACACACACACACACGGGGGAGATTCGGGGGCTACAAGAAAAGTCCCGGAGAACCTACCAACCAGTGTTTCCTCGTCTTGCCTTGGGTGACTTGGTTTCTATAAACAATGGTCCTGATATGTTATGCAATCACCTTACCTTCTAATTCACATTATACAAAATAAACTTTCATACCTAGTGCCCCAGTTAATCCCGTCACTGCAGCACCAGCCTCAATTCATCTGCACCATTTCCCAGTCTCTCAAGGCAGTGAGATGTTACATTCCAAAGATGTTACAAAGTCACCAATAGACACAACCAATAAACACTGGTGAACTTAAAACAGTGTTCACTCTCTGGCCTTGCAGACACACAGCCAGGCCTAGAATCACCATTAAAGCAGAAGAGTTATTTGAAGCATGGGAGGACTTCTGGGGAGCCCACAATGATGAAAGAGGCTGTCTTGGTGCTGAAACTCTGGTTCACCAGGAAATTCTGAATCATGGTGTACAGCAAAATCAGCCCACTGTCACTGTGCTAGGACACAGAACAGACTCATCCTTCCCATGAAATGAAAATAAAAGGTTGATAGACTATTTCTTTCCTTCAGTATTGAGTAAAAAGGTTTGAGGCTGAGGAGATGGCTAGAAGAGCAACAGTGCTTGCTGTGCAAGGCTGAGGTTGGTACATGTAACATGGCACATGACCGTACTCACACACACTCATCATATTCATGCTTGCAAGTACACACGTGAGGGGTTAATAAATCATTCCTTTAAATTTAAATATGCCTATTTTTCCCCCAGAGGGAAAGCTAAAGAAACACAACGGTTGCTTGGAGTTCTATTGCTACATAACAAACTGTCAAAAAAAAAAGTGAGACTTAAAACAACATCCATTTATTATATCAAAGTTCTGCAGGTCAGTGGCTCTCTTCTCTCTCAGTGTCACCAAGCTGGGCTCAAGATGTCATTGATGGCTGGTGACTCATCCATAAAAACCCATAAGAACAAGAACTGGAGGCAGATAGGTCCTTAGAGGTTCTCCTCATCTCTGCCAGAGGTCAAAACACTCCAAATGCTGTATTTTAATTTTAGGCCTTGCATCCCCCCTTTTCTCTCTCTCTCTTTCTCTCTCTCTCTCTCTCTCTCTCTCTCTCTCTCACACACACACACACACACACACACACACACACACACACTCAGACACACAGAATGCCAAAGGAAGAATGGGGGATGGGAATGGAGGCTGAAACCAGGAAGGACACAAATGAGAGCAACACTTCTAAACTTTATCATCTAAAATGATTACAAAGTATCAAATTTTATAGACTCTTCAGTTCAAGGTATTTTGGGTAATAAACTGTTTTCTAATGTTTATTTCTGGCTGGAAGGCAAGAACATAAAAGTGGTCTATACTGATGCTGCACCGTGATGCTCAATGTGTGTGTTATTTTCTGTTTTTATGACTACAGAAAAACAGAAAAACTGTTTCTGTTTTCAACACTGGAAAGGCCATGTAAAGAAAAGAGAAAGGAAGCTTTTATCTCAATGGGATAGTAAAGAATTCTTGGTGTATCAAACAAAGCACATTAATAATAATCTGTACAATTTAACATCTACCCATGAGCATGATTAAATTTTTATGTAAAAAAGCACAATAAAGTCCTGAGATGAGATAGAAATTACAATTCTGCACAAAGCAAAGCAAAGACTCAATCAAAGGCCACTCAATCAACTCCCTGCACATCTGATATGCCAAGCATCCGTCCATAGTATGCCAGGAACAAATCTCATTTTATCAAAATGGAAGGCAGAGGTGACAGAGGTCAGACAATGATAAATGCTTCAGAACGCAAATAGTAAACACAATCTACCTGGTTTCCCAAGCCAACATCCTCAGTGCAAAATCCACTTATGCTCAACCAAGGGAAAGATACGACCTTGAAACAATAGCAGCCAGTCTGACGGCACTTGTCACCAACAAGTTATCAACAAGCAATCAAACACAGTGTGTGTCTGGTCACACAGAACATACCAGGCTGCTGCTCATCCCCAAGAGGAAAAAGGATGCAGAAACTTGCTATGGAATGCACAATGCCAATCTTAAGGTTCTGAAGGTAGGCTCTGCACTACTTAACATACACAGAGCACTCTCTATTCACACCCTTCATACGTCACACCAGGCATCGTCCTGGGAAGTAAGATGGGCCTCTCTCTAACCTCAGGTACTTAAAGTCTAACAAGTGACACACATACACAAAATTACAATCTAGAGCATGGCCTTGTGGCTGGAGCAGACACCTAACTGGTTTGCTACCATAAAGACACCATATCTGAGACATCCTAGAGGAGCCACTGCACCCAGAGCAGCGGACACCTAGCTGGTCTGCTCCCATGAAGACACCATATTCTGAGACATCCTAGAGGAGACACTGCACCCAGAGCAGCTGGAGCTCAGGATCACAGGATTACTGAGACATCTGGACCCTGAGGAGTTCTGACACAAGCAAGAAAACTGGAAAGACAGGCTCCAGTCAGAGAGAGTATGTTCAGGTAGCACTAGAGTTAACCAGATTGTAAAAGGCAAGCGCAAGAACATAAGCAACAGAAACCAAAGTTACTTGGCATCATCAGAACCCAGTTCTCTCACCATAGCAAGCCCTGGACACCCCATAACACCGGAAAAGGGGGATTCAGAATTAAAATCACTTCTCATGATGATGTTAGAGGACTTTAAGAAGGTCATAAATAACATTCTCAAAGAATTAGAGGAGAACACTGGTAGACAGATAGAAACACTTAAAGAGGACACACAAAAATCCTTTAATGAATTGCAAAAAAACACAACCAAACAGGTGAAGGAATAAAACAAAACTATTCAGGATCTAAAAATGGAAGTACAAATAATAAAGAAATCCCAAAGGAAGACTACCATAGAGGAAAAAAAACCTAGGAAAGAGATCAGGAGTCATAGACGCAAGCATCACGAACTGAATACAAGAGATAGAAGAGAGAATCTCTTGGGCAGAAGATACCATGGAAAACACTGACACAACTGTCAAAAAATGCAAAATGCAAAAAGCTCCTAAGCCAAAACATCCAGGAAATCCAGGACACAATGAGAAGGCCAAACATAAGGATA
The DNA here is from genome assembly GCA_030674055.1 of Rhabdomys pumilio. Classification (NCBI taxonomy): domain Eukaryota; kingdom Metazoa; phylum Chordata; class Mammalia; order Rodentia; family Muridae; genus Rhabdomys; species Rhabdomys pumilio. Next base: position 52,064,931 of record JANHMN010000013.1, on the reverse strand, counting down.
ATAGGTATAGAAGAGGGTGAAGATTCCCAAATTAAAGGGCCAGTAAATATCTTCAACAAAATTATAAAGGAAAACTTCCCTAACCTAAAGAAAGAGATGTCCATAAATATACAAGAAGCCTACAGAATTCCAAATAGACTAGACCAGAAAAGAAATACCTCCCGTCACATAATAATCAAAACACCAAGTGCACAAAACAAAGAAAGAATATTAAATGCAGTAAGAGAAAAAGGCCAAGTAACATGTAAAGGCAGACCTATAAGAATTACACCAGACTTCTCACCAGATACTATAAAAGCTAGAAGATGCTGGACAGATGTCATACAGACCCTTAGAGAACACAAATGCCAACCCAGACTACCATACCCAGCAAAACTCTCAATCAATATTGATGAAGAAACCAAGATATTCCATGACAAAACCAAATTTACACAATATCTTCTCACAAATCCAGCACTTAATAATTGATGGAAAACTCCAACACAAGGAGGGAAACTACAACCTAGAAAAAGCAAGGAAGTAATCTTCCAACAACCCCAAAAGAAGATAGTTACACAAACATAATTCCACCTCTAATAACAAAAATAATAGGAAGCAACAATCATTTTTCCTTAATATCTCTTATATCAATGGACTCAATTCTCCAATAAAAATATATAGACTATCAGACTGGATACATAAACAGGACCCAGAATTTTGCTGCATACCGAAAACGCACCTCAGTGAAAAAGACAGACACTACCTCAGAGTAAAAGGATGAAAAACAATCTTCCAAGCAAATGGTCCCAAGAAACAAGCTGGAGTAGCAATTCTAATATCAAATAAAATCGACTTTCAACCAAAAGTAATCAAAAAAGATAAGGAAGGACACTTCATACTCATCAAAGGAAAAATCTACCAAGATGAACTCTTAATTCTGAACAACAATGCCCCAAATGCAAGGGCAACCACATACATAAAAGAAACTTTACTAAAGCTCAAAGCATACATTGCACCTCACACAATAATAGTGGGGGATTTCAACACCCCACTCTCAGCAATGGACAGATCATGGAAACAGAAACAAAACCGAGACACAATGAAACTAACAGAAGTTATGAACCAAATGGATTTAACTGATATCTATAGAACATTTCATCCTAAAACAAAAGAATATACCTTTTCCTCAGCACCTCATGGTACCTTCTTCAAGATAGACCATATAATTGGTCACAAAACAGGCCTCAACAGATACAAAAAGAGTGAAATAATCCCTTGCACCCTATCAGATCACCATGGACTAAGGCTGGTTTTTAATAATGACAAAACAATGGAAAGCCCACTGAGACATGGAAACTGGACAATGCTCTACTCAATGATGACTTGGTCAAAGATAAAATAAAGAAAGAAATTAAAGACGTTTTTTAGAATTTAATGAAAATGAGGAAACATCATACCAAAACTTGTGGGACTCCATGAAAGCAGCACTAAGAGAAAAACTCATAGCTCTAAGTGTCTACAAAAAGAAACTGAAGAGAGCATACACTAACAACTTGACAGCACACCTAAAAGCTCTAGAACAAAAAGAAGCAAATACACCCAAGAGGAGTAGACAGCAGGAAATAATCAAACTCAGGGTTGAAATCAACCAAGTAGAAACAGAAAACTATACAAAATATCAACAAAACCAGGAGTTGGTTTTTTGAGAAAATCAACAAGATAGATAAACCCATAGCCAGACTAACCAAAGGGCACAGAGACAGTATCCAAATTAATAAAATCAGAACTGAAAAGGGAGACATAAAACAGAAACTGTGGAAATTAGAAAAGTCATCAGATCCTACTACAAAGGCCTATACTCAACAAAATTGGAAAATCTGGATGAAATGGACAATTTTCTAGACAGATACCAGGTACCAAAATTAAATCCGGAGCAGATAAACCATCTAAACAGTTCCATAACCCCTAAAGAAATAAAGTCTCCCCATCAAAAAAAAGTCCAGGACCAGATGGTTTTAGTGCAGAATTTTATCAGACCTTCCAGCAAGACCTAATACCAATTCTCTTCAAACTATTCCACAGAATAGAAACAGAAGGAACACTACCCAATTCATACTATGAAGCTACAATCACACTCATACCTAAACCTCACAAAGACCCAACAAAGAAAGAGAACTTCAGACCAATCTCTCTTATGAATATCGATGTAAAAATACTCAATAAAATTCTCCCAAACCAAATCCAAGAACACATCAAAACAATCATCCATCATGATCAAGTAGGCTTTATCCCAGGAATGCAAGGATGGTTCAATATTCAGGAATCCAATGTAATCCACTATATAAACAAACTCAAAGAAAAAAAAGCCATATGATCATCTCACTAGATGCTGAGAAAGCAATTGACAAAATTCAACAACCTTTCACGTTAAAAGTTTTAGAAAGATCAGGAATTCAAGGCCCAAACCTAAATATAGTAAAAGCAATATACAGCAAGCCAGTAGCCAACATCAAACTAAATGGAAAGAAACTTGAAGCAATCCCACTAAGATCAGGGACTAGATAAGGCTGCTCATTCTCACCCTACCTATTCAATATAGTACTGGAAGTCCTAGCCAGAGCAGTTAGACAATAAAAGGAAGTCAAAGGGATACAAATAGGAAAAGAAAAAGTCAAAATTTCACTATTTGCAGATGATCTGGTAGTATACTTAAGTGATCCTAAAACTTCCACCAGAGAACTCCTAAACCTGATAAACAACTTCAGCAAAGTGGCTGGATATAAAATCAACTCAAACAAATCAGTAGCCTTCTTCTACCCAAAGGATAAACAGACTAAGAAAGAAATTAGGGAAATGACACCCTTCACAGAAGTCACAAATAATATAAAATACCTTGGAGTGAATCTAACCAAGCAAGTGAAAGATCTGTATGACAAGAACTTCAAGTCTCTGAAGAAAAAAATCGAAGATCTCAGAAGATGGAAAGATCTCTCATACTCCTGGATTGGTAGGATTAACTTAGTAAAAATGGCCATCTTGCCAAAAGCAATCTACAGATTCAATGCAATCTCCATCAAAATTCCAAATCAATTCTTCATAGAAATAGAAAGAGCAATTTGGAAATTCATTTGGAATAACAAACAACCAGGATAGCAAGAACTATTCTCAACAATAAATGAACTTCTGGGGGAATCACCATCTCTGACCTCAAACTGTACTACAGAGCAATAGTGATAAAAACTGCATGGTATTGGTACAGAGACAGGCAGGAAGATCAATGGAATAGAATTGAAGATCCAGAAATGAACCCACACAACTATGGTCACTTGATCTTTGACAAAGGAGCTAAAACCATCCAGTGGAAAAAGGACAGCATTTTCAACAAATGGTGCTGTTTCAACTGGAGATCAGCATGTAAAAAAATGCAAAACAATCCATTCTTATCCCCTTGTACAAAGCTCAAGTCCAAGCGGATACAGGACCTTCACATAATACCAGATAAACTGAAACTAATAGAAGAGAAGGTGGGGAAGACCCACGAATACCTAGGCACAAGGGAAAAGTTCCTGAACAGAACACCAATGGCTTATGTTCTAAGATCAAGAATTGACAAATGGGACCTCATAAAATTGCAAAGCTTCTGTAAGGCAAAGGACACTGTCAATAGGACAAAACAGCAACCAACAGATTGAGAAAAGATTATTACCAATCTTACATTCGATAGAGGGCTAATATCCAATACATACAAAGAACTCAAGAAATTAGACTCCAGACAACCCAATAACCCTATTAAAAATGGGTTACAGAGCTAAACAAAGAATTCTCAACTGAGGAAACTCAAATGGCCGAGAAGCACCTTAGGAAATGCTCAACATCCTTAGTCATCAGGGAAATGCAAATCAAAACAACCCTGAGATACCACCTCACACCAGTCAGAATGGCTAAGATCAAAAACTTAGGTGATAGTAGATGCTGGTGAGGATGTGGAGAAAGAGGAACACTCCTCCATTGTTGGTGTGTTTGCAAGCTGATACAACCACTCTGGAAATCAGTCTGGCGGTTCCTCAGAAAATTGGACATAGCATTACCTGAGGACCCAGCTATACCACTCCTGGGCATATACCCAGAAGATGCTTCAACATATAACAAGGTCATATGCTCCACTTTGTTCATAGCAGCCTTATTTATAATATCCAGAAGCTGGAAAAAAACCAGATGTCCTTCAACAGAGGAATGGATACAAAAAATGTGGTACATTTACACAATGGAGTATTACTCAGCTATTAAAAATAATGAATTCGAGAAATTCTTAGGTAAACGGATGGAACTAGAAAATATCATCCTGAGTGAGGTAACTCAATCACAAAAGAACACACATAGTATTTATTTACTCATTGATAAGTGGATATTAGCCCAAAAGCTTGGAATAGCCAAGATTCAACTCACAGACCACATAAAGCTCATGAAGAAGGAAAACCAAGTGTGGGTGCCTCGGTCCTACTTGGAAAGAGTAACAAAATACTCAAGGGAGCAAATATAGAGACAAAGTGTGGTACAGAAACTGAAGGAGGGGCCATCCAGAAACCATTCCACCTGGGTATCCATCCCATGTGCAGTCACCAAAGATAGACACTGATGTGGATGGCAGGAAGTGCATGCTGACGAGCCTGATATAACTGTCTCCTTAGAAGTCTGCCAGAGTTTGACTTATTCAGAGGCAGATGCTCACAGCTAACCCTTGATCTGGTCAAGGGGTTCCCAATGGAGGAGTTAAAGAGAAGACTGAAGGAGCTGAAAGGTTTTGTGGCCCCATGAAGAGAGCAACAAAATCAACCAACCAGAGCTCCCCAGGGTCTAAACCACCAGCCTGGAAGCACATAGAGAGGGACTCATGACTCCATCTGTATACGTAGGGGAGAATGGCCTTGTCGGGCATAGGTGAGAGAGGAGATCTTTAGTCCCATTAAGGCTGGACACCAAGTGTGGAGGAATTTGAGGGTGGGTAGGATTGTGGGGGGGTAGAGGAACATCCTCATAGAAGCAGGAGGAGGGAGATGAGATAGAAGGTTCCTGGGGGGGATGGGGTAAGAGGATAAAATCTGAAATGTAAATATAATATCCAATAAAAGAAACCAATCTAGAGCATGAGAAAATGTACATAAAATGCATGTGTATGTGGTATTAAAGTCTGACACAAAGAAAACTCCAAGGGAAATACAAAAAAGACTTTACTAAGAGAAAAACACTGAACAATTTTTCATTAAAAAATCCTCAAGATTTATGTATTGGCAAAAAGAACCTTATATTGCTATAAAATGCATGTCAATTGTATTATATGTTGAGGCTGCCTCTGTGTGTGTGTGTGTGTGTGTGTGTGTGTGTGTGTGTGTGTGTGTGTTGTTATAAAATACACGGCAATCACCCCAACATCCTGTATGTGTATACATTGTAGTTGTCATTGTTATAAAATACACATCAATTGTCTCAAATGCCCGTGTGTTTTATACAATACATGTCATCTACCTCAACTGCCTGTGTGTCTGTGTGTATGTGGTGTGTCTGTGTGTTTGTGTGAACGCATGTGGAGGCTAGAGGTCCGTATCAGATGTCCTTAATTGTTTCTCCTCATTTTATATATTTTATATATTTTTATTGAGAAATTAATATATGCACACTATGTATTTGGCTCATATTCTTTCCCAACTCCTCCCAATTTTGTGTCCCCCTCCTCCTTTTTTTGAGACAGTCTTTCACTGTGGTGGTTAGCTTGGCTAGGCTAGTTGGCCATTGAACTCTATCTAGGTCTTCTTAACGCCACCATACACCCTGGAGCTACAGGCAAGCCTCACCCTGCCCAGCACTGCCATAAGTGCTGGGGAAGCCAACTCAGGGCTCATGTTTGCATGGCAGGCACTTCACCAACTAAACTGTCTCCCTAACCGTCCTCAACCACTGTACAAGCAAGGGAGCCTGTTTTTAAGTGACAATATATTCCTTTGTCAGAGAGCAGCGTATCAAATTCGGTGCTGCCCAATAGCTATAACATCAGCATTCATGAAGCCTGAGGCTGTGGTCTGGACGCCATTTGTCCTCTCCCAACACTGGATGAAATTTAGTCCCCAGTGTAACAGTACCGGGAGAGTGTGACCTTTAAGAGATCATTAGTTCATGAGCTGCCACCCTCCTGAATGAAATAATGCTTCTTGGGGATGGATTACTTATGGGAGCGGGTGGATTACTTATGGGAGCAGGGTTGGTCCGAAGCAAGGCCTCTCTTTCTGCTTTGCCTCTTCCTCTTGTTTGTCCGTTATGACACAGCACAAGGCCTTGCCTGGTGCTCCTGCCTCATCCTCATCGTGGACACCCAGCCCCTGGGATCATATATCACACTAAATCTATCTGGTAATACACCAGTCTCAAGTACTGTGTCATAGCAACAAAAATTAGGCTGATAGATAATTTTTAGAAAGAAGGGGGGGGCTTATTCTAGTCCTTTTGCCTACACAGGGTGAGAATAAAAAGATGCACAGAGATTCCAGGATCACATTGTGTGATGCTGACCACCAGGGTGTGGCATTTCTGGACTAGACCTTGGTACTCTGCCATCTTGCCCATCCAGGTGGTCCCAAGGAGACACAGCCTGCATTTGCTAGGATGCTAGGAGCGTCTCTGTCTGGTGTCACTTTTTCCTCCTAGTTCCCCTCTATTTTAAATGAGAGAGAGAGAAAGAGAGAGAGAGAGGGAGAGAAAGAGAGAGAGAATGAGAGAAAGAGAGAGAAAAAGAGAGAGAGAGAGAGAGAGAGAGAGAGAGAGAGAGAGAGAGAAAGTGAGTGTGTTTTCACAAACTGGACTAGATCCTATTCTATACAAAGATAACAATAAATCAAACACACCTTTCTGTCTCATCCCTGTCTCACACAGCCTGCTTATTACATAAGCCCCAACACCCAGTTACTCAGCAAGCATGACTGCTGTCCTCCCCACTCTCACTCTTTCTCCAGGATATAAGAGGCAAGAGCAAGGTATCCTTTCACCTTGGCCTGTCAATCTTGAAAACAGCACTGATGTAATTAGGAGAAAACTAACAGTCTTTGTTCTCTATGATGGTCTGGGCTAAACGCCATGGGCTTCTTTTATGCACCTTGGCTGATAATATCACAATTCATCAATTTTCTAGGCAAAAGCCTCAAAATTAAAATTTTAAATTTTCATACTGTCCAATAATCAATATCCCAACTGCACTGGCTGGCTTTGTGCATCAATTTGACATAAGCTAGGTTCATCAGAGAGAAAAGAACCTCAGTTGAGGAAATGTCTCCATGGGATCCAACGATAAGGCATTTTCTCAATTAGTGATCAATGGGAGAGTGTGTAGGGTGGTGTCACCCAGCCCATTGTAGGTGGAGCCATGCTTGGTTGGGCTGGTGGTTCTGCAATCCGTAAGAAAGCAGGCTGAGCAAGCCATGAGGAGCAAACTAGTTAGCAGCACCCCTCCACAGCCTCTCATCAGCTCCTGCTTCTAGGTTCTGGGCCCTGCTTGAGTTCCTGTCCTGACTTCCTCCAATGATGAATTGTTATCTGGAAGTATAAACCAAATTAACCCTTTTTTCCCCAACTTGTTTTTTGACATGGTATTTCAAAGCAGCAATAAAACCCTAAGACAGCAACCTTCAAAATATATATTCAATTTAGGGTCTAACCATTGCTAACTGTTCACTTGGAGTCTCCTCAGAGTTCTCATAGTATAACGATTCCTTCACACTTTTGAAAAGAGCAGACAGCAGTGCAATAATAAAAGGCTTTGCCATATCTTGGGCAGTGGTGAATGCAGACTCCTAACTGGTCAGTGTGCTCAGTTCTGAAAAGGACATCTATGTCACTACGAAAGGCTCGGGGACAACATCACAAAAGAGGAGGTGAAAGGAATGCAGGAGCCCAAGGATGAGCAGTGAATCTGAAAAGGTTGCTGTACACATGAGCTCACTTCAGCTGTAATGACCCACACAGGCCACCATCCTCATCATGCAAGGGAGAAGACTCATGAGGCCTCACCCCTCAGGAAAGGAATAGGAACAGCTAAAGGCTGCTAAAGGGATGAAGGAATCATTTTCTTCAGTGGTGCAGACACTGATAGGTTCCCACATTCAGTAAACAGTCTCCCTCTCGTGTTCATGCTGCAATCACAACTGAATCGAGTGGCTGACACACAAAAAATATCACAATAGGAGAAAGAACTGTTGGGATGATGGTTTTCAAAGGGAGAGGGGAAGGAAGTGAGAGGTGGCAATGGGGGTTAAAAATGACTATTATAAACGTACATGAAATCATCAGAGAATTTAAAAAGCTTTACTGCATCTATTTTACAATGGGTGTGGTGATGATTCCTATAAGGAACAGCTAGGCATAGTGGCACATGTCTTTAATCCCAGCACTCAGGAGAAAGAGCCAGAATAGCATAGTGAGATCTGTCTATGAAACAACAAAAGAATTGAGAATGCTATATAGCTTAAGATTCTACATTTCTATTTTCTAGAGTTTTCTTTCTCCTTTCCTTGGTTCTGAGAATAAAATTTTGGGTCTCCTGTATGCTCCACAAACTCTTACCACTGAGCTACATCTCAACCCTTTTTTTCTTATCTTGAAAAAAAAAAATATCGCTAAGTTGCCTGGCCTAGCCTTGAACTCTGTATATAATATAGGCTGCCCTTGAGCTCATGGTTCCTCTGCCTCAGCCTTCTGAGTAGCCGGGATTACAGGCCTATGCCACAGGGAAGAGGGGCTTAATCTTGCTTTCTGCAAGCCAAAGAATTGCCATATGCATGTTAAAATAACAAAACAATTTCTTGACTTAAGAAGTCAAAAAGAGTCTGAATCACAAGAGCCACAAATATCTCAAAAAAGGAAGGGAAGGGAAAAGGGAAAAGGGGGAAAAGGGGGAAAAGGGGGAAAAGGGGGAAAGGAAAAAGGGAAAAGGGAAAAGGGGGAAGGAAGGGAAGGGAAGGGAAGGGAAGGGAAGGGAAGGGAAGGGAAGGGAAGGGAAGGGAAGGGAAGGGAAGGGAAGAGGACAAGAGAAGGGGAAAGAGGGCAGGTCATCCTGGGGAGTTAAGGACTCAACATAATTCACACTTGCACTCCAACAAGTCCAGGGCTGAGTCAACAGCTACTTGTGCTTTGCTCGTTGACCTGAGTACAAATCTGAAGGACTCTAAGCAGCATTGACAGGTTATGGCTTTAATTTGCTCCTTGGTATGAACAACTAAAAGCTGAGTTCTATACTGGAGCAACCTCTCAGCGTGGACAGAAGCAACAGCCTGTCATTGGGGCCATCTGCACAGAGGGAGGGAGCCTCATTTTTCAGCAGAAGGGGATTTCTACAAATCACTATTGGTTCCTCATAAAGTACCACCGGCCCCCATCAAGGTCACTCACAGACCCTGGTTCCATTCATGAGGATTAAGGAAATAACAACAGAAAGGGACTTACTGAATTGAATTACATCTCTTCCATCATTGTCACATGCCAGGGACTCCTGAAGACTTTGTCGGGCTCTACTCATTTAATCTCAATATCTCTATGCTATATAAACTGCCACACTTACCATTTAAAATGAAGACGCAAACAGTGAGCAGGTGACTCTCCCTACAGCACAGACTGATTCTAAGACCTGATACTCCACTCTCTGGAAGTGTCTGATTAGAAACTTGAATTTCCAGGCTCCTACTCTCAGCTACCAACTCCTATTTCGCTGGCTCACTCTTCTGACCACATTAGACATCAGCCTCAGTGTAGCTTTCCACAGATCCTTCCTCAGCCTCTCACTCCATCACTGCTCCCTTCATCAGCCATCACAGTCAGGCACTTGTAATCACCTCCAAGTCTCTTACACATCCTCCCCTCCATAACGTTCACTGAGCGGGGACAGAGCTGTGACCATGTTTTCCTTACGCAAGCACCCAATGGTAACACACAAATGAAGGCTCAGACTACATGACATGGGGACATTAGGTCATTTTCTATATTACATACTTATTTGTCATCATGGCCAAACACCTAAAAGAGTCAGTTTAAGGGCGAAGAGGTTTAAGAGACATGTAGTTTACGGTACACATGGTGGCATAACACTCTGCAGTGCCAGGGACGTGAGGGGATGGCTAGTTTCATCTCAGGTGAGCAGGAATCGATCTCGGATCTGAAAACTATTAGCTGTAACTCAAAAGGCCCGCCCTCCAGCAACCCACCTCCTGCAGCTAGGCCCTATCCCCCAAAGTCCATTCAATATGAACGTATCAGTAGATGACGCCATCACTGAAGTTAATGACTTCATGATCTACTAACCTCTTAGTAACGTCTTCAGATGGAGACCAAGCCTGTAACACATGGGCCTATGGGAAACAGTTAGCGTCTGAACCAGTCAGGGGTATCACTTTCAACTCATTACTGCCCACAATGCCCAACAGAATCCCACTATGTATATTCTCTACCTAGACAGCCCCTTGGCATTCTCTCCACCATCCTAAAGCAATCAGAAGAGACCAGTCTCCCTCCACCTACCCACCTGCCTGCATCTGTGTCACACTCTCCTGTTATCTCGCAGACATACCCATGATCCACTTAACCCCAGCCAGTCTCAGCTATACAGGACACAGTAGGGTGAATTTCTGTTTGTAACATCAACGTTTCTCCTTCTGCAAAAATCACTCCTGGCCATCCCTCATCATACTGACTCATGGTTATTGTTTTGTTGTTGTTGTTGTTATTGTTGTTGTTGTTGTTTGCTTTTTGTTTTTTGTTTTCTGTTTTGAGGGCTAAAACCAGGGCCTTGTATATTCTAGACAAGCATTCTACCACTGAACTACATACCCACTCCCTTGTTTTGGGAGCTGAGAATCAGTGTAGCGCAGGTTAGCACTGACCTAATTTCTCTTGCCAAAACCCACCAAGTGTTAAGATTACGGGGGTGACCACCATGCCTAGCCAAAATAAAAAGGTTTCTCTCAAAAATTCTCTAAAATTTTGTAACCTATTTTGATCTTATATATTGCAACATATTTTAATTCTACTCACTGACTACTTCCCTCCAATGTCCCCCAAATCCCCAACCTCTTTCCCCTCCCAACTTCATATCTCCAATGCCTCTTCCTCATCAACATCTTCATCCTTCTCCTTATCATCAATAGCCTAGTCCAATTAGTACTGTCCACTAATGATGGTTGTGGGGGAATCCACTGGGGCATATGAAATCCACCAGTGGCCGCATCACCATCCCCCAAGTGACTCTACCTCCCTCAGCAGAGATCAACTGCCAATAGCCCCTTCACTGAGTAGAGCCTCCGAAGTGCCCACCGCAAAGGCGCTGGTCTCCTGTATCTGCCCATGTCATTTCCATGCTGTGAATAAATAAGCAGGTGGGGAGAAGAACACTTGCTCTATATTCTACCTCTGTGCCCCCTTGAATCCTCTTTAGTATACGTTGAGCATTTATTTCCTGGCCAAAATACTTCAGAAGGAGCAGGAGGGGGGAAGTTGAGAGATTTATGGGATGAGACCTAAGTCTAAGCATAAAATTCTTTTATGTGTTTAGACACATCACCTAAAGGTAATTGTGCATATTTTAAACAACATGGTATAGGAAACTGTTTCCACAGAAGCATCAGAAAGCAAAGGTGTTACTACCTCAGTCACTCATAGGGGCAACCTGATTGTCGGGAATCACAGCATTCCTCACTCTGACTTTATATGATACCAACGAGCAACCGTTCATAGACTTAATACTCCTAAGTTCCTGAGAGTAAAAACAGTGCATGCACCGGGAGACTAGAAAGTAATGTGCCCCCGTGTTTACTGTAACCAAACAGCACAGAGCATCCCCAGAGTCCACAGACACAGATTCCTTCCCTCATCTACTCAAAACTCTCACTTTCTGGTTCTTAGATAATCCTCTATCTTCCTTCTCCTTCCCCGATAGCCACACAATATTTTTGCTGGCTGCTTCTTAGCTTCCCAGCCAGAAAACTCCAAAATGCCTGAGGCTCATGCTTCCTGACCAGAATTCCTCCTCATGTATCTGCCAGTATTACGTCTCCACTCAGATACTCCTTAGAGTCTCAGGCCTTAAACGTCAAAAACCTCTTGTACCCATCTGTAAATCCTTTTGGCTTCTGTGTTCTAAACAGAAACCAAATCCAAACATTTCTCCACACTCTCTGGTAAGTGGTGAGCAGTGCGCGGCCTTACCTCTCCTGGATTCCCTAAACAGCTGCTTTTATGATGCCCTGCTGCCCCCATCAACCCCTGCCTTTGTAGTTAGGAAGAGAAACCATTCAAAGCATGAGTCAGATCAGTTCCCTCTTCAGGGAGGCAGCCTGCAGCAGTTTCCCTTAGGACAGACATCAAGTCTGTGGTAATAGGCAGGGCCTTCCCAGAGCAGGACCTACTCCAGTCCCTCCTCTCTGACTTTAGAAGGAGGAGCAACAGGAAACACCTTACACAAGACTATCAGTGGAAACCCCAGGTCTTGGAGGCTTTCACCAGGAGAAGTAGGAAGAGAGGAACCTAATTACGCAGAGTCAGAGCTTAGCCTGTGGTAACATAACCCCCCTTCCCCCCCCCCCCAAAAAAAAGGACCAGGACCTAATGAACTGTCTGAGCCAGACAGGGAAATCTCCAAGCAGACTGAAGAAAGTGTCAGTGGCTTCACTTTGCTGCCTACAATAAAATGCAAGGAGAGGGAGGGAGGGAAAGAAGGAGGGAGGGAAGGAGGGAGGGAGGGAGGGAGGGAAGGAAAAGGAGAAGGACAAAAAGAAGAACAAGAAGAACAAGAAGAACAGGAGGAGGAGGGGAAGGAGGAAGAAGAGGAGGAGGAAGAAGAGGAGGAGGAGAAGGAGGAAGAAGAGGAGGAGGAAGAAGAGGAGGAGGAGGAGGAGGAGGGGAAGGAGGAAGAGAAAGTAAGCTCAAGGATAAAGGAGAGCCAGGATGAAGAGTTAGTTCAGAAACAAAACTTTCTGTTCCCTGTCTTATCAGAAGGCAGCCAGTGCTACAGTTAACAAATGGCTTCCAGGCAGACTGGATCCAGAAGCTGTCAGGAAAACAAGATGTACATGTAAAATCCTTTATATTAAGTCCTCAAAAGGATTGCATATCAGACTTCATATAGACCCATTCAGAATGACCAAGGTTTCCTTGAAGAATCCTGATATGCTGATATCAAAGCAATCTGTTAGTGCTACCTTTGTCTAGTAAAGTTGACTAAACAGCAATTTGTAGGAAATCTGCAAACATGCTTTCTGTTTGTTTTATAATTATGCAACCCTAGCGTGGTAGCATAAACCTGAAATTCCAGCCAGCACCTGGGAAGACAGAAGAAGAAGGAAACAGGTTCATGGCCAGCCTAGACTTCACCATCTACAGACACCATCTACACTAAAACCTTCTCCCCCAGCACTGGCAGAAAAGCCAAGACTCCACACCTGGAAAGGAAGGTCTGTGGTCGCAGTCTTCTTTGAGCACTACTCAGCTGCACACATGTACTACTGGTTTATGGAATAGAAGACAATCCAGAGAACGGAACCCACGAACAAGACAGCGGAGCCGGCTACCACAATGAACAACTCCCTGGGCAGTAAGACCAAGAAAGAGCTACACGTGCCTGGTTTAATCTCAAAATCCAAAATGTTGTACTGAACCCTGTAAGTATATACAAATGCTGTCTCTAAACTTTAAAAACAAAATAGAGACAAGATTAGAAACTAAAAACTGGGCTAATAACTGCCTCCTGCTTATCTCTTTTCTGCTTTTTTGTGGTTTTCTTTTTTTCTCCTCCTCTTCCTCTTCTTTCTCCTCTTTTCTTTTTTCTTTCTTTCTCTTTCTTCCTCCTTCTCTTCCTCCTTCTCCTCTTCCTCTCCTTCCTCTTTGTCTTCCTCCTCCTCCTCCTTTGTTTTCCCCACTCCTTTCTAAACGGAAGTGTTCAAGTCATACTTGGTGGCTTACATCTGTAATGCCAGGACTTGAGAAACTCAGGATCATCATGAGTTCGAAGCCAGCCTGGGCTACAGAGTAAGACTTTGTCTCTAATAATAATTATTGTTACTACCTAATAAAATAAATAAACAAATGGAAACGGTGGGGGTTTGAATGATCAATGTCCCTTGTTAGTCTTGGTCATCTGAACACTTGGTCCCCGTTGGTGGCGCTATTTGAGTAAGCTTGGGAAGTATGGCCTGGATGGAGAAAGTTGTTAGGGGTGGGCTTTGGGAGTTTTAAGTCATTTCTAGTTCATTCTCTGCTTCATGCTTGTGGTTCAAGATGCGACCTCTCAACCTGCTGCTCCAGATGCCATGCCTGCTGCCTGCTGCCCGCTGCCTGCTGCCCACTGCCATGACAGCCCCCTTATCCCTTTGGAACCATAAGCTGAGTAAACCCTTCCCTCTCTAAACGGCCATGCTGCTTTCTCATGGCAACAGAAGAGAACTAACATGGAAGCTGGTGTCAGTGGTAATACGTACAGCATCATACTGCTGAGCGAAGGCAAGGAGTCCTCCTTTTTCTCGTCATCTAAATACAGACCCAGATCGAGATCCTGCGCTGCAGGCCATGTCACTCAATGCTATCCTATTTCCGTACATATTCAAGGAGGTAAATCTGAAGGAAAATGCCCAGACTCAAATCTGATGAGACTCAGAATCCCAAGGCTGAATCTTAGAGTAAATGAGAATCTGGAAAGGCCCTGGGAACAATATTTACATTTAGGAATACTTAAAATATTTACATTTAGGAAAAATAACATTTTTGACTATAGAACCGAATCTAATGTTTAAAAACATGTTTTTAAGAGCTAGAGAGATGGCTCAGAGGTTAAGAACACTTGCTGGTTTTGAGGAGGACTGGGGTCAGTTCCTGACACCCACATGGCAGCTCACAAGCACCTGTAACTCCTGCTTCAGGGCATCAAATGCCCTTATCTGGTCTCTAAGGACACCAGGCACATGATGTAAATCTATACATCAGCAGGCAAAACTTTCACACACATAAATAAAAAGAAATCTTTTTTTTAAAACATGCCGTTAAATTACTCAACACTACCATCGAGGGCTGTGTGCTTTCCTCTCATTTTTAAAATGTGACCTGGCCTTCTCTTCAAATGAATGGAACATGGCAGAAGTCATAAAAGACAACACAACAGTTGTCGCTGTCCCTCCCTCTGTCCCTCCTCCTCTCTGCTCTCACTGTCCCTCCATCTGTCCCTCCTTCTTCTCTGCTCTCGCTGTCCCTCCATCCGTCCCTCCTTCTTCTCTGCTCTCGCTGTCCCTCCATCCGTCCCTCCTTACCTCTGTTCTCCCAGAGGCTGGGCCCTGTAACCCAGGTGTTGTGCTGAAAGGAACACATAACCCTGTGGGAAACCCAGTGGTTCTCAAACTGCAGAAACTTTACCAAGCATAGGAAGTTAAGATGGGGTTTGTCTTGAGGCTGTCCTAGCACAGGAAAACTGATGCAGTTGCAGCTAACCAAGTAACCGATCAGAGGAGCCAGATCAAGCCTGGCATGGACTGTGAAGTAAGCCTGGCCTTGCAGCACCTGTTTACTTAGCACGACACCGTCTAGTTGTGTCAAATGAGAGTACCCAGCCGGACTACATGGTCATACCAGGAGCACCTGGCAGCCTCACTTCTGCTCTCTTGCATTTAGACTGTGTCTATAACTCTAGCCTCAGTCTTGGGGGACTAGACTTAGATGTCTAAAGGACAAGAACATTTTATATTTAGCACATCCAAAACTAAACTGACCCCCTCCACCCCAAAACCAACTTCTCCATCAGGTATTCCCCATTCCTCCTCAGCTTCCCACTCCCAACGCCTGCCCAATACACAGCCTACCCAGGCTGCGAGATATACATTCGCATGTGATACGCCCACACTCCTTTCTTACCATGATGTATCTTCAGTGGCCTTTTAGGACTGGGATACCTATTTGTTCCTTCCTGGGGCCAAAGTACAGCTGTTTTCTGTCCACCATAGCCTCCTATGAGAGAGGGTTTCTCTGTGTAGCCTTGGCTGTTCTGAATCTCACTCTGTAGACCAGGCTGGCCTCGAACTCACAGACCTGAGATTAAAGGTATGCACCACCACCATCCCATAAGCCCACCTATTCTTATCATTCACCTGTCAGCTTGATCTCCAAGATGACTGCTGAGCGCCCAGCAGACCCCCAGCCACTATGGAATGTCAACTTAAAGTCAGAGCGCTCACCTCCTGCTACGTGAACATCTACTCTCTATGTCCTGGAAATAAACTCCTTGGAACCAGGGACCTTGCCCTTGCCCTCCATCACACCTCCCTTCTGAGATACAGCAGCTGCCCAGGAAAGATTTGCTGCTTAATTAAAGAGAGGAGAGAAACAGCAAACACAGTCCTGGGCCAGAGGTGAGTGAGGGTAAGGCCATAAAATTGATGGATTTAAGTAAGAAACTTACACACACACACACAAAAAAAATACCTCCTAGAGAACACCCTGAAGCGCCCCCACCACCACCAAAAAAAAAAAAAAAAAAAAAAAACCTCGAGAGGTACCTTGCGTGGAGAGAAAAAAAACTTGCACTATAAACCATCTTTAACTCATGAGGCAAACTCCAGGCTTTACTGTCCTTAAAGGCAGGCAGGTGTGTGCTAATCTCAGCCTGAAATAGACTATATAGCTAATAGATGACACACCATTTAATTCCTAAAAATTAAAGACAAAACAGCAATAGCAGACTTTGATCGTCATGGCCGATCTACCTATTCATTCTGTTCATGGAGGGTGTAACTTTTATAATCTTTTTAAGATTCAGAACAAAGTTAAATCAAGGCTAACTAATCTGCCAGAGATTTGTGTCGTAATTCTACACATTAAAAAAGGGTGTTCTTTGGTAATTAAATGTATAGGCCAAGTGTGGTGATCCATATATATTTATAGGCAGGTGTAGCAAGTTAGAGATCATCCTGGGCTATATAAAGAGACTCCCATATCAACGGAGGAGGAGGAGGAGGAAGAAGAAAAAAAGAAAAGGAAAGAAAAGAAAGCAGGTAGGAGGGGTGGCAGGCAGAGAGGGAGGGAGAGAGGAAGGGAAGAAGGGAGGGAGAGACGGAGAGAGGGAAGAAGAATGGTCTAGAATCATTAACTATTATGCCACTGCTTCCGCATCTAAATCAAACAAAATAATCATCAATTAAAGATCTGAAATTCTACCCTTTATAGGTTACACTGATTTAACTAGGGAGACGGCAGTCTAATTTATAATTTAATAAAATGTTCACTGAAACAAAATCAGCAGTATCCCTTCTGTGTAACTAATACAGCATAAATTAAATTTCTCAGCCGTCTGCTTCACTGGTAGAAGAATGCTTCCCATGCTTCCACACCTCGTTTTTTATTTATACACATACACATACACATACACATACACATACACATACACATACACATACATACATGTTTAAGTGTGTGTGCTCTTGCTGCTGTCTCAATTAGTCCTGACAGCTTTTCTTTGAACCTTTATCACTTTCAACTGTTTGCTTTACTCTAGCTTGGGGTTTGGGGTTTTTTGGTTTTTGTTTTTGTAAATTAAGAGCACTGAGTGCCATTAATAAAAGATCTTTCAAGAATTCAGTTCCTCCTCCATAAACCTGGCAAAAGACGAAGGGGGGTGGGGGGGGAAGCATAGGATAATGTATTTTATTGTGTATGACCAGCTGCCTATTGTGACAACAGGCTGAGAAGGGAGAACAACGAAACAAAGCAGGAGCAGACTCTAGGGCAATGGAAGCCTTTCACACACACTGACAACATCTTGTCAAAGCCAGCACAGACTACTCCATCAATCAAAGCCCCTCTGCCTCTCCCAGGAGCTGCATGAGGAGAGCGCACAGCCCACTTGGCAGCTTCTCCACAGCGATTAGCAGGGTTCTCTCTCACACATCAGCTCCTGAACTCTCATGATGTACTAAGACTTCTCAGGAGAGAGGAGACCCTCTCCAAACAGGGAACATTTCAGAAAAACACCATCTGTCCCGACTTTATTAAACAGTTCACTGCAGAGAAACAGAAGCTTTACCATAAGCATCATCTTATCTGTTAACAAAAGTGAAGGTCCAAAGCCATCCCGCCACGGACAGCTGTCCTGCTGGAGTTCTCACACGCCACACCACACCTCCTTTTACACGTTACACTACCTGCCTGTTGTACACAAGAACTGCTCAACAGCACCTAGTAACTGTCAGAGCATCAGAGATATCACATGTATGGCACGCCTTGTCATCCCATACATTTCTAAGCAAACCGCCCAACCTCTCGGTAAAGCCATTTTTGAAAAGTAAGATGTGCTTTAAGTGAAAGGAGCGAGGTGAAGAACTCCAAGAATGGCAGACAGCAGAGACATGGAGAGGAACACGGGTGAGTACCCGTCTCGAAGCTCTTCCCTCAGCCTGGCCTTCACACAGGATTCTACGGGGAGAGATCCTTCCTTCTAAACCAGCTCAGACGACTTACCCAGCAGAATTGGGTGGTGATAACCAATCTCAGGACGTTTATAAACAAGGCTCTAGTAATGTGTGAGATTAAAAGATGTATGTCATTCCTAGACAGTAGGGGAAAGGTTCAAGGAAGAAAAAGACAGAGATGTGGGTGCTAACAAAATAGGGCTTAACCCGGGAAAACTGGAGGAGAGGAGAGCAAGCAGGTGGTCAGGCACGGAGGCAGCACGAGACATGCTGGCACAGGGAAGGGGCAGCAGACATGCAGAACATGCAGTCATGCACTGGAACTTGGGCCTGGGTGACTTGCATACTCACACTGCAAGCCAAGGGATGCAAGAGTAACTAAGGGTTATACGTCTTGAAGGAGTTGTGAAACGTTGCTTAGAGCTGAGACTTTCTCTTTGGGACTCCTATTAAAGAATTTTTAAGCCACAGTGAGACAGGATGAAAGTTCAATTTCTGGGAGAAAACCACAACCAAGATTGGGAAAACGGAAAGATTAAAGACAAGAAGTCCAGTCAAAATGTCTATAGGAATCCAAACGAATCTATTAGCATCTAAAATGTTATATTATGTATGTGTGCCTATGGCATGTGTGGAGACACACAAGCCACGGAACCCATGTAGAGGTCAGAAACCAGCTGTGTGGAGTTGATTCTCTCCATTCAGCTTTGTGCGGGTTCCAGGGGTTGAATTTGTGTCACCAAGCTAGTGACAGCAAGCACCTCCAGCCACAGAACCATCCTGCCAGCCTTCCAGTAGCATGTAACATACAGGGGAGAGAGATGGTTGAGAGGCTAACAGACCATGAGTCCTGCTTACACCAACTGTCCCAGCTCAATTTTTAATGAGAGTTCTTTTTCCTCTCAGGAGCACTCTAGTTTAGATGGTAGTGTTAAGAAATTAATTATGGACATTTCTAATTGCCTAATTAGTTTCTAATATGTATACTGTCTGATTCACAACATGGCCCATAAAAGTAGAGCACTCCACAACTGACCATCTTTCCTTAGGATCTCAGACTATTCTGGCAGAAGTCTTTTACTGGGGAATATAATTCCAGACCTTTCCCAAACCAATGGAAGTCAACTCATCGCTGACCTGTAGGATGGTGTTTCGCTTGCTCACAAGAAGCCCAGGCTGGAAGATGCCATGGTGGTAATACAGCAGACACGCTCTGCTGGAGCCTGATTTTCTAGTGACTCAAAGAAGACCATCCCGAACAGAGCAACAAATAGGACTCTGTTGTGTGACACCAGTGAGATCCAGAGGCTGATTTATCGTTGCTGCAAAACATAATCCACGGTGTTTGAGCAACTGTACACTATCAAAACCTTTGCTCACTGACTTAAATAAATCATGTTATTATAATAAAGACTGCCAGGACCTGGTGGCAGCCTAGCTATGAAGGAAGTTAGGAAAGGCGGTGCGGGAGCAAGATTCTGCCTTTACCTCGAGGATGCACATACAGGACTTGTCGGGGCTGGAGAGTCGGCTGAACAGTTAAGAGCACACACTACTCTGGCAGAGGACCCGAGTTCAGTGTGTAGACTATGTGGGCATCTCAAAGTCATAGCACCCATGGGCACTCACACTCATGTGCACATACCTTCATACAGATATACACAGACAAATAATGACAAATTTTTTTTAATAATATGATAGTACTTTAATCAATTATATGATAATTATACTTGGGTTCAACAATTAGGGCTTTTAAATTCTCAAGGAAATAGCTTAAATTTTTTAATTTCCCTATCTACAATATTTTAGGGATAAATATCTTTATTGATAAAAATAAATGTAAGTGGGCCCAGCATGGTAGCGCATAACTGTAATCTTAGAACTCAGGAGACAGAGACAGGAAGATCAGGCATTCGAGGCCAGCCTCAGCTATAGTAATTTGGAGACTAGCCTGACCTATCAGTAAATCTATAGATAGAGAGAAGAAAGTTTTTTGGAGAAAGTGAAAGAGAAATACAAATTTAAGGACAAGAGTAATAGAGAAAAAAAGAGAAGATAAAATAAAATACAATTATTAAATTTAAATTCAATGATCCCATTAAGAGCGATGTGACAGATTTTACAATGTCAATATTTATGGGAAGCCAAGATTTGCACCTACCAAAGTTATGATGAAATATCCTTAACTTAAAACCATAGCAAGGTAAGTATTTTTTTTTAAGTAACTGAAAAAAAATCACTGCTCTCAGAAACATGAAAGAGCAGAGACGATCTCGGGGGAAGACGAAGAAGTTTTAGTTTCAAAGGTACATTTGTGGTACCTAAAGGCCATTCAAGCAGTCAGGAAGGCTGACACATGCGCTCGATGCAGCTTAACCACCAGCCTTGCCATTTATAGAGGTGTTTTCTTTGCTCATTGCCATCCTGTGAGCTGGTACTGTCCCTGTGTAACTGGAGAATATAAAGCAGAAGCTAGGGAGACTCACCCAGTGACACACAGCTCTCCTGGTAGCAGGACGCAGTTTAAAGCCAGACAGCCTCATCCTTGAGTCTAATGTTTTTGCACATGACAACATCTCTCAAGATACCTGGGCTGGAGACACTAATTAGGGGTAGAAATTATCACTCTTCAGACAATAATTTACCTATGGAACAGATGGCACTACCCAGGAAGAACACATATTTATCCTCAGAAAAATTAAAGCTTCAGCATTACATGGCCTCATGAGGATGCTCCTGTCATTCCCGGAAAGAGAAACAATTATTGCTGCGGTTTTCTTTCCCAGTGTCCCCACCTCACTGCTTATATGCCATTCGCTACAAAGTCAATGGGATCCCGGATAGATTTTCATCTTTGCCCCCTGTTCCCCTACCAAGTACCTAAAGATGCCACAGACAGGCAGGTCCATGTGTATGAAGTGTGACAATATTTCCTTCTTTGTGACATTATCAGGCATTAAAGGTATTTTCTAAAACATACAACAGGTGACACCTCACATCCATTGCAGAATACAGAATCTAGATGCAAAGTGTGCCAAGCCTGTCTGCTCATGCTCAGTGGAGAAGGTTACCTTCAACACCAGAACGTCTGGAGGGGGCACTGCATGCATGAACCTCTGCAGAGTTACGACATGAGGATAAAACCCTGATGAATGGCAATATTTGGTTGCTGAGGATGAGACCCGTGTGTAAAAACACAGAATCAAAACAAACAAAAAGCCAAACTCAGTGTCTCGTGGAATAGGCAGAGGAAGAGTGAAGATAAAGAAGAATCAGACTCTTTCTCTTCCAGTCCCAGGTGCTGCAGGAGCTGCAGGTTACCCTGCAGACATGGCCAAGTCCAAGAACCACACCACACACAACCAGTCCCACAAATGGCACAGAAATGGCATCAAGAAACCCCGCTCACAAAGATATGAATCTCTTAAGGGGGTTGACACCAAGTTCCTGAGGAACATGCGCTTTGCCAAAAAGCACAGCAAGAAAGGCCTGAAGAAGATGAGGCCAACAATGCAAAGGCAGTGAGTGCACGCACAGGGGCTATAAGGCCCTTGTGAAGCCTCAGGCCCTCAAGCCCAAGATGCCAAAGGGCCCCAACTGCAAACTCAGCTGCCTGGCTTTCATCGTTCACCCCAAGCTTGGGAAGCAGATTCGAAGCTACATGGTCAAGGGTCATAGGCTCTGCCAACAAAGCTCAAGGTTCAAAACAAGGCAGAGGCCAAAGCTCCAGCTAAGGCTCAGGCTTCAGCTCCAGCTTGGGCTCCCAAAGGTGCCAAGGCCCTGTGAAGGCCCCATAAAGAAGGGTCCTGCCAGTGTGACGACAGATGGCTGTTGTGACACACCAACTACACACTATTTGCAGATGACCAGTGTCCTATGCTGATTTTATAAATAAACTGGAAGCAAGATTTTAAAAAAAAAATCAGCAAAAAAGTCTGAAAACAGAAAAACAAAAAGTCTGAGTTGTCATTATAACAAAATAAGATTTCAAGAAAGAATAAGCTACAGTTGGCAATGCAGCAGAAAGGTGGGGTTCTTTGTAAGGGTGAAGAATGTCTCTGGCAGCCTCTGTGCAAAAGACATTCAAAAAAAAGGATGAACCATGAGAAGATATAAAAAGATAAGGAGCCCCGAGACCTCAGCACTTGCTTCTAAATCAGGGATACTTTGGCATAGCCCAATCGTGCTGGGAAAGAAAGAGTAAAGAAAGAAAGAGGCTGGAGCTGCCACAGAGGGGATAGGAGATACCATTCAGGAGAGAGGCACTGGGACTCTTCTCCTGTGACAGGAGAGGAACAATGGTGTCAGCGAGTGGAGTGATCCAGGAACAGGAAGTTCTTTCTGACTGTTCTGGTGAGACCGAGGATCAGTTCACTGAAGAAAGAGGACCCTTGTGTGTCACTGTTATCTACATGTGGAATCTTTTTTCCTTCTGTGATTTCTTGAAGTCAAAGGATAGCAGGACTAGAAGCATGATTCTCAGAGACAGTTCCAATTCTGTCTTCTGAGAAAAGTTCCAGGAGTTCTACGACTTCTGCCTCTAAAAGAGTAACTAGGGCAGCCTCAACTCTAACACTGAGAGACAGCACAGCTATAATTACTACCACAGGGTCAGGAGTGGCTGGGACATCATGTCTACCCTTACTATTGATCCATTGGCACCATATGCATCTTTAAATTTTCCCAAGGATACGTACGAATCTAGTCCTTTTATGACTTTCTCTTCTTTCCTTCAGACTGTGCCCTTCCTCATACTTTATAAAAACAACAAGCACTACTTTCCCTCAGTCTAGTCTCCACAGGAGTGGCCACTTACACCTCTTTTGCCTTCTCATCTATGGAGATCATTCATGAAAGTCTGCTTTGGTTCCATGACCCTCGTGAGAGTTGAGGGCAGAGGCCAATTACTTTCGATACAGAACACGTTCCTACTATGGTTTGAACACAGTTAATCACCACCCAAGTGCTCATGTGTGGAAAGCTTGCTCCTCGGTATGGCAGTATTTGGAACCTTTGATACAGCATAGAACCTTTAAAAGTGGTGAATAATGACATCACTGAAGGAGCTGCCCCCAGGAGGAAGTGATGTATTGCTCCTGGGACCGTAGTTAGCTCTTTGAAGAAAGCTGTTGAGTGAGCAATCCTGGTCTCTTGTTATCTGTGGCACTTCTCTTGCCACATGATCTCCCCTTCCCACAGATGCATCCCTGCTATTGGTCTGCCATCTTCCACGAGGTCCTCACCAGATGAACAAATGCCTGCATCATGCCTTTGAATGTCTGGACTCTAAGCTAAATGTTTCTTTTTTTTTTTAATTCATTACCCAACTTCAGGTGTTTTGTTATAGTAAAACAAAACAGAATAAATCAGATATTAAGAGTTAAAAAAGCAACTTCATCATTTTTTTAGGAAGATATATGGGATTCAAAGATACCTGTGATTCCCAACAGCATCTATCTGTTCTGTCTCTTCACACTCCACTTATAACTATCTCTGAAACCCTTAAAGGTGGTTTGGTTCCTTCCATCCTCTGATTATTTTCAAATTCATAATGTTTAAAATGAAGAAGATTGTGCTACAATTCTAACATTGTGCCTGCTGCCAACAGGTTTCCCCATCCCTCTCTCACAGTGAGGAACCCAAGTGCTTCTGAAGCCGAAATGCTGCTCACACATCAGGGACACACAGCCAGCAGCTATAATCATAAGTAAACCCTGCTCATACGCCATAGAGGGTACAAGAAATCACTACCCAGGGAGCTTAGCAGTGTTGCAGGCTTCTGCCTGAAATGTGAAAACCCATAGTATAAAGTCTTACATTTCTCCCGAGCAAGCAAAAATGAAATTTTCCTCCACAGATCCACTAGGATTGGTTTGCTGCAGCTGCAACAAATTGCCAGAGATATGATGGCTTAAAACAATAGGAATGTGTTATCATGCAATTCTGGGGGCTTTAGGTTCTAAACAAATCTTACTAGGATAAAATAAAAACGCCTGCAGGGCGTGTTCCTCCCAGAGGCTCTCTGGGGGAGCAGCCATTTTTTTGCCTTCTCTCCAGCTTCAAGAGGCCACCTGCGTTTCCTGACTAAAGGATCTCTTCCAGCAATGCACCACTCCAACCTCTGTTTACATCATTACATCTTCTCTCTGGTTTCCCAGCTTTCCTCTTTCACAGATGAGGACACCTGTAATTGAATTATCTTCCAACAGATAAGGTCTGTGTAGTTTTAGCAAGGTAGTCAAGTTTTCCAGGCAAGGTCTGGCATCAACCAGGAAACTGTGTTTGTCTCTACTAGGAAAATACTACTAATAAAATATGAATGCAATTTGAGGTAACTTCCAGAGCCTCAAGTTTATTCATCCTGTACGACTTTACAGTTCTACAATAGTGACCCACGGTCTATATGGGACAGAGCTCAGTGGATCTAAGAATATGTCTGTACCCTGTCAAAGTGAACATCAAGACCTACTTGCCTTGAACCATGCCCTTCTCTCTGTGCAGATCCACCAGAATTCCCAGTGTTTACCTCTGTTGTGTGAAATCCTTCTGTGAATACAATAGACTGTGAAACTAGCTTAAAAAATCATGTTTCACTATTACAGCATCCCACTCTCTTGCCTCTTCTCACCCTGAGGAATCCCTAGGGCCACATTCTGCACTGAGTTCATCCCCAAATGGTCATGGGAAGCCAGCAGACCTAATGGAAGAGAAAGAACCCTTCATTTCACACAGCTACACAAGTCAGAGATAAACAGCTAATGTCTTAGTGAGGAGCTTACCACAATGAACACACCGTGACCAAGGCATCTCTTAGAAGGACATTTCATTGGGGCTGGCTTACAGGTTCAGTCATTATCTTAAAGGTGGGAGCATGGCAGCAGCCAGGCAGGCATGATGCTGGGAAAGGAGCTGAGAGTTCTGGCATCTTGATCAGAAGGCAACCAGAAGACTGACTCTTCCACACTGGGCGGAGCTTCAAAGCCCACCCCCACAGGGTCATACGTCCTCCAACAAGGCCACACCTCTTAATGGTACCACTCCCTATGGGTTGAGCTTATTCAAACCACTATAGCCAGTCCAGGCATTTGTAAGATGAGCCTCTGAGCATTTCTGCATAAAGTATTTATTTATTCTTCAAAGTCTGTCACCTCCAAAGTCAGCAGTGCAGCAAGCTTCATAGCAGACAGGATCGTCTCCTGAACTAACCAGTGGACAGTCGACCCTGGAAGGAAAGGTAGACTGTCCCTACGCCACCATACTGAAGAATGGAAACCTATACTTGTTTCCTTTTCTAACAGTCCAAGGCCCTTAAAGCTTCGGTGGTGGCAGGACACACACACACACACACACACACACACACACACACACTCTCCTTACTCGGTTCGTTTCTTAAAAGGCAATCATGTCTGTCCCTTCCAGATGTCTGTCCCTTCCAGAGACTCTTTCCTCCCAACTCAATGAGAACAGCACACACAGAAAGCCCTCGCTACAAACTGGTGGCAACCATGGAAGCCACCTGAGCCACCTGTAAAAAGCATTTTGTGACAAGAAGTGGTGAAGCCAGCAGCCCTACAGACTTTTGTGAGAAGAAAAAAAGTACAAAGAAATTATCAGGGGAAATTATCTTGGGAGAGTGAAGTTCCCAATGTCGTTTTCAGTTCCAAAAGCCTAAACATCTAGAATCACACCCAGAAAGGAGAGAAAGAGAGAAAGACAGACAGACAGACACACACACACACACAGAGAGAGAGAGAGAGAGAGAGAGAGAGAGAGAGAGAGAGAGAGAGACAGAGAGACAGAGAGACAGAAACAGAGAGACAGAGACAGACAGAGAGACAGAGACAGACTCAGACACAGAGATATTTATAACCAGACATTTTAATGTGAACTCGTACTTACTGTCTGATGGCTTCTGTCACAGTACCGCAGCCCAAAATAATCTATCTCCACGAGGTTTATGTGACGGAAAACGTGGTCAAGGACGACGGAGCCTTTTGTTGACTTCTGCAAAACAAAGCACAGATCGCTTCTTAACAAGGTGTCTGAGTCTTTCTCCACAGGACGCAATCAAATTCTCACCTCTTACTAGCTGCCCTCTCAGGGGAACAACCTTGTTAAACCATGCTATTCTCTCCGGGCTTTCCCTTAGCTACAAAGACAGATGTGCTAAAATTACAGTATATTCAAGAAACAGCCTTTGAAAATCACCTTCAACTTTAGGAGCACTGACTTAATATAAAGTCCTCTGCTACGGGATTACATGTTATCTCCAGGATGAGGTGCTTCTTTATTTTTTAATTTTATATGTACAGCTCTTTTGTCTGCATGTATGCCTGTGTTCATGTGCATGCCTAGTGGCAACAGAAACCAGTGAGAAGGTATCAGATCTCCTGTCACTGGAATTATAAATAGTTGTAAATAAATAGCCACTCGCCATGTGGTTGCTCAGAATTGAACTTGGATGCTCTGGAAGAGCAGCCAGTGCTCTTAAGCACCGAGTCATCTTTCTAGCCCCGAAATGATTCTTTAAATAAAGGTAGACCTCTATGGAAAGAACACTCAATAAATTTATTAAACATTATGGAAGCTTAAAACTCCCATCATTCTTTCAACTGAAAAGTGATTTCTGACATGGTGGCAGGCACACACTGAAGAAACCAGAGACATGCCAGCTGCCACATGGTGGCAGGAACACATGAAAGACACTCAGAGGCACACCAGCTACTATGTGATGATGGACTGGCTGAAGACTCCCAGAGACAGGCAGGTGTGTGTTCAAAAGATGCCAGAGGCACCAATGATAAGCAAGTCCGTGGTGGAGAGACGGGAGAGAAAGCGAAGGAAACAGTGTTGCACTCTGAAGAGAGGCGGAAGTCGAGAAAGGAGGGTGGTGAGGATCAGCCGGATGTGAGTAGCCTTCCCTGCCACCTGAGGTAGCCATGTTAAGTTCCTGACCCATGCAACTGCTGAGGGCCACGTTTCGGTCTGTGGCCCTACAGTATCAGGGGTCTGTGTTGATGTCTGTGGCCCATGCTACCACAAAGACCACGCAGATGTCCCTGGTCTGGGCTGCCTCCTATAGCCATCTCTGTGTCTGAAGGCTATGCATAATTGGCCTTGAATCTCACTGGTTGCAACACTCAGGAGAGTAGGTAGTGCACCTCCCCTGGGTAGCACAGTAAAGCTGGCGCTGGTGTTGTGGGTGTGTAAGCCTGCCCAAAGGTATTAGCATGAGAGATCCCGCCCCACACCTCACCTGGGCAGAGTGGGAGTGTTGACACCCAGGGCAGGAGAGTGGGAGAGCTGACTCTTCCTCTTGCTGGTTGCACCACTTGAGAGAGCCCCCTCCCTCACCTGGGCTCAGTACAATTGGCCCTGGAGGTGTATGCATGGAAGAGTCATGGTATGAGCATGGGAGAGATATCCCTTCTCCTTGCCTGCTTCTCCTGCTGTAGGCAGGAGAGCTGGCCTAGACTCCTCCTGTGGGCAGTTTGGGAGAACTGGTCCTGGTGTCATTGGTCCTCTCACCAGCTGCAGCACTCAGAAGAGAGGCCATATACCTCACCTGAGCAGCAGAGCTGGTCCTAGTGGCAGGAGCATGGGAGAACTGGCCTGAGGGTGTGACAGTGGGAGAGCTGTCCCTGTGCCTAGCCAGGGCAGTGCTGGAGAGCTGGCGTGGTGGCACGGATGCTAACCTGGATGGTGTGAGCACAGGAGAGTCAGTCTGCCTTTTGCCAGCTGCTATAAGCAGAAGAGGTGGCCCTGCCCCTCACCTGGGCAAAGCAGGAGAGCAGACCCCCAATGGCCTATGCAAAGAAAAGCTGGTGGGCTGAACAACACAGCCACCACCCAGGCCCAGTTCCGGGGCTTTGAGTTAGTCCACCCTAACATCCACCGTATCTATAAACCGCTACATTGCATGAAAGAATCCTACAGATCCAAAGCTGCAGGATTCCCATGACTCGGGACAACAACAGATCTCAGAGGAGTCCCGGTGTGAGGGCCCAGTATGAACAGTGTAGCCGAAGATAGAGGCCTCAACCATATCAATGATGCATTGAAATGCACATTTGCAAGTCAAGATTAGTGGACAAAAGGGGACACTGTGGGACACACCATGACACACCCCAGTGTCCACAGCAAGATTCATTTTTATGTTATTTTTTCTTTTTTGTTGTTTTTATTTTTGTTTTGTTTTCTTTGGTGGGGAGGTTGCAAGGGCAATGGAGGGACAGGGAGATTAGTGGGACTGGGGTACATGATGTGAAAAACCATAAAGCATCAATAAAAAGTTTTTTAAAAGATAAAACTGATTCACACACACACACACACACACACACACACAATCATTACTCTCAGAAGTATCTAGAATAGAAACTCCATAAAATTAAACAACCAAAGCTTTTATTTTTTTTAACCCTCAAATCATAAATCCATAAATTAAAGCTGCTGAATAACCCTCATCAGGGTATCTGACTCTGTCAATCTCTTACATAGGAGCACAGACAGAAAGAAAATATTTCTCTGGCTTGTATTTTAAGCACTGACACCTATATAAGTATGCTACTCTATCTTCTCTCCCTCCTAATATACATGCATAGCATAAGGCCCTGGATTCAGGTTTCTTATTATGTTATATATTAAGTAATTATTTATAAATACAAGAAACATGTAGTCAGCAGGCAGTAATCCACTCTAGTCTTGACAACGGTCTATCTGGATAGCGCCAGCGCAGGCTCAGAGCTTCTCTTTTTGTGGTCCTATCATGGGCAGGTATGATTAGGCAGTGAAAGAAATCCCCAGTTCACTCTGTATATCCTAGGGCTTTTGTTCAATTGCAGCTTCTCTCAGACAGTGCCCACCAGGTGCTTAAGTGTACAGGTAAACTCTATAAATAGATTACGATAGGAATAAAATTACACACTTGGAAAACATAGTCTGTAGCTGCTTGTATTACAAACGCTAATTATATTCCCCAAAAAAGCTGCTTGCATGATGAGAGTGTCTGCACGTAGCTTCTGGGAACCCACCCCCAGTTGGTTCTGATTGGTAAAGAAAAACGCCAACAGCCAATAGCTGGGGAGAACAGACAGAGGCGGAATTTTAGGATTTCCCAGGCTTGGGACCTAGAGGAGATTGAAGGTGGAAATGTATCATGCCAGCAGAGTGTGCAGAAGAGGCATAGCCGCCATGTGGAGGGGACGGCAGAGGTCCCAACTGGGTCCATGGCAGCCATGGTAGAACATAGAATCTAGTAAGTAAGTAGTAACTCAGAATTATCAGCAGGAGGTCTATTAACAGCATGGAGGTTAGGCAGTGGCCCAGCTATTGTGCTGTTTAAGGCAATATTAAAATATAAGGCTGCATATGTGTCTTTCATTCAGTAACATAAACCATTGAGGCGGGTAGCAATCCCATGTCAGGATGTTATTAATAATTAATTCTACCATAGCCCTTCTTACAACCCCCCGAATCTCTACATTACACTGGTTCAACTAAATTGCTCTCTGTCCCCTTCAAGTTTCACCAGACTGTTTACTTGAAGCCAAAAACCCTTCCATGATGGACTTACACACTGCTGAACAGCTTCTGGGAATGAAAGCACTCAATGGAAGAATACCATACTTAAAACTAGAATTGGTACTGCCAAGAAGACCATTCTAGTCCATTCGATGAAAATGCATGCTTCCCCACCCGTGCCAACACTTGGGCCAGATGGGGGAGGGGTGGTGTATATGGCAAAGGGAAACTGGTTTTATTCATATCTCCTTGACTCTATTAAAAGTAAGCCCTCTTTCATGTACTTACCAGACAACTACATTTCCTAGCGTGGGGCTAGGTATTCTTTGACTCGGTGTATGAGGCAACACTTTGGTACTTTAAAAACACACACACAATTGTATTAGCGTATTAACTCTTCACTCCATCTGGAAACTATTTTTTTGTGCTTGGAATAAGGCCTAACTTTGTTTCCAAATGGACAAAAACTGTACTATTGTTTACTCATCTCCTAAAGTCTCTCCCACAGACATTCAAAGAACGATACTTCCAATATTTTAATGAATTTAATATATTTTGCTTGATATCCAAAATATTTTTCAAAGTTATGTTTAACAAGTTCTTAGATATTTTTCTTGATGAGAAGTTTAGAATCACGTTGCAAACTTCATTGAAAACTTAATTCTGGGGCTGGGCACAGTGACATACACCTTTGTTCCCAGCACTAAGTAGGCAGAGACAGACAGGTCTTTATGAGTTCAAGACCAGCCTGGTCTACAAAGCAAGTTCCAGGCCAGCTGAGACTATGTAAAAAGACATTGTCTCAAAACACCAAAGAAATTAATAATGTTAGGAATTTGTAGCAGGGTGGAGGTGACACAGTGTTTACGAGGTAAAATCAAGGTGGTTTTCTTTCACATGCATTGTGCTAGATAGGTTTTTGTTTTTGTTTTTGTTTTTTCTGGTTTTTCGAGACAGGGTTTCTCTGTGTAGTCCTGGCTGTCCTGGAACTAACTTTGTAGACTAGGCTGGCCTCGAACTCAGAAATCCGCCTGCCTCTGCCTCCCAAGTGCTGGGATTAAAGGCATTTGCCACCACCACCCAGTTTACTGCTGGATAGTTTTTATGTCCACTTGACACAAGCTAGAGTCATCTAAGAAGAGGAAACCTCGGTTGAGAAAATGTCTCTATAAAATCTGGCTGCAGGAGAGCCTATAGGACATTTGTTTTAATAGTGATTGATGAAGGAAGGCCCAGTCCATGGTGGGTGGTGTCATCCATGGGCCAGACACCCTGGGTTCTATAAAAGAGCAGACTGAGAAAGACATGTCAAGCAAGCCAGAAGGCAACACCCCTCCATGGCCTCTGCCTAAGTTCCTACCTTCAGGTTCCTGCTCTGTTTGAGTTCCTGTCCTGACTTCCATCAATGACGGAGCTTGAAGCATAAGCCAAATAAACCCTTTCCTCTCCAATTTGTTTTTGGTCATGGTGTTTCGTCATAGCAACAGTAACCCAAACTAAGACATGCTTCAAGTCAATTTACACACACACACACACACACACACACACACACACACACACACATACAGAATTTTACCTAGGTTTTATGGCAGGCAAATTTATAGAATCCTCTCCTCAAGCAAATATGTCCTGCCTTAATCTCTGAAACCTCTAAACATGACGTCACCCCCACCAGTGTATCAGGTGGTACAGTGACCATAAGACAAAGAAATGACCTACTGGTGAGTCGGTGCCCAACATGCAAAGTAGTTTCTCTAGCAGAAGGGGAAGAGGCTTGAGGACGCCACGTTTCTTCTCACTCAACAGACAGGAGACTGCCTGAGAAGCTGTGTGCTGACTGGATTTAGAATGACCATGGAGATACCTGGCCATATCTGCAAGTGCATGGCCAGAAAGGGTAAACTGAGGAAGGAAGATGCACACACTCATGCCGTGGGCCACCCACTGGGTAAAGGAGAGAAAGTGAGCCGAGCACCAGCATTGCCTCTCTCTACGTCCTGTCTTCATCTGGTTTCTATTTCTGTGGCTAAATACTCACCAAAACCACCTTAGGAAAGCATTTCACAGGCTTACACGTCCTGATCATGCTCCATCACTGAGGGAAGCCAAAGCAGGCACTCAAGGTGCTCAGTGCTCTCTTATACACCCTAGGACCACCTGCCCAGGGATGATGGCACCACCCATAGTTAGCTATGCCCTTCCCATCAATCATTAACCAAGAAAGTGCCCCCACAGACCTGCACACGGGCCAATCTGATGGAGCCAGCTCCTCAATTGAGGTACCCTCTTCCCAGAGGACTCCAGCTTGTGTCAAGCTGACAGAAAACTGACAAGCACACTGACTGCAGAAATGATGTAACTAATCAGCTATCTCAGGCATGCCTTTCCTGGTGAGACGGATTCTAACTCTTCTGAAACTGCGAATCACAGTAAGACCTTCCTGTTTTAAGCTGCCTTTGGGGTGTTTTGTCACAATAACTAGCAAAACCTCAAGGAGCTGAAGCAGTCCGCAGTTGACAGCCAATAAGGAAAGAACCACCCCACACTCAAAAAAACTGGGCTTCTGACAACAGCCGAAATTAAACAGGGAGCAGATTCTTACCCACAGCCTTCAGTTAAGAGACCAGTAGACAAAAATCTCTGATTAGAGCAGTGGCTACCAACCTTCCTAACACTGTGACCCTTTAATACAGTTCCTCATGTTGCAGTGAACCCCTGAGGATAACATTATTTTTGTTGCTACTTCATGGCTGTAACTTTGCTACTTTTACAAATCATAAGGTAAATCTCTGATATGCAGGATATCTGATATGTGACCCCTGTGAAAAGATCATCTGACACCCAAGGGGTCGAGACCCACAGGTTGAGAACCCTTGTGGTAGGTGCTCCTGAACCCTAACCTACAGCACTGGAAGGCAGTGAGGGGCATACATTCAAGCTACTGTACATGTAGCGATTTGCTACTCTGAACAGAAAACTCACACAGTCTTACTCTTAGGTAGTTTGTTATTCTATTGCTACTGTATTTCCTGACTGGCTACAGTTTGGTGAATGCACTGAAGAGCGATATTGACATTGGTTTTACCCCCAGCCATCTTGTCAATGCTTACTAAACAATTATGTCTATGCTGTCTTCTGAGTCAACTGTATTTTCCACATTCTGGTTCTTGGACAGGAGTGGTGGATACACGGTTTTAATTCCAGGCAGAGGTAGGCCAGTCTCTCAGGTCGAGAACAGTTTAGTCTACATTATATAGTTTTAGGCTGGCCATGGCTTCATAGTGAAACCCTCCCTCAAATTTAAGAGAGTTCGGGTTCTTCCTTTACAAACCACCGCTGACCTCCCCCTGCACCCGCCCAACACACACACACACACACACACACACACACACACACACACACTTCTCTTCTAGCGCTGACGCTGACGAGGGCCTCAGTTACTGTCTGCTGTGAGAACCAGCATCCTTCTCTTCCTGGTTCCCTGGAGCTGCTTCTGAACATTCACTATGATGGAAATCACCCTCTTCCAAACAGGAGGTCCCTCTCGGTCTGCTTTCTCTGGCTTTTGGTTTTGCTTTGTTTTGATTTGATTTCTAATTAAGAAGTGATAAATTCACCAATTTTCCCTTAGAAATCTAAGATGACTATATAGTTTTTTTTTCTTTCCTCTATGAGCTACATGTTCCCAAGGAATATGGAATATGTCCAAACATCTTTTCTGATCCTTCAAAATGTGTATGGTAAACAGGAGTGTAAAAGTCATGTCCCATCCTTTCCTCTTCTCTCTCTCAGGTCTTACGCTCAGGCATGGAATACAGGGTGAATAAGCAAACCAGGTACAGCTATACAGCTCCTAATATTCTGTCCCCAAACAAGCCAACAAGAAGTTGTTCATTTAAAAAAAAAAAAGGAAAGAAGCATGCAGGAAAGACTGAAGACGTGTGTGTGTGTGTGTGTGTGTGTGTGTGTGTGTGTGTGTGTATCCATATCTATGTATGTATGTATGTATGTATGTCAAGTTTTTTTTTATGAAAATGACTTCAATATTTCCACACCCTCTAGAAATGTTAGGCACTATTTCATACATATAATCTACTTACAGAGCATAAAATGACCTAACACGCTTAGTCATGAAGGGCGTTTGCAAATGCAAGCTTGGAAAACTGCCTCAGAGCTTGAGGTGGCGGCTCCTGCCTGCAATCAAAGCCCTCAGGAGGCTTAAGCAGGCAGACTGCTATGAGTTCGGGGGAAGCCTGGGGTACAAAATGAGACCCTGCCCCAAGAAAAGCAAAGACAGTTGGGGAGCCACCTCAATACGGGAATTACTAAAATTTCTTGCATAAAAGAAAGACACCATCGTTTAAAACTATCATTGCCAAACTACCAGAATCTGGAGTGTCAACTCTCTGCGACAGTTTTGCATTTACAGAGACTCTGCTTCTGAAAATGTTTAGGATTGTTTTCTTTCAACACATTTTGTTATCCTTTAGAGAGAATTCATAAGGAGAGCGTCCAACGGTAGGCAATGAATCCCATTCTGATCTGAAAAAGAACGGGACTCCCTCTGTAGTATTCTATGCAGAAGGGCATGTCTACACACCTGAGGGCACAGCCAATCAGCAACCGAATCACGTGTTCCATCCTCCTTCCTCATGTGATCCTAAGAAACCATCTTCCAGTAAGGAAATTAAAATGCAGGGCTGGGTTATACAGCTCAGGGATAGCAAGCCTGCTTAGGACCCTCTTCTTCCTGTCTGTTCCCCTCAGTCTCACATAGCCCAGGCTTGCCTTGAACTTGATATGTTAGCAAAAATGACTTTAAAACTCTGATCCCAGGGTGTGACGGTGGAACAGGGTGCCATGGAGGCACTGTGATCCGGATGTAAAGTGAATAAATTAATAAAACAATTCTAATCCTACCCACTGCTGGGATGATAGGCCTGTGCTACCACAGTCAGGAGTTTTTTATGTGAGACTGTGGCTCAAACCTGAGCTTACACCCCAGCCCCACATTTTACTCTCTGGAAGATGGGAAAAGGTGAACAAAAGGCAGTAGAGGAGAGGAAGAGGCTTGGTACACAGGTCTGTGGAGAGAGAGGCCCCTATCAAAACCCTAGAGACACTAAAGGTAACCAGTGACTTAAAAGGAAATCCTCTTAAAGTGGTCTTGGAGAGAAGAGAAGGAGAGACCTGGTTTTCACATATAACTTACGTAATATATCTTTAAAACCCAAGAAGCAGCAGGATAGGCAAGGCATTGCTTTGCTTTGCTCATTGAAGCTGTTATGCATTTGGCATCTGCTTCGATTGATGTTAAGTAAAGAAATTTGCATGGACAACATGGGAACATGACAACTCTTGCTTTACTCTCCTTTAAAGTTACTTCAGGGCTTCTTAATCTGAATTCTTCTTGAGCCCTGCCAGCAGTCAGACAAAATCATCACTAGCCACCATTGTGGACTCTTGAGTTCCAGCAAGCCTCCAGGCAAGCCTTCAACGCTAAATCAGACTGTTACTGTCATTTGAAATGTAAGAAAAGCGTGCCTCTTCACTCCTCTCCGTCCTGAGCAGAGGACAGGCATGAGTGCCGTCAGGATCACTTCCATTTCTAAGAGAAATCCAGAAGCCACAGAAGATATAATTACAACCACAGCACTTAGCAACATGCCTAGAAAATGTCTAAATAGATAAACAAAATTTTGTCTCTAATAATCGACTTCCGTTAGTGAGACCCTAGCAACAGTATTGGATAAGAATTCAAATATCAGGAAAGGCATTCTTCCCACTTAAAGGGGTATCCCCCTGTGGTCTGGCCAGACTGATGGCTTTGTTCCCTTCACTCTGAGGATGCTTCTGTCCCTAACTCTTTAAGGCCTCAGCTTTATTATAACTCTAGCCCCTGGACCTGCAAAGCCTCCTCGTTTTGGCTGTCTCTTAATCTGTTTGACCTTTATTAAGGTCATCTGTTTCTCCTGTTCTACTAATACGTAAACACTCTGCACTTGACCTGATCCAAGAAGTTGAGAAGCAATAAAGTCCAGATGCTTTGAGAGGAGGTGCTAGCTCCTACACTCCACTTGCTCTCTTAATAATCTAATAATTTATACCTGCACGATACCTTAAAAGTTCACTATGAGCTAATGAACAATTGAAGAACAGGAAAAAATTAAAAAAAAAAATCAGACTCCTTTTCTCATATCTTACGAAGCTTCCATTTTCCCTAACTCAATCAGACTTAGGATGATAAAGAGGAAATAGGTCATTGCCCTGTTACATCAGACGAGCAAAAGCAATTCAGTTCACCTTTAATTAATAATTTCCCCTTTGTTTGCGTGATATATAATTCCAAGAGACTCGATATATTCTAAAAGTACAGTAAGAGATCAGTATGTTTGAAGTTCATGATACTAAAAAGTGGAGGATCTTGAAATTAAATTATATGTACTACGTAGAGATGTGTAATTTCCCATGCAATAAAGTACATCTGACAAGAATTTGGTGTTCCAACATTAAGAAAACAGAAAAAACTAGGTAAAAGACAGTTAAGCAAATAAGGAAAGCGTCATCCCTTCAGTCTCTCAGAAAAGAGTAAATGTTACAGCACACTCATTTGCCTTTAAAATGAGTGCTGCCTGTGGCATTTCTGGATTGTGAACTGTGTGGCACATAAGGGAGATAGGCTGTTTTCACACCAACAACTTTCTGGAAACAACAGTTTCTCCCGATTCAGGTGTAGTCTTAGGGAACCACTCCCAAGGAAGACAAGCTGATTTGGAAATACCACCAGGGAGCCTTTTAGCCAGAACAAAGGATCCCTCCAATGAGTAATAACGGCTTTGCAGATTAGTGCAACATTACAAACCAGAAAGGCAGGTTTTGGCCAGCCACACAGAATGATAACTACTGCCATCAACAAGACAGCTTGTTCTTGTTTCTTCCCAAAGGGAAACGAGTCTGCAAAGAAGGCTTCACCGCTATGCCTGTAGAGACCTACCCTGTCTTTATTTAGTATTTTGAACAAAAGGATTTCCAGTTCTCTTGGAAAACATAAATCATATTAAGTATCTTAGCATAGGCCCAGGAGGGTACAGTACGTAGGGACTTGGAGGAAGAGCCTCTCAGGCACCAGAGGGACCTCTGCTCAGGAAAGCAAGACAAGCAGCTGGTGACGGCTTTTAACTAAGTGCCATCTTCACATCCATTTACTGGGGGAAAACCTTTATCATGGAAAAATATGGTTTTCTTTCAAGCTGTTTTTTCCTCATACACAATTTGTGTACGCTGATAAAGTTGGAATAAACATTTCCCAGCCTTTAGAGTTTTAGCTATATATTGGTATGTACCAACCCCAAAACTTAGCAACATACACCACTAATCATTTGCTTGAGTTTTAAATTTGGCCAGAGCTCAGGACAGCTGGTGTTTGTTCACTGTGGTGAAGAACCTGGTGTGACCTCACTCACAAGTCACCCGACGTGGGTGGAATGGGAGGGCTGGCTCAACCTCTCTCTGCACCTTATATGTCTCTCCAGCAAGAGATCTCATTCTAAGGTCAGCCAGGGCTCAGGGAACACAGACGGAAACTGCTCAGCATCAGGCTGGCTGTGTTCTGTTGATTAAAACAAGTCGCAAGGTCCACCCATAAGGGAAAAGAACAAGAATAGACTCCTGTTGAATGCACTATTGCTAATACTGGCAGTGATAAATTCATACTAACACAACTAATATCCTCTTATTTTATTTTTTATCTCTTTCCTTTTATTTAAAATAGATTTTTCCCTCAAATAATATATCCTGATTATGATGAGCCCACTCCTCTACTTCCAGTTCCTTCCCTCCTCCCCTCTCATCTGGATCCATTCCCTTTCTTTCTCTCATTAGAAAAAAACAAAACAAACAAACAGAAAACAAAAACAAAACAGGTTCCTAAGAGATAGTAATAAAGTAAAATATAACAAGATAAAACCAAAACTATCACATCTAAATCAGACAAAACGAAGCAA
The DNA here is from genome assembly GCA_030674055.1 of Rhabdomys pumilio. Classification (NCBI taxonomy): domain Eukaryota; kingdom Metazoa; phylum Chordata; class Mammalia; order Rodentia; family Muridae; genus Rhabdomys; species Rhabdomys pumilio. The sequence continues at coordinate 52,026,959 of JANHMN010000013.1, read as the reverse complement.
CAGAAGGAAAAGAGCCCAAGCGAAGGCCCGAGAATCACATTTCTAGTTTTACAAAGAGGATTTATGAAAGAGTTTCTACAAATCCACTCATGTTCTAATCCTAACTGTTTCGAGCTGTGATGTAATAAAGATTGCTGCGAGCTTATCAATTCCTGCCATCATGAGGTGGGCTCTGTCCTCTCTTTCTCCCTGGGCTAGCCTGTGGCTACAATCACACCTGTGGCTACAAATGATACCACCTCTGTTCTAGCTGTAGGTCCCTCCCTGCTGTTGCAGAGCCCTAAGCTGCCATTAAAAGAAGACCTACCTTGCTACTGGGCTTGGAAAATACAGAAGTAGGGCTCCTTGACAGGCCCTGAGCATGTGGATGGAAATACCTGAGGCTCCCAGACTGAAGAATACCATCAAAGACGGCATCGGCGTTAGACCTTCCTGCCTTACCAATCATGGAAGGTAATGACTACTGTTCACCCATGGTTCACTCACCACATCAGGGGCTTGTTATACAACTATATACTGTAGACCACTAGGCCACTCCGCAGCCCTGTGTGCTCTCGGATTAACAGATATTCCACAAAGAAAAGCCAAACCTCACACAAAACACTATCAACTCTTTGACTTCCCATTAACACTCAACAAGTAAAAACCATGTTAGAGAAGAAAGCATTAAAATGTAACAAGCAGGAAGCACCAGACACACCCAACCCTAAGCACACCACAGTGTAACACACCTAGCCCTCTTCCAGAGAGTATAAAGGGGCCAAGTCACTGGATAGAAGAGGCCTCGGAAACATATGGATATGTAACAGAGCATCCTAGGTGGTCTTATTCTGGTTCAAAAGGCAAGGTTGACACAACCAGGCTCTGTGGACTGGATGTTGTTGTATCTAGTCTCCTGATAATGACAGCTGTACCATGACTGTGTCATATGTTTGTGGACAACATGCCATAAAATGCTCAGAGGCAATGTTTTCTTTTTTTTTTTTTTCTTTTTTTTTTCTTTTTGGTTTTTTCGAGACAGGGTTTCGCTGTATAGCCCAGGCTGTCCTGGAACTCACTCTGTAGAACAGGCTGGCCTCAAACTCAGAAATTCGCCTGCCTCTGCCTCCCAAGTGCTGGGATTAAATGCATGCGCCACCACAGCCTGGCTCTGTTTTCATGTTTTCAACCCACAAATGTTTTAGCACAAGAGAACATCAGGATAAAGCATTATGCCCACTGGAAGGGTGTGTGGAGCCCTAAAACACTAACAATAATACCCATTGGGAAGGGTCCTTGGCATTATTCTTTCAGCTTTTCTATAAGACTGAAATTATTTCAAAATAAAGTTAAGTAAAATCTGTCATCATTTCTTAATTGGCTCCTCAAAAGTACCACCCCTCCTCCATTCTGGATACCCTGCAACTTGCTCTGACAAGTGTCTTCTTTCAGCCTCTGCCCAACCCCCAGTTCTTTTGTCCCTCCTTAAGGGATCAGTGGGGAGAAATGCTGTGTGGGAAAACTAAGAAGAGATGGCTGTGAACCCCCAAAATGAATCATCTATATTCTATCCCACAGCATAATACAAAATTGCACTGAAATTCTAGAGAGCACAGTACAACTCCTCCTTTAACATCCACCACCCCAGCGTGACTGAAGAAAACATGTCACTCACATCATTTCAATGCCCATCTTTTCCACAAAGGTCAATGCTTTCAAACTGCAGCAGTAGGGGGAGGGACAGACTCATTCTGAGGACTATGTTTCCCTCCTGGGGCATCCTACACAGCTGGGCAGGCAGGTGATCTCACAAAGAAGGAAGGGCCCCAGAGGCAGTGAGTCTGGAAGACAGGGTTGTGCCCAGGGTCCCTGTGCACAGACAATGTTTGTTGCTTTCCTAGTCTTTATCTTCACTGGTGTGTTAAAGACAGGCCATCTATCTAGCATGCCCAAGGCACAAGGTCCTGAGGTTCATTTTCAGAATATTCTTCACACACACACACACACACACACACACACACACACCATAAACAGAGTTTCATTCAGTGGCTCACAATGTAGTGGGAAGATTGTGGAGGGAGTACTCCATTCTGGCTCTTTCCGCAATCTTAGGCACCCTGGGACTACACTCACTCAGTGAAGACATCAGAAATGACACCCACTTACATCACTACAGGAAACCAACCTCCGGCTACATGAAAGGCCTCAGGGACCTCGGGTAGCAGAGCCTCCAGGGTCTCTGTGGTCTTGCTTAGAAGCAGGACAGATACAAAGGAGACTCGATACTACAAAGGTAGTCTTATATTAAGATGTGAATGGGACAGACAGTCCAAAAGATCTGGGGTCACAGGAAAGACAATTTGACTAGAAGAATTGTAATTGACAAGAGTCGGACAGTCCCAGCTCACAGAGGAAATGTCAAAGGGCACCGGGCGTTCAGAAATGGATTGGAAAAGCCTTACTCCCAGTCTGCATTTCTTCCCACCTTGCCTGCAGTAATACAATGCCTGAGTAATTTATACAAAGACACGTTCCTTGTGGCATTTCATAATCTCAAGCTCATTTCTGCAGAGAAGTCAAAAGAAACAGAGGCACGCTCTCTGAGGACAGAAAAACTCCAACTGTTTTACTGCTTTGTTATAAATAGTGCTGAGCTATTATCTTTGTTGTTGGCAAAATTCTCTGTCCTAAATTAGAGCGAGCTCACCATGGCCACTGTTCAGTTCCTTTTTAATTCATTATCAGAGTGTGTGTGTGTGTGTGTGTGTGTGTGTGTGTGTGTGTGTGTGTGTGTAGGGGAAGCATGTGCCACACTGGGCATGTGGAGGTCAGAGAATGTGGATATCTGAACCAACTTTGTAGAATTGGTTCTCCTATCTTTATGTGGTGTGATGGTTTCTATATGCTCAGCATAGGGAGTGACACTATTAGAAGGTGTGGCCCTGTTGGAGTAGGTGTGGTCTTGTTAGAGTAGGTGTGTCACTGTGGGTATGGGCTTTAAGACCCTCATCCTAGTTGCCTACAAGCCAGTCTTCTTTTATCAGCCTTCAGATGAAGAGGTAGAACTCTCAGCTCCTCCTGCACCATGCCTGCCTGGATACTGCCATGTTCCCACCTTGATGATAATGGACTGAACCTCTGAACCTGTAAGCCAGCCCTTATAAGGGCTTGTCCTTATAAGAGTTGCCTTGATCATGGTGTCTCTTCACATCAGTGAAAGCCTAAGTAAGACATGTGGGTTCCAAGGACCAACTAGGGTTACCAGATATGGTGGCTTGAATGAGGAACATTCCCCACAGGCTCATGTATCTGAACTCTTGGTCCCCTGGTCCCCAGGATACGCTGCTGTTAGGGGAGAGTATAGAACCTTAGGAGGCAGAGCCTTCCTGGAGGAAACAGGTCTCACAGGGTTAGAGAGTTTATAGCCTTGTCCCTCTTCTGCTCCACTCTCCGTTTCCTTGTGATAAAATGTGGCCAATCAGCTTCCTGCTCCAGCCTCATGCTGCTATGCAGCCTCCGTCACTATGGACACTCCCTCTGGAACCATAGTCACTCTGATCCTCTGATCGGGGTATTTTATCACAACAAAAAGAAACTAACACACCAGGCTTGTGCAAAAAGCACCTCCACACAACACACACCATCCTGCTGGCCCTGTTCAGCGATTTAAATAATGCTTATAACACCTTACTTCTGATTCAACTTACCTCTGTGCCCTGGCTCTACTGCACCACAGCCAAATGAAGACTCAGGGTGTATTTTTCACCCAGTAAAAAGGGCTTTGAAAGCACAATAGAAGAACATCACTGACAACGTGGTCAAGCAAGCCCAGAGACCTGGGTTTGGTCTCCAGATTCGTAAGAAATCAAAAATACAAAAGAAAAGTGTTAAAACAGCGTCGCAGTAGACACTGTACTCCCGCAGAAGTTCTAGGCCACATACGTGGAATGCGATGCCTGGACTATATACAGGGTTCTTCTCTGCTGTGGCAGGAAGGAAGCCATAGAATGAATAGCTCAGAAATCACAGCTTGTCCCTCTGCCCACACTATCATCCCCTGATCATTTGATCAGTCTCTAACTATCCCACAACCCACATGGCCTTATACCCAGGACAAAAACTCATCATAGGCTTATCAAGGGACTTCCAAGAGGTACGTGCAATCACAACACACAACTCTTCACTGAAGCCCCTTCAAACAGAGTCTCCCAGCTTCAGGAAAAAGCAATAGACCCTGTCGAGGCTCATGGACCACACTGGAAAACAAAATAAAGCACTTGTTTACATCTCAAATTTCTGAAAAGGCACAGAAAGGAAAGAACACTGCTAGAATGAAGTTAAAATCTGCAACTTTCTTAGTCCGTCATCCTCTGTAGATAAGACATGGCTTTCCCATTTACTTTAGAGCTTGTAGAAGGGCTGTAAATGTGACAGCTCATGCCACAAACAACCACTGAGCTCTCCTGAACTCAAGGGCTCTCCTTTGCATCCACTCCCACTCAGCCAAACTACTAAGGATGCTCATACATCTACACCACTTACGTTCTACGTTCAACCAAAACTCTCCAAAGACAAAGAGTGATGACATTATTACAGACCAGTACTCACCCCATGACCCAGTCATAAGTACCTACTGCACAGTGTGCTGGGTGTTCATGTCATCTAAGTCTTACAACTGGATGGCACATGGTACCAGTAGCCCCTGTCTTCAAATAAGGAAACTATGGCTGAGAAAAGTTGGCTGAGTGACCTGGAATGATGGAACCAAAAGTGGTACTGTGTAGAAACAAGCCCTGGTCTCCTAACCTTGCTCTTTCCCGTGAATGTTAAGACTCAGAACTGTGTTTCTCATCAGAATAATTACAGAAGGCATTGTTAAAGAAAGCAAAACTGAAAATGCTGTGTAGTCAACGCTTTTAAAAACAAGAAACACCTCATGTTTAAATCTGCTGGTTCTATAAGATATCTTAGCACTATTTCTAAGAATATAACAATTTCAAACTTAACAACAGTTATACAGCAAGACATTTGTTTCTCTTGTGATAAGACTGCAAACCATGAATTCTAGCTATAAATACAAATATCTGGTATATAGTAAATATTCAGTATATTACCCTAAATAACAAAGAGGGGGATAAGGAAAAGACAGGAGGGTACGCAGGACCCCAATGCCTAGGCAACCACCCTTAACATTTCCCAGGTTTCTAAATGTCTCATCACGTAATATCACAATCATGAATTTACTTCGCTTCTGCTGCATCTCTCTCTCTCTCTCTCTCTCTCTCTCTCTCTCTCTCTCTCTTTTGTTCAGAAAATTTAGACAAATTGCAGTCATTTAAAAAGATGTTCTACAGTCTGGGGGAAGACAAAGGTAAAATGACCTTGGCAGACTCTGACATTTTCAAAAACATAGTATTGCGAATAAAAGGTTGTGTTTCTGAACAATAAAGGGTGGTATACCAGATAACCGCTCTCCACTGGTTATATCGTAAACTACTTCTTGGCAAATTAAAGTGACTGTGGTTGTTGTCCTACAGTGAAATGGATCTGACTTAAATATACTCCAGAGTCAATCACCTGAGTGGAGTTCAGAAGCCATTTCTCCCTGCTACTCAGGATCAAGCCACTTGCTTTAAAATACCACTCTGGTCTCACTGAACAAGAGGGAAACCATGCCTTCCTGGTACTGAAAATCTAGCCATCTATCCAGACATGGTGAAGTCATGAGTCTTGGAGGAGAACCACAACTCTACTTTACTAAACCAGCACAACCCATAACTACTTCTAAATATTTGTCCTTACAGCCACAGATAAGTGCAGTGCTCTCCCCTCATCAAGGAAACTCCTCTTTGTAACAGACAGAGGCCATTACAGAAAACCGCAGTGAACCAAAATGCAGAGCTGTGGAGCCCAGGCCCAACGCACACACGCACAAAACAACTACTGCACGTAGACTCGGGATGTGAGGAAGAGCGGGGCAGAAAGGTTGTTCAGAGTCAGAGGATCAGGGAGTTTGCTGTGAGTTTGTGTCTCCTAGGAATGTCAGAAGCTGCACCCATAAAGTATCACCAACATGACTAGCTCAACACGAGCTCAAGGACAAGAGACATGCTGTCATTGATGGGGGGTTGGTGGGACACATGAGGAACTACAGGGGAACCACACAAGCCACTCTAGGCAACTAAAGAACTCTGAGAGAGGGGGAAAAATAGTCTTCCTCAGGGAAGAGCATACCAAATGGTCAGCCATGAAAACACACATATGATTAACGTCTATATCATGTATTTAGAAATATATATCTATATACTTAGACTTATGCATCTATGTAACCACAACTAATGAAAAGAGAGGCCATGAAGTTGAAAGAGAGCAAGAAGGGATATAGGGGATAGTTTGGAGGGAAGGAAGAGAAGGGAGAAATGATGTAATTATAATCTCAAAAAATAAAAGAAGGGCTGGAGAGATGACTCACAGGTTAAGAGCACTAGCTGCTCTTCCAGAGGCCCTGAGTTCAATTCCCAACAACCACATGGTGGCTCACAACCATCTGTAATGGGGTCCAATGCCCTCTTCTGGTGTGTCTGAAGACAGTGACAGTGTACTCATATAAATGAAATAAATAAATCTTTAAAAAAATTTTTTAAAAGATGGGGGGGGGAAATCTCATAATTCTTAAACAAATAAAATAAATAACCTTTAAACAGAACATGCTCTATTGGAGAAGAAGGGGCATCTGGGGATGGTGGATGGGAGTAACTGAGTACGATGGGTGTTTGACTAGGATCAGAGTGAATTTTACATATGTTTGCATATGTCTCAGTGAAGCACATCACTTTATAGGTCCGATGTAGGGTAATAAAATGATTGACATACAAAAAACAGCCATTCAGCTTGAACCTGTAAACACCCGATGAGAAGCTCGGGTGAGAAGCTGAGAAGTTGTGAGGAAAGAAAATCTGTGTCGCTACAATTTTAAAATTCACTTACTGTTTCATGTCTGAAAATTTGGAAGCTACTCATGAATCCTCAATAGCCAAAGACCTAATAAAACAGTTACATTTTAGTTACAGTCTTCAAGTTAAATAGTTAATGCACTGGAAGAAAGCACAATGGTGCTAAAAGAATTTACAGTAGACATAATGAATCATGTTACAATGTGAATCACCGACTCCTAAATCACAGGTTTTGAAAACTCAGATTTCCTGGGTTAGAAACAGGACGGTTCCAGTTCTGATTACTAATTACAGTATTACAGGCCTTGCCTGCTCCATCCTGGTTCTGCAGTTCACTTGCTGGGGGAACTGGAAATGCCACTGTGTTCTCTAATGCTACACCCTCATCTTTAACGCCAGAGAGCACCTAAGGCCTAGTCATCATTTTGAACAAAGGAGATGCTGAGATACACAGTTCCCACATGCAGTTCACTGCCCCTTCCCCTCACAGCTGCAGCATCCTCGATCTTCCTGATTTGATCTGTCCAGTGGCCTGAAACACACCTCTCATCCCAGGGACTGTCCTGAAAACGAAGACAATGTTGGTTGTAACAGGAAAAGGAGTGTAGACAGTTGTGAGCAAACCTATCACTCTAGAAGAGAAACACTTTCTGCCCTCTCATCCTCTCTTCAGCTGAATATAAAAGGCAGAGTGGCCCATGCGGTTTCCTGCCACACTAAACAAGAGGCAGGGACCCTCACAGGTCTATGCAAGTCTATGAGACCTTTAGCAAGTTGGCTAAAATCACTTTCAAAAGTAGTGTCCTTATCTGCAAGAGGAATTAATAACCCATGCCCAACCAAACCACAGGCTGTCTTGGAAGACCAACTAAAACATACCTTTAAAAGCATAAAGCACCACAGAGATGGTTCCCTTCTCATTCCTATCATTAACTGTCAGAGGCGCACATACAGTCATGTTCTAGCTCATGTTTAACAGGCTTTGCAGAATTGAGACAGCAGTGAAAGCACATACCATTAATTTGCTAAAGTCACCTTTATTTTTTATATACTTATTATTTTATTGTTTTGTTTTTTCAAGACTGGGATTCTCTGCATAGCCCTGGTTGTCCCTAGGACTTACTCTGTAGACCAGACTGACCTCTAACTCAGAGATCTGCCTGTCTCTACCTCCTTAGAGCTGGTTTTAACGGTGTGCACCACCACCACCCCGCTAAGGTCATCTTTAAGGAAATAAAGGGGCGGATGAAGCTGATATTTTTATTGAAAATTCACACTTTTCGTTTCATCAGTTTAAAACTGTGAGTGGGTAGCACAGCCACATGTCCAGTATGCGACGGGACTTGTGTTCAAGCAGCAGGCATTGTGCAAGTTCTTGATGTTATCAGATGCCACTGACGCAGAAAGAGCTTTCGGTCTCTTGTATTAGTTTGACCCCCTGATCCTGTGATTTTGTTTAAGCCGGTGGTTATTTTAAGGAGAGGAAGTCGCCTTTAAGCACACTAAGGAACAGCATCTCCCAAATCCTTAAATCAACACAGTAGAGTGGATAACTATGCCAATCAAGCTCCAGTTTCCCCTGAACATAAAGCCAACCGGATGGGCTGAACCCTTTGTGTCCACCTCTCTTACAGGGTTGAAGATGGATGCAGTCCAAGAATCTCGTCTCAAATGGATGTCCTGCCATCACTCAAAACCATTTAAAGGTCCACCCAAAACTGGGCCCATGGGGTTGATACAGAAGTCAATGATGATGTTTTGATGCTGGGTCACTAGACCAATGGTGTTCATCGCAGAAAGAGAAAGCAAACTAGAACATGTACTCTACTGCTTCTCCTCCTCTGAGCCATTCTTGCTACAACGAAGTCGTGGGTGTGTACTGTACTTAGTACACAACAGCTGCATATCTAGGATGGTAGAGCCGCTTCCATCATCTGAACCCGGTCAGCCTGGGGACCACTCAGCACCTGGCTTCTCTTCCAGTTTGCTGCCATGAGCACTATTTCAGAATGTGAAAATGTCATTTTATGTCATTTTATTCTGATGAGAGTGAGTAAGACTCTGGGAAGAGACGCGTTTGGCACTAATGCTCTTGAATCATTCAGAGTCCCATGAACTCTGTCTTCCGCTCCCTCACCAGGATACAATTTCCTTTCCCAGCCCCATATTCTCTTCCCCCTGTACTTTGCCCATTCCATCTTTTGTAGGCCAATCAGTTATATTTCTGCCCGACTGATACATGTCTGGAGAAACAGAAATTATGTTTTAAAATCTAGTCAGAATCTGAATGTGAAAACAGGATAAATGTGAGGAGCCAGTTTTCCTTTTAGAAATCTACCGTGTTTTCTGAGATACACATTGTTGCTTTTATAATATTGCTTGCGTACCTTGTGGCTATTTTACAAATGGCAACAGGCTTTCTTCCTCTCCTGTCTTGAGCGCTACACCATCAAGGGATCAGTGTCAACCCAGGCAGTACTGGTAATTCCAGCACTCAGGATGCTGAGGTTCCAGACTATGTAGACTGCATAGTGAGAGACTCAGATTGTGGGGCCGTGTAGGGTGTCTTGGTTTTTGGTGTGGCCTTGAACCCCGACCCCAATGGGGTAACAGCAGGTTTTCGGCCACACCCCCAGAACCCAGGGTCCTGACACTTAATCTAAGACCTCCATTTGATCTGAACCATACAGTCACGTAAGGACAATGCAGCCCCTCCCAAAGAACACAGGTAAAGGGCATGACTACAGGCCTCAGCCCTGGAGAGATTCACATATTAATGAGTTACCTAAAGGCCAGAGGGCATAGCTAATTAAGTGACCCTCCTTCCTTCTCCCTCCCTATTTAAGTCAAGTCCCCCCTGACTTTGGGGGGGACGTCGTACATCCAGATTCAACTACCATCCACCATGTCAATAACTCAACTACCATCCACCATGTCAATAACTCAACTACCATCCACCATGTCAATAACTCAACTACCATCCACCATGTCAATAACTCAACTACCATCCACCATGTCAATAACTCTTGGAACCGAACTTTCTCGTGTTATTGGGGCCTGCAGTCTGTTGCCGTTGTGGAGGATGTCCATCCCTGCACTCTAGCAACCAGGACCCACATCAGATCACACACAACGCGCAGAATACAGAGGAGACAGAAATGGTGGGCACTGAGTTTTAAGCATACCTCATAATGCTCAAGGCCCCATCGAGTTCCCAGTGCCTACAGAAGTAATAAACTCAGGAATCATCAAGAGCTCCCTAACCACAGGTCTATTTTCTTCCTCTGTGCAGTAAATGGCTCAAAGGGCTAAGAGTACATCGTACCCTGGAAAGGAACCACCAGCTGAGAAGCTACACTCTGAGCAGGTTTCCTTTCTCAGCAAGATCCCATTCTCCTAGCGCCTCCCTCTAGAAGCTACATGGGGGCAGGGAGAGGGTAGAGGAATGTCAGGGAGAGAAGGAAAAGCAGCACAAACATGCATGTCAATGAGCACTGACCCTACCAGCCAATTAAGGAGACACACCGCTGGTCTTCATGGGACGCTCGCTGCAGGCAGCTCACAACGGATGGATAATGGTTGTGACACCAAGCCCCAGGAGATGGGGTGCGAATGAATATGAAACATAGACACACACTGACAGACAAGCGGAACAACAGGATGCTGTGTTTGCAGCCCCTGCACTCAGAAAGGCTCTGCTGGGAGGAAGAATGTGGCTTCCTGAAATTGCCTGTCTTCCCTTCTGCCATATTCTCTTCCACATAGACACTAGGTCACTAGGTCTCTCTCTCTCTCTCTCTCTCTCTCTCTCTCTCTCTCTCTTTCTCTCTCTCTCTCTCTCTCTCCCCCACCCCCTCTGTGTGTGTGTGTGAGAGAGAGAGAGAGAGAGAAAGAGAGAGAGAGGGGGAGAAGGGGAGGGGGAGGGAGAGAGAGACAGAGAGAGAGAGACAGAGAGAGACAGAGAGAGACAGAGACAGAGAGAGAGGAGGGGGAGGGGGGAAGGGGAGAGGGAGAGAGAGAGAGAGAGAGACAGAGAAACAGAGAGAGACAGAGACAGAGAGACAGACAGAGAGAGAGACAGAGAGAGAGACAGAGAGAGAGAGCTTTATGTGAGTGCCTCTCTGGCCACCAGCCATCTGTGAGGCGTTTGACTAGCCAGGAGGGACTCCATGTTACTTTCCATTTTCCCTGTGGAGATACCCAAACTGCCTGTTCAGCACCCACTTCAGGTCAGCAACAGGTGGCAATGTATCAATAGCAGGAAATTTAGGAAAATGAGGCTTCTGGTCTGGGCGTTTCCTAGATGTCCTACTGGGCAAAGGCAAAACTTCAGGAGAAAAAACTTTTGGAAAATGCTTCACCAAACACTGGCCTAGACTAGTGTAAAATCTTACCACCAAACCACTTTCATTCCTACAAAATTATTGTGCCCTAAAACAACAAAAAGCCAACCTTCCCCAAAAGCAAAACCACTATAGCAGCTACAGGAGACAAGAGGCTGCATAATGAGCAGACACACAGGAGTCCTGGCCACAGAACAGCTCCTTAGCAGCTAAACGGGACACTGAGCACAGGAGAACAGGGGTTTACACAAGGCACAAACCCAAGGCGCCTGCACCAGAGTCTACACCCACCCTGCTCCGGAGCCACTGAGAGACTTTGTGCCTTGAACATCTCATAAGAAAAGAATTCCTCTGCTATATGTTTAACAGGAAAAGTGAAACTAATGCAGAAAATATCACTTACCACTTCTTTAAAAAAAAAAAAAAAACCACAACCCTTCTCACCAAGTCTAGACAGCAAGGAAAGGAGGATATGAGAAGGGACCTCCAGCTCAGGGCTTCACCCCATCAATCCAGGCTGCAAACACATTCTCCACACACTCCATCCGGCCCCAGTATGCCAGCCAGTTTGATCCATTTGACAAGTCTCTAGACACAAATGTCTGTGCCTCTCCATCTCCACTGCTATCCCCTGTCTACCCCCTACAACTGCAACTGACTTTTTTTTTTAGTTTATTGTTAGGTTTGCAAAGGAATGGGTTTTATTACGGCGTCTTCATACAGATGTCATCTGACTTTGTTCTCACGCATCTCCCTCCTAGACTAACAGACCCCCCCCCCCGACCCCGCCTCCTCTTGCTGGTCCCCAACTCCTCCCAAATACTTCCTTCCTCTGCTTTCAAGTCACATGTATTCCATTACTCTCCTCTCCTCACTCCCTCTTCTCTTAAGATCTCGTCTCCTTTTCTCACGCCCCCTTTCTATTTCCACGACACACACACACACACACACAAATACACGTGTGTATACACAAAATCAAGAGTACACATGAAGGAAAGCATGCTGTGTCCACCTCCCTGGACTTAAGGGAGACTTACTAAGTCTGGCTTATTCCACTTAACAACATTGTTGATACAACTATCTCTTACTGTCATCTCCACATCTGTTTTTACTCTTCCCTCCACATGACAACCAGAGAATTTTAGCAAGTTTGGCTTTTATATGCTTCAATAGAACTTCGATATAATAAAGACAAAGTCGCAATTCCTACTCCCCGACCTCCAGGCTCTCCCTGCCACCTGGTCCTCACTCACCACCGCTTCTCTCCCACAACCATGACCCGGCCACTGCCTGTTTGTGCACAGATCTTCTGCTCCTGCCATCCTGTCTGCGAACACCGTCTGCCTCTCTGTTTGAATCCATCAGGGTGCGTTCTGTGGTCGCCTGTGCTTCGCAAAGGCTTCCCAGAGGAACAGGAACAATTTTCACGTATGAGGAAAGCTTGGATGCGGGGGAAGACAAGAGAAAGTCCTTCAAGAATGAGGAAGAGATGAGCAAGACACAAAGGAGGATCAGAAGGCAGTGAACAGCCATAGTTCAAGAACCCATGGCAGAATTAACATTAAAGTCAATACTTCATGGATGCAGGGTGGTGGGAACCCTGCATCTGCCCAGTAAAGGAGAGTTCACCTAGTAACAGCTATGGACTAAGAGATTAGGGAGGGAACAGTAAGGCACGGCTGTCCATCACCTGGGAAACCAAACCGGGGCATGCTGCATAGGCATGCTTACACATCGAAAGGCTTCCGGGTGGGCGTGAAACTGAGGTGTCTTCCCAAGTTTCCATGAATGCTACCTGGCAGGTAAGCTGAACCGCAGACTGTGAGAGATGAGGCCAGCAGCAATCTCCTTCAGAATTTTTCTAGAGTAAAGGCTGATAGGTTCACCCTTCCTGCTCCTGCTGCCTGCCCTACCCACAATGCTTCAGAGTGATGGGCCAACCTTTACAGGACACTTATTGCTGTAGTGGCCATTAAACTATTCTCAGTGGAAGGACAGCATGTCTGGCTAAATTGGGGCCTGTGGCTGGGCTTGCCACCAAGCTGATCCAATGTAAGATTAAAAAGCTAGTCAGGGTGAGAGACTGAAAGGAGACGAACACAATGTCCTGAAGCCTGGTGCCTGGGCCCCTGGGAAACCAGATTTCTCATAAGCAAAGGTCAGAAATTTACTTTTTTTTTCTAGAAATACATTAAATCAAGTCTGTATTTTTCCAATTTCCCAAGGTCTTATCCAAAAATCAGTCTGTGGCCTCCCTAGGCACAAAGATCATTTCATTAGCACTTTCTATTTTGTAATCTGTTCACGAATCTTGCTAGGAAGACAATAAAAACCACTCGTCTATAAATCTAGCAAAGTGTATTGAGAACCCAAACCCAGCAGCTAGCTCTCCATCTGGAAGCAAGGTGCATTGTTGACATTAATTATTTCCCTTCAGTGTTTGTCTGTTGAGCCTGTCAGGCAAGAATCTTGGAGGATGCAGGGGCATCTGATTATTAATACTGCTAACATATGCATGGGGACATTTCTGCCCGTGTAAATGATATCCTATCATCTTTCCTCTGGAATTTTACAGCTTCCAAAATCAATGTCTCTGTCTCTGTCTCTCTGTTTCTGTGTGTGTGTGAGTGAGAGAGAGCGAGAGGTGGGGAGAGAGATAGATTGATTCTCTAAAATCCCACAATTTCATCATCACTAAATTCACAGCCCCTGATTACAGACAACTTTACCACATCTGAGCTGGTCTGCATTCATTTGTCATAAAAATCTACCCACATCACAGTCCCCTTGTCAGTCATTGTTTATTGAACAGGTATTATTTACCAGGTGTTAAGCCCTGTTGCAACCTAAACATGTAGGAGTCCTTAAAATCTGCAGGTGTTATCGGAAGTACTTCCCGAGCAGAGCCGGTCATGATTAGAGACCTCGGGAGGCTGGTAATACTCATCTCTAGCCACAGATAAGGAAATGTAGGTTTGGAAAAGCAGTCATTGACCTAAAGTCACAAGGCCAACTCCTGAGTGACTCTTCCCTGCCACAGTACAAAGACTGTGATCCCAGGATCGGTAAAGAGTCCCTTGACCTCAAGTGTTAAAATATCTAAATGAAAGGGCCTGTGAACCAAGTGCCCCACCTGACCCATTTTGGAAGAGAAACGCCGGAAAGCAGCAACCATGAAAATAAAGATCAAGTGGATTCTTCTAACCGGGCAGGTTTCTCCAGGAGAACAGCAGAAGGCTTCCCTGAAGGGAGATGAGAGCAAGCATTCATTGACACAGGTATGCACAGACAAAGGAGAACTCAGGTAGCCTAACGGAACAGCAGAATCTCTCCCAAATACGTGAACCTACCGGCTGGCTCCACCAACCAGCTCCAAGGCCAGCCCTCAACCTTCCTCTTGCCCCTTCTCTCTCTCTGGTCCTCCCTTTGCCAAGGCATCGGCAGACATTGTTCTTCTGCCTGCAAGTCTACCCACAGTGAACTGTTCAAAGAAAACCTCACTAACCTCAGCTCCTCACACTCCTCAAGATCCCTTCTCATCCCTTCCCCAGCCAACCAAAATCAAGGCTTCCCTGCCTGGCCCAGCATCCTGCCCCTCCCAGCAGCCCTCAGGCTGAATCATGGCTTCCCTGCCTGGCCCCTCAGGCTGCTCTTTTTTCTGCAAACTTCTGCCTCCCAGCCTGCTTGTGACTCCTACCTCCCACTGCCTGTTCCTGCTGCTATCTTGGCCCTGGCTCTTTCTAGCTGTGCCTGAACAAGCACAAGGCGGTCGGCAGAGGGACGTGCTGGCCACAGCACCTGTGTCCCCACCCTGGGAAGGCTCTTCTGGTTTCCTTACTCCACCTTCCTGAGATCAGTGGGACGTCTTCTATCAGCAGTGAACAAAAGAAAACGCCCTTCCCCCCACCGCCACTCCTCCCCTCCCCCAGCATTACTCTTTGGGCCACTGCATCTGCTGGGATTTGACACACAATGACTGTGTGTGGCCCGGGAAAGAAAGCACAAGGTAGCAGCCTATGCTGGCTGGCACGCTGCCTAAGCTTTCAGGGCAGGTAGGTCTCTGTTGTTTTGAATCCTGTCAGAGGTAGAGTGGCTTAGGTATCAATCCAGACCCTACAGCCCACAATGCCCAAAATACTCACAACCCAACTCTCACAGTAAGGTTTGCCAACCCCTGCCTGGCCGTCTCTGCGCCATACATCTACTCTGCATTTTCTGCTGTCTGCCAGTCAACCTTCTGACCATCTTCAACCCGGGAAGATGGACAGCTCTCAGAAACACCTTGTAGATCAAAGGAAGCAAATGGAGGGAGGGTCTGGGATAATGAGGAGGGGATATGAGCAATATGGAAATGATACAGGAAACAGAGCGACCACAGCAGCATTTGTGGCTGGATCCTAGGTCAAAGGCTGTGATTCCACTCCTTACATAAACACAAGTTCTACATCAGGGCTGACCCTCCCATCCAGTTCTGGTGGATTCAAAACGAGGTGTCTGGCTCCTTGATAAGGCCAGTCAGCACGGCCCCTGCCCAAAACCACACCGGCTCCACTCATGAGACAAACCTTTGTACTAAAATTCAAAGTTTTGGAAACTACAGCTAACATGAACAATCTGATGACTAACCAGAGTCATAATCGATAGAGTAGATTTGTCAAATTTGTCAGATTCAAGTGCATGAATACTAAAGCACATACAATCATGTTGGACCTAATAAAAGAATCCTTTTATGACAAAGCAAGACTCATTCTTTGCACTTATACATGAGAAAACTAAGGCCTAGCTTAGCTAAGTCCTCAAGTTACCTCACAGCAGGCTAAGGGAAGGAACTGGAATAGAATCCAGAACTCCCATTGAGGGCCCAGTATGCTCTCCACAGATCCAGTCCCCACAGCAGCAGGAGACGCCAGGACACAAGAACTCCACATGTGGGGATAGCAGCAAGACTATAAAATTGAGGGCATGGGCTGGGAAGTTGGCTCAGTGAGGTGCCTCCTGCGAGGTAAGCATGAAGACCTGAGTTCTGTCCACACAGCTAGATGAAAAGCTGGATGCAGGATCTGGGGCTTGGGATCCCAGCATGAGTACGAGGGAAATGGTAGATCCCTGGAGCTCATGGCTGGCCACCCTGGTCTACTTACTGAGCTCCAAGGCCAGTGAGAGTCTAAAATACTATGAAGAAGAAGAAGAAGAAGGAGAAGGAGAAGGAGAAGGAGAAGGAGAGGGAGAGGGAGAGGGAGAGGGAGAGGGAGGGGGAGGGGGAGGGGGAGGGGGAGGGGGAGGGGGGAGC
>JANHMN010000013.1:51961589-52006722 GCA_030674055.1 Rhabdomys pumilio | reverse complement strand
GAGAGAGAGAGAGAGAGAGAGAGAGAGAGAGAGAGAGAGAGAGAGAGCAACCTTTTATTCGCTTATAATAATCTTATTTATTTTCATGTGTATGCTTGTGTGGGCCTGAGTGCGTTCATTTGTATCCCGTGCTACAGCAGCTGGCAGAAGATGGAAAGGGCACAGGATCCCTGCAGCTGAAGTCACTGGGAATGGAAATAGCTCAGTCTTCTATGAGAGCAGCAAGTGCTCTTCAATATTGAGCCATCTATCCAGTGCTTGTTGTGGGCAGCTGTTTTTGTTTGTTTGATTAACTGCTTTTTTGAGACAGAGTCTCTTGCATAGTCAGGCTGTCCTGGAACTCACTATGTAGGCTAGGGCTGGCCTCAAACCCACACAGACCCACTTGCCTCTGCCTTCCCGGGGTGTGTGCCACACCACCACTGGCTCCTTGTTTTGTTTTAACATAGTTTTATCATGTTGCCCAAAGAGACCTTGTACTTGCTGAGAGCCTCAGCTCCCACCTCTGGGATTACAGGTATGAGCCACATACAGGCTTGTAATACCCCACACACATTTCCAAATGTCCAGTGTAGTTGATAATTTAACAATTAGGAAACTTTACAGAGTTCATTAATTAATATCATTAATGATGATAATGATTAAGATTAATATATTTGTCTAGTAATTTTAAATTACTACTCAGTGCCATGACCAAGCCTGTTAAAGGTGTCATATTGTGGCCCTCTCTTTCTAAGGTTGCCAGTGTCTGATGATTTCACATCATTTAGTCAACAGAAACAACCATGTACCATTTTTTAAATGACTAATCCTTTAATATTATGTAAATTATTTACTCTTAACCTACCACAGTGTCCAAATAAGAAAGACTTTATAAATGCTTAAAGATTAATAAATAGAAACCAAAAGAAACTTTTATAATAGGTAGTTTGTTCTGGTTGTTATGAAAAACATTATCCTGAGGAACTCATAAACAGAAATGTGACAGATATAACCCACACTACCAAAAATGTTCAAGACAGCCAACACTTTATGTTATGTTCATAATCTACAACAACACAAACTACATTTTAGGAAAATTAGAATTTCAAGTCATCATTTCCCGGGCTAGTCAAAAAATTTTACCCAAAACCATTATCTGAGGCTCCTCTAATGACAGGCTGAAGGAGACACAGACCAACTCGTCACCACATACTAACTCCTCACCACACTCCACAACCTTCCAAGCATGGAAGAGGAGGAAGAAATGTGGGGAGGTGCTACCATATTGGCTACCATTTTGGCTATTTTGATAGTTACATCCAAATAGCCACACTGTCTCTAACCCAAACTATAGCTGGGCACAAGCCAATAAACCAACCGCAGCCCAATCAGCACGATGACAGATGTATCAATCAGTGCTTGATGTGTTCACTAACTGGTAAAGAAATGCTAACAGAAAAGTACCTGAAGCCGGAAGACGGTAATCTCACCTAGACACTGAAACCATCTGGGAGAAAAACACAGGGGCAGGGCGGGTCTAAGCACAGTCACATGCTCTCTCTCCCCACACCATCCCATCTCTGTCTCTGTCTCTCTGTCTCTCTTTCCTTCTCTTTCCCTCTTGCTTGCTCTCTCCCACCATTATTTTTAAAGGATGAACCTTTAAGAGGATCAGAAACTGGGCTTGTAATCATGTTACAATGATGTCTGCCTGTTTCACAGTGCTGTCAATTGTCCTGAAGATGGAAGGGCATCCTTGCTTTGTGGCGGGCACAGGATAAGCAGCACACTGACAGCATCAGCTGAATTTTAAAGAACTGAGAACCACCCTGGGAATTCTTCAAGCAGCATTGTTAATTCATATCTGTTTACTAAGATGCAGAGTTCAAGTAAGTACTCACACATTCTAATTACAGAGTTTGACACTGCCCAGTTTGTTAGCCTGAAGGCATAACTCTCAGCTCCAGAACTATTAGACTCACCTGCAAACACAAGGTGTTGTATTTGTATAAAACATGCTTTTGGACCATCGTGCAGATTTTATCCATTCTGTAACCGACTTCTAGTCTCCCTTCTTTGTCTGTGACCGTTGGCAAGTTAGAAAATAACAATGTTTACAGAAAAGAGCAGAGGGGGATGACCAAACCCACAGATATTCAGACAAAAGCTGAAGTCTAAGAAACTAAGTGACCAAAGGCTACAGAGCAGAGCACAGTGAGCGGAACCCAGGTGTCACTACCGCCTCTCTGCTCAAGTCACCAGTCACAGGTGTCCCGCCTCACCCAACACCTGCAACTTCCCATTCGCTGCAAGATGCATCTTGCCAGTTACCAACCCCGCAGCCCCTCCAACAAAAGCTCCCAAAGGCTACTTACTGCTTACACCCTGTGCACCGAGGAGCTTAGCATCTGACACTCTCTACTGCACGTCAGTTGACCTTTCCTTCCATCTTCCAATGTGGCCTTACAGTAATCAGCCTCCTCAGACGCCAGTGCAGGTCATACTTTCTACCTCCTTCGTCCCTGTCACTCAGTCCACCTGATCTACCCATCCCTACAGTCGGCTTCACCAAGAGAAATCATCGTACATCCCTCAAAACTTTCCCTCCAGGCATCTCCTTCATGCAACCTTCCGTGAAACCTCCTCCTCAGGCAGTTGTCACATTGTACCTGTGCTAGAATAAAACAAAACACACAGAACCTTTCCTTGAGTTGCAGCTTGCAAACTCAAGGGCCACGGCTTTCCTGTTCTAATTCTCCCTGCACCTCCAAGAACACGACCCTCATACATTTCAAAGTAATCATTTGCAGAATTGAGAAATAAGAACAGAACCTAAGCAGAAAGCCGTCTTGTTGGAACGTAAGTGTGTCTAGAGACATGGTTCTTCTGAAAAAAGCTGGAGCCACTGAGAAGTCGTATTAGTCAGCGAGGAAAGCAGGGTGTCAGCAGAAGACAAAGCTGTGGGGGTGACATTCAGAGCAAATCTACAAGATATTGTGATGGGTACACCACAATGACACTGAGGAAGCCTCTTGAAGTTTTGTGGAGAAAGAAAAAAAGGAAAACTCCCAAGAATCCCATTTGGGAGTCCAGGATCCCATCTGTCTGTTCAGAACAACAGATGGGTAAGTCAGAGTCGATTCAGGATGTTTCCCAACAAGCCATTATCCCTCCACAAAACCCCAGGAGAGTCTCATCCCACCCAGCACTGTTCACAACAACATGAGGTGTGATGCTGAGACAATAAGAGGACCTGACAAAGACAGTGCCGACTCCTCACAAACAAGCGTGGCACAGTGTGACAACATGATACGTGACCTCAGGGTTCTGGAGAACTAAAGAATGAACAAACACAATCCAAGGGACCCAAAAAGACACAGCAAAAACAGTTTCAAGAAAGAGCAGTGGCCAACCAAGGCTATGCAGAGAAACCCTGTCTCAAAAAACCAAAAAAAAAAAAAAAAAAGAGCGAGCAGTGGCAGCAACTCTGTCACCACAGATCACATCTTGCATGTGAGGTCGGTGACGTCACAAAGGCAATGATGTCAGTAGGTAGACCACAGACAGAAGAGGAGCCATGCTTGGTGGCACAAAGCTTGTGATCCCATCGACTTAAAAGACTGATGCAGGAGGATTCCAAGTTCAAAGGCAACCTGGCTACAGAGTGAGCTCAAGTTCAGCCTGAGCAACTTAGTGAGCCCTGTCTCAAAACAAAAAGTGAAAAGGGTGCAGGAGACACAGCTAAGTGCACAGCATTTGCCTCGCATATGTGACAGCCTTGAGTGCCAATTCAGTAACATGCACAAGAATGCGCACACACACACACACACATAGATGTACACACACACATTCACACATGCACACACATGCATACACACACGTACATGCATACATGTATACCCATGCATGCATGCACACACTCATGTGTGTGCACACACATACACACATATGTGTACACACATGCACACACATATGCACATGTATGCGCACATGTGCACACCATGCATGCACACACACACACACTCCAAGAAAGAGGAGTGGGAGAACACTATTTTAAGGGGAGGCACAGTCAGAAAAACACATCTACGTATTGAGGATAGGACAGACCTGAGCCAAGGACTAGCATGATAAGACAAGGTTCAGATACACAGCTGGTGAAGTAACTGTGGAATGGAGCTGAGATCTTGCCACTGCGGTAAGTGATGACATACAGTGTAGGGCAGAGGAATGTATGCATCATTTTTTCTGGGTCATTCCCTGAGGCTGACCAGGGCTGACCAGTTAGGAGGCCAGGAAGCAAAAGGTCTGTAACAGCTGCATTAGGGAGGTACAAACTGCTGCATGAGAGAGAAGTATAGACCAACTGCTACATAGACATGAAAAGCTCTGCAGACATCTTGTGAGAAGACAATCTCCTCTAGCAGAAATGGGACAGAAGCAGCAGGGAATATGGGTGGCTTCATACCCAGCATGAAGGGTGTCCACTGAGAGTATCACCAAGAAAAGAGGAAAATGGAAAGCCCTGGAGATGTCCAGAACACACGGTGTTTATGTTCTATTAGCTGCAAAAGACAAATAAAGTCTGGAAGAGGTGGATGGTGGGCAGTGGAGGTACCAAGGGCAGGATGGCAGGTTCCAGTCAAAGACAGACTGACAAGTCAAAAGACTTTCTAAGACTGACAGGTTCCAGAGGACGTCTAGAACACAGCCGTGCTCATGGGTTGCTACAAACAGCAGTGGTGAGAATCATGAAGTCGAGGAAGACAACAATGAAGAAGAAATCTGACAGCATGGTGTATGGTCCGCTGTACACCACTATTCCCTCATGGATAGAAATGAGTCCATGGACTCAAGAGCAGTCAGGTAAGAATGAAGAGTACTGGGAACATGTCACATGTATCTGATAAAATTGATTGATTTTTTAAAAAAAATTTAATACTAATTGCATTAAATTTAAGTAAACATCTACAAGCTACCATATTAAATATAAACAATTCTTTGCACAATGGCTTGAAAAGGCTTTAAAAAATACAAACGTGCTTTGGCCCTATTCCCCAGAGTTAGGGCATGTAGCCAAGGAGTTAGCTCTTTTTAAGTTTTCTCAGATGAAACCAAGGTTGAAAACTCTGGAGCCGTGGTTATGACGTTATGAACATGGACCCTGGTGACAGATTCTGTGAGTCTAAAATCTAGACCTGCGAACTCTGAGCTATGTGACCCTGAGCAAATCACTGTTTCTATAAAATGGACACAGTAGGAGTATTCACCCCATGAGGCTTCTCTGGAAGTTAAGTGACTTAGTGTGAACATGAAAATGCTTCACACCAGTACCTTGCATGGAACGGATCACTGACAGGTTGCTCGGCATCAGTCTGAATGGCACTGATGTTAAAGACACTGCAGCTACAGAAGAAACACTGGTGTGAATTGTCAAAGGCTTCAATTTCTTGATAAGCCCAAATAAAACAGACTAACTAATCACCTACTAAACCAATGCCTTATAGATGGCCGAAGAAGAAAGCAGAAGGCCACGGGGTCAGAAGATGGCCAAATGTATGTGAGATAAAGAAAGATGGGGTGGGGGCGGGGTGTTGGGCTTCATTTTGGCCTGGTTTGAGCCTTGTCTACTCCTGGTTGGAGTTCCTGCGGCTCTGTGAGTGAGCTCGAGTTTGAGACCTGTCTCAGTCACTTCTGTATTGTGGTGACTCAACAGGACCTGTTCGGCCCTGCCTCTGCTCAACTGTTGCTGATATAGAGCTTTGCAATTGACCCTGTCAGTCAACCCATACCCTCCGTCACCCTTCCCCGCCCCATGTCATCTTATCCCACCCAAACTCCTCCTCCCTATGCTCCAAGTTTATATAAACAAGAAGTTGTTATATTAAAGCTGAGTTCCTGCTTCGCCATCCCGCTCAGCCCCGGAGAGACCCGGCTGGACCTGCCGGCAAGGAGCTGACGGGGGTTTGGGGGGGGGTACTGAACATAATTCCATATGACCCCACAAAGATAACTACCAGTCAAGCAATTATTTTAATATTGTCTATATAAAAATATTTTTATATTTTATATTCTTCATTCATGGGCCGGAGAGATGGCTCAGCGGTTAAGAGCACTAATTACTCTTCCAGAGGTCCTGAGTTCAATTCCCAGCAACCATATGGTGGTTCATAACCATCTGTAACGGGATCCGATGTCCTCTTCTGGTGCGTCTGAAGAGAGCAACCGTGTGCTCATATAAAATAAATAAATAAATAAATATTTTTTTAAAAAAATTCTTCATTCACAAATAAATCCTGGAAAGACTTCTGATGGAGAAAAATATTATGTTCTAATCAAAATGCTATTTTAAAAAAAAAAGAAAAAAACAAAAGATGGGGGAGAGAGGAAAAGGAAAGGAGAAAAAAAGAAAAAAGGCAGCCAGGACACCTTTAATCCCAGCACTGAGGAGGCAGAGGCAACCATATCTCTGAGCTTGAAACCAGCCTGGTCAACACAGTAAAGTCCAGGATAGCCAAAGCTACATAGTAAGACCCCTTTTCAAAAACACAAACCAACACAAACACAAACAAAACACAGTCACTTCTTAATAGATTAACAGTACACATTAATAGATTAACAGGACACATTAATAGATTAACAGGACACATTTTCCTGCTTTCTTTTATTGTGTTTTCATTTTTGAAACCAAATCTTCTTATGTAGCTTTCTTTGAAAGTTTACAACATGTTGACATACACTAAAGTTATCTGAACGGAGGGAAACTCAACTGAGAGAATGCCTCCGTAAGATCCAACTGTAAGGCATTTCTTAATTGGTGATCAACTGGGGAGGACCCAGCCCATTGTGTGTGGGCCCACCCCTGGGCTGGTAGTTCTGGGTTCTATAAGAAAGCAGGCTGAGCAAACCATGAAGAGTAAGCCAGTAAGCAGCACCCCTCCACAGCTCTGCATACACGTTCCTGCCCCCACTTCCTTTGGTGAAGAACTGTAAAGTAATGTTTAAGTATAAGCCAAGTAAACTCTTTCATCTCTAACTTCCCTTTGGCCATGTTGTTTGTGGCAGCAGCAGTACCTTAACTAAGGAGCCCAAACTGAGCCCGAACTTACTACATGGATACATGGATAGGCTAGCCTCAAACGCATGCAATGCCATCCAGCCTCAGCCTCCCAGATTCTGGGGTTACAAGGATCTACTCTAATCCCCCCTCTCTCTCTCTCTTTCTTTCTCTCTCTCTTTCTCTCTCTCTCTCTCTCTCTCTCTCTCTCTCTCTCTCTCTCTCTCTCTCTCACACACACACACACACACACACACACCTTCTGCCAATGAAAGAAAACATACACTGTATGTGCCCTTCTGAGTCTGGCTTATTTTGCATAACATAATGATCTCTGTCTAGCTCCTTCCATATTCCTACAAATGTCACAATTCTTCCCTCAGCATGTGGTATAGTCGGGTTATATGGTAGTTCCATTTTTAGGTTCAGGCTGCAGTAGGTTGCACTCCCGTAAGTTGGTTTATCCACATATTCTCGATAGACTATGTTGTCGTCTGTCTTTCTGAAGACACCCACCCTGTCTAGGGTGAAATGGACTCTTAAAGCACTTTTAATTTCCTTCATAGCTAAAGGTGTTGAACACCTTTTCAAATATTTATTGGTCATTTATATTTCTTCTTATGAGAACTGTCTATTCAGTTCACTGGTCTATTAATTGAACAACCTTTTGCTTAATGTTTATAATTCTTTTTATACTTGAGATGTTAATTTTCTGTCAGGAACAGAATTAACAAAGATTTGGGGGTTTTGACATTTTGGAGGGTATCTCTTCAGTACATTGACTTTCTCCTTCACAGTTCATAATCTTTTTAATTTCATGGAATCCCTTGGAATAATTTCTTGTGTTACTGGAATCCTTTTCCAAAGCTACAGAGAGTTTTGACTGTGTTCTACTCTTGAAGTTACTAATTTTCAGGTCTTATATGAGGCCTTCTGTCCTTAATGTTTTGTGCAAGGTCAAGAGGAGGAATCTAGTTTCATTCTTCTACAAGTGGATATCTGCGTTTCCCAGTACCATTTACTTAAGAGGTTGTCTGTTTTCTGGTGTGTGTCTTTAATATCTCTAATGAGAACTGGTTGGCTGAGGCTGAGGAGATGGCTGAATAATTGAAAGCTCACCATACCAAGCATGACAACATGGTAGAAGGAAAGAACTGTCTCTGCAGAGTTGTCCCTGGACCATCACATATGTGCACACATGCACCTTAAAGAAAGATATAAATATTTTAAATATTTAAAGGAAAATTGGGTGGCTATAGCTTTCTGACTATTTCTGAGGCACCTATTCTGCTCTGTTGGTCTAAATGCCATGTTCTGTGCCAACATCATGTGGTTTGGGATGCTACGGTACCCAAGTGAAACTTAAGTGTTCACATTATGTTCAAATTTTTCTTAAAGTCTGAAATTTCTTGAAAGTTGACCTCCAAGGAGGAAGCAATTCCCTATACTGTCTTTTCCACAAATATATTTCACACTTCAAAAGGATGTTTCACAAGCTTCTAGAGGGCTAACTGTGTTTATAGATCAGTACAGGCTGAGTTTCACAGCCCAGACAACTCCAAACATGCAAAGCAATACTTTCCTAGTCCCTCATTAAAGAGACAGGTTCAAAACTATCAGGGAACGTGTGAAATGAAGAATGCTCTTCCAGTCTCTGCTGAAACAACTATAGGTTTGGCAGAACTGCAACTTGCAAAAGGACAGCAGACATGAAGAGCATCCTCCTCCTGTTTGTCCTTTTGGATTCTCTCTATCCTGAGAGATCTCGGGCCAGAGGGGAGTGCGTAAAAAATACGCATTCTGTTTCTCTTGATTCTCCCAGAGAGCAACACTCTTCACTCTACTTTTTGAAAAGGTACAGTTCTACCACACCCTGGGACCATAAAAATGTCACTGTCTATCAGAGTAAAGTCACTGTGGTCAGAGGATTCCTGAAGTTGGCCTTCTCCACATCACTGTAGGCCTGAAGAGCTCATGGTCCCGCCTGTGGCTGTTTTTCAGGTGGTGACTGTGTTACTCGATTACACACACAACTCATCCACTGGTAAAATTCCCACATGGGCTCCTGACCACGGAAGAGGTATGGGATATCCGAGACCAAGTCTAAGACTCTCAACCTCCTCTCTCAAGACAGTAAGCAGTCAAGCAGTCACACCCCTGGGAGAACTATAGAGACTAACACCACTGTCAAATCCTGACCTGTTCACTAGCAGTAATTCTTACCATGTCCCTATTAATTGATGCCTTTGGTCTATGCAAAAAAAGCAAACAGACTGGAGAATGGTGGTGACAAATATGACTAATTTACTACATGAAGTGACTTTTCTTGAGCAGATCCAGCCCCTGAACCTGATATAAAGATAATAAGGTAGAAAACTCTTTACTAGTATGTAAAGAACACAAGAGGCCATGTACTTTTCCCTGCAAAGACTCCCCAAAGAATATACTTTCACATTTCTGCCCAAGACTATAGCAGCTTTCCTCTCTGCCATCACCTAGTCTGTGGAGGTTCCCTGTCCTGTTGAGTGGCTGCATAGATTACACCAAGCCTAGGACCTAAAACCCGGTGTTACTAATTCCTTAGGTGGGGGGGAGTGCAGATTTAAAAACAAGCTACCACTGCCTCCTAACATGCTCTGAAAGATGGTGGAATATCCATTCCAAAGTAGTATGCCAACTGTGGCACTTCAGTTCCTGGGGTGGGGATGAACGAGCATTTTATGAATGTTTGGCATGCTGCTTTGCTTTTCAAGGGCAACACGTAACAGTATGGTGCTCTTACTGGACACAGTGCCTCATACCTGTAATCCCAGCCCACAGGAGGTAGAGGCAGAAGTTTGAGGACAGCTTATGTGAGCCTCCATCACAAGGGGAACAAAGGGGCTAGAGAGATGGTTCAGTAGATAAGAGCTACTGCTGTTCCTGCAGAGGACCAGGGTCCAATTGCCAGAATGCATCTCGGGATCTCAAAACTGTCCGCAACTCCAGCTCCAGAGAACCTGTGATGGTTTGAAGGAGACCCAGGCCCACAGGCTCACGTCTGGTCCACAGTTAGGGGAATTATTTAGGAAGGATTAGGAAGTGTGTGGCCTTGTTAGAATAGGGGTGGGCTATTCAGAGAAGGTGTGTTACTAGAAATAGGCTTTGAGATTTCCAAAGTCCACACAAGGCCCCGTGTGAGTGTGAGTGTGTGTGTGTGTCTCTCTCTCTCACTCTCACTCTGTGTGTGTGTGTGACTGTGTATGTGTGTGTGACTGTGTGTGTGTGTGACTCTGTGTGTGTATGTGTGTGACTCTGTGTGTGTGACTGTGTGTGTGACTGTGTGTGTGACTGTGTGTGTGTGTGTGTGTGTGTGTGTGTGTGTGTGTGTACCTGCTGCTGCCTACAAATCAGGATGGAAAGCTCTCAGCTACCGCTCTAGAGCCATGCCTGTCTGCTCACATGATGATGATGGCTTCACCCTCTGAAACTGTAAACAAACCCCCAATTAAATGCCTCCTTTTATAAATTGCCTGGTGTCACTTCCCAGCAACAAAACAGTAACTAAGACAGAAGCTGACACCCTTGCCTGGCCTCGGAGAACACCAGCACTCACATGTTCGTTCACACACACACACACACACACACACACACACAATTAAAATCAATCTTAAAAAAAATATATAAAACAAGGTTTTTCTCTCTGCACCCCGAAACAGTCAAGACTTCTTTCAGATTTCTGAATTAACCACTAATCACCATCAATTAACCCTCAAGAAACAGTTAGAAATCAAGGATAGCCCCACCTCCTTGCTCACTTCTCAAACTGAAGTAAACCATAAAACAGATGCACACCTTAGGCTTAAGCAGAATCACCTGCACACACCTTTATACTCACAGACATTTTAGAACTTACTGTGGGTGTATTGGGTAAAACAGATCTGAAAAAATAATTAAAATTAATCCAGAATATTTAACAAAAGATACCTATTTCTTAGCAACAAGTACTAAATAAATGTTTGTTAAATTATGAATGAAATTTTAAGGAAAAAACTGAGAATTTCAATAGAACCAAATTTTAAAGAAATTGCTTTTATTTATTTATTTGAGTTAGAATATTGCCATCTTTCTTACTTGTTCTGGCTAGAGAAAAAAAAGCTACGTGTGAATGTTTTGTGTAACAAAATATTGCATATACAATAACTTTTTTTTGACAGAATCTAACTATATGGCCCAGGCTGCCTCAGACTTGAGATCCCTCTGCTTCCGCCAACACCTCATCCAGCTGCTATCTGCATGTTAATATCTGTGATGCTGGCTATGGTACATTATACACTCCTCCAAAGTAGAAGAGTGGTTTACTGAAAACGTCCCAGTGAACACACATGGCACATCTGAAGGGTGTTGACATGGATCCCACACAGCACGGTTCCACTGAGGACAATACGAAGAGCAGACCCCGAACCGACTCCGACTGAACACCCAAAGGTGGGAGAGGCCAGACAGGCTAGAAAACAGTCAGTCGATGAGCTCTCTAGAACTAGAATGAGCCTTCCATAGTGAGACCAACCACTCAGTTGTGCCCAACACTCCAGAGCCAATGCAGGGCAGGAAGTGTACCCATCATCATAGGCAGGAGCCCATGTTGAAGGAGCAAGAGCTGAACCACTGCATAATCCTACCCAATCAATACTTAATAATCTTCCCTAATCACCCATAACCTCCTTAGAAAACACCCTCAGCATCCTTTTTCCAGCCTCCCACCCTCTACCTCCCTCCCTCCCTCCTTCCCTCCTTCCCTCCTTCTCTCCTTCCCTCTCTCTCTCCCTTCCTCTCCCTCCTCTCCCACCCCACTCTCCCCCCACCCCCAAGCACTCCTGCCATTTTTCTCCACAGAGTCTTGTCTGCAGGACTCTGACCAGATGCTGTCAGGACAGGGCGATGCCTCTAGAGGCAACACCACCCTGAACAAAGCAAAAGCGTCACAGACTCATGAATGTTCTGTGTGCAGACACCTTTGCATTTAATTAAAAACCTCCACTTCCCTTTTCAGAAATACAATGAAAATAGGAAAGGTTGAAGGATCACAGGAATGACATTTAAATTCCATATGACTGTGCTGTCAGTAAAGTCACTAGCTTAGCAAACTGTGAGCTGACTTCTAAGACAAAGGACACCACACAGCTAAAATCAAGTGCCCAAAAAGACTGGAACAAGCTAATGCTGGCTTACTTGGGACATAGACAGACGATGTGATACTATTGTTTAGAAAAGACCATTTTCAACAACGATATTTAATACACTGAAATGAGTTTGTAGAGACTGATTTGAAGGGGAAAATCATTCATTAGAAGGCTTACAATACCCAAAGCATTTGAAAGTATCAAAAGAATGAATCTGTATACATTTTAAGTCTTCTGTTAATCCTATTTCTCAATTTAGCATTAGCTTTAAAAAAAAAACCTGTGTGTACATGCATTTATGCATGTGTACTCTGTGTGTGTGTGAGTGTGTGTGTGTGTGTGTCAGACAGACAGACAGACAGACAGACAGACAGACAGACAGACAGAAGAAAATGAGGGTAGAGACAGGAGGCTTATGCAAGAAGGTTAGAGGACAACTTTCAGGAGCCTATTCTCTCTTTCCACCATGAGTTCCAGGTTGGAACTCAGATTGTGAGGTTTTTGCAACAAGCACCATTAGCCACTCAATCCCCACATGCTCAGCCCTCTCATGGGTGTCCTAACATTATTCTTAAAAATAATGATATGAAGAGAATAATATCTTGCAAACACCCCCCCCCCTGCTTTATTTCAAGACACAGTCTTAGTTAGCCCAGGCTGGCCTTGAACTCCCTCTCTTTGTAGCTGAGGCTGGGCCTTGAACTCCTTGTCCTCCTGCCTCTGCCTCCCCAGTGCTGGAATTACAGGCCTTCTACTACTATGCCTGACAACAGAGCCTCTTTTAATGAGGCCTCTGTACTCACTCCATCTCTCTACCGCTAAATGCCACAGAAGCCTCTTCACATTGTGTTTATATTCTTGCTGGTGGCCATTCCTTTCACTGTGTGATTGACAGCATCCTGGACACCACCACTGGCATCTGCTCATCTGTTTTTATCTCTCCTTTATCATATGCTATCTTGTTACTTGTTCTTTCTTACCAGCTAATCTTCACACCTTCGTCAATCAAGTCCTTAAAATAAAAGAAGACTTCCATAGCCTTCACTTATGTCCCTGTCTTAGTTAGGGTCTGCACTGCTATTAAGAGACACCATGACCAAGGCAACTCTTATAAAGACAACATTTAATTGGGAATGGCTTACAGCTTCAGAGGTTCAGTCCATTATCATCAAGGTGGGAGCATGCCAGCATCCACGAAGGCATGGTGCAGGAGGAGATGAGAGTTCTACATCTTCATCTGGAGGCTGCTAGCTGAATACAGACTTCCAGGCAGCTAGGATGAGGGTCTTAAAGCCCACACCCACAGTGACACATCTACTCCAACAAGGCCACACCTCCCAATAGTGCCACTCCCTGAGCCAAGCATATACAAACCACCCCATCCCCCTGCTACCATTCCACTGCTCCCAGCTTCTCATGCAGGTGCCCAAACCCTGCATCTCTAACTTCCTGCCCTCCTTTCCCACAGTGCAGGCCTGACAGCCCTATCCACTGCACCTGTTCTCCAGAGCCCACTGACTTTCACTTGATGCCTATGTGCTCTGCCTGCCTGTGCCACATCTGCCATGCTGAACTGTCCTTACCATAGCTGTGATGCTTTCCTGGCTCTGTAGGCTGGCATTTCCTGCCCACTGTTCTCTCATTTTCTGTCCAGATATTTTTCTTTTTTCCTTTTTAAAATTTTTTTACTTAATTTTATTGGATATTTTCTCTATTTACATTTCAAATGTTATCACCTTTCCCAGTTCCCCCTGAAACCCCCATTCTATGAGGGTATTCCCCCACCCACCCACCAACCTACCCACTCCTGCCTCCCCACTGAGGCATCAAGCATTCACAGGACCAAGGGCCTCTTCTCCCATTGATGCCCAACAAGGCCATCCTCTGCTACATATGAGGCTGAGTCATGGGTCACTTCATGTGTATTCTTTGGTTGGTATTTTAGTCCGTGGGAGCTCTGGGGGTTCAGGATGGTTGGTATTATTGTTCCTCCTATGGGGTTACAAACCCCTTCCACTCCTTCAATCCTTTCTCTAACTCCTCCATTGGGGACCCCATGCTTGGTTCAATGGTTGGCTGCAAGCATCTGCCTCTGTATTTGTCAGGCTCTGGCAGAGCCTCTCAGGAGACAGCTATATCAGGCTCCTGTCAGCAAGTACTTCCCGGCATCCAAAATAGAGTCCTGGTTTAGTGACTGTATATGGGATGGATCCCCAAGTGGGGCAGTCTCTGAATGGCCTTTCCTTCAGTATCTGCTCCACACTTTGTTTCCATATTTGCTCCCATGAATATTTTGTCCCCCCTTCTAAGAAGAACAGAAGCATCCACACTTTGGTCTTCCTTCTTCTTGAGCTTCATGTGGTAGGTGAATTGTATCTTGAGTATTCTGATATTTTGGGCTAATATCCAATTATCAGTGAGTGGATACCATGTGTGTTCTTTAGTGATAGGTTACCTCACTCAGGATGATATTTTCTAGTTCCATCCATTTGCCTAAAAATTTCATGAATTCATTGTTTGTAATAGCTGAGTAGTAAATGTACCACAATTTTTGTATCCATTCCTCTGTTGAAGGACATCTGAGTTCCTTCCAGATTCTGGCTATTATAAGTATGGCTGCTATGAACATAGTGGAGCATGTGTCCTTGTTATATATTGGAGTATCTTTAGGGTATATGCCCAGGAGTGGTACAGCTGGGTCCTCAGGTAATGCTATGCCAATTTTCTGAGGAACCGCCAGACTGATTTCCACAGTGGTTGTACCAGCTTGCAATCCCACCAACAATGGAGGAGTGTTCCTCTTTCTCTGCATCCTCGCCAGCATCTACTATCACCTGAGTTTTTGATCTTAGCCATTCTGACTGGTGTGAGGTGGTATCTCAGGGTTGTTTTGATTTGCATTTCCCTGATGACTAAGGATGTTGAACATTTCTTTAGGTGCTTCTCAGCCATTCAAGTTTCCTCGGTTGAGAATTCTTTGTTTAGCTCTGTACCCTATTTTTAATAGGGTTATTTGATTCTCTGAAGTCTAACTTCTTGAGTTCTTTGTATATAGTGGATATTAGCCCTATATCAGATATAGGGTTCGTCTGTCCAAACATTTTCAATGTTAAAAGTAGCAATGGCCTTCTGAACTCACTGAGTAAGACTCTGAGTAGCATGTCACTGTGTTTCTATAGCATTTTCTGGGACTCTCAAGCAAGAGCTTTTAACTCAGTTTGCCGTAAAGATATCCTACCTCGCAGCATTCCTGGAACCTGGACTTCTACCTCACCAGGTATGGCCCTGGCAGAAGCCCCTCCAGAACCATCCTCCTTCATGCAGGTTCCTTAGTAACCTTTCAAAAACGATAGCTTCAGACCCCACCAGAATAGCATGTAAGGTGATTAAGTCTGACCCTGGAGAAGCCCCAGTTCTGGGGTATGCATCCTTCTTCCTTTCTGAGAACCCATTTCTCTTTACTCTCACACTGAGCATATGTTAAAACATTTTGTTAAACCTAAACTCTGCTTCATGCTAGCCACTTCTGAAATTCGTTTTCATATCAAAGCCACAAATTCTGGCAGGGCCTGAGTCAAGTAAGCGCAGCTGAACCTCAGCTTCGGCAACGGTCTCCATTACGTCGGGAATAAGGTTTGCTGCGCATTTATAATAATGAACACTATGTGCTATGCCAGTTTTTTTTAATTCACTTACTTACAAGACTCTTAAAGATGATAATTTTTTCAGCCATCATACAAATATGTCTAGAAATGGCCAGGAAGTTGAAGCCATGAGAGAAGAAAGTAAGTAAGCTTCAACCCTTCCCAGGCAAGACAAGATGAAACCTGGACACAGGAACAGGGTTCCACTGCAGACTAGGACAAAAGCTCACTGGCCTGAGTCCTGCAGTGATTGTGTGATGAGTACCCACAGCCCCCACCCGCATCTGGTGCCTCTAAGTCAACAGATAGGGTCACAGACTGCACCCACCTCTGCAGCACCCCTCCGCTTCTCCACAAAAGAAGTAATCTTCCATCTTTCAGAATTACCCAAGAGGACTTCCTCAAAGTCCTCTAACACTTTCTTGGATTTTAAAAGAATTTTCCTTTAGAAACACTGTAAAATATCTGAATAAAAAGAAGGCACTCACGCTACCATTTATAAAACACCCTCCAAAATCAAATTAAGACATGCCTGACTGTTAAACCACGCACCAATTTCACCTAGCTCAAATTAAAGTATTTACCAAGCTTTACTGTGTTTTATTTATTTATGTTTTTTGTGTGTGCATACAAGGGTGAGAAGACATACATGCCACGGGACACATGTAGAAGTTGGAGGGCTCCATTCTGGAGTCAGTTCTCTCTTCTTCCACCATGTGGGTACAAGAAAAGGAACTCATGGCATCAATCTGGGCAAGCATCATTATCACTGAGCCATCTCACTGCCTTTATGGACTCTTTAAACGTTTGGTGTCACATCTCTAAATGGCATGAACCCATCTAATCCCTCCCCTCAGAGCTCAAGGAGCTCCACGGAAGAAGAGATAGACAGAGTGTAAGAGCCAGAGGGGATGGAGGACACCAGGAGAACAAAGCTATCTGAATCACCTAAGCAAGGCTCACATGGACCCTCGCACAGGGCCTGTACGGGTCAGCACCACGCCCTCTGTGTATACGCTACAACTTTAGGATTTTTATGGAACGCCTAAGTATGGGAACAAGAGGTTCTCTAGAGTCCTGTGACTTCTCTTGAGGCTCTTTTCCTTCTGGTGAGTTGCCTTGTCCAACCTCAGTGTGATGGATTTTGTTTTATCTTATTATATTTTATTTATAATATATAAATATTTATACTACATTACTGTTTGGTTGTTATCCCTTAGAAGCCTGTTCTTTTCAAATGAAAGACACAAAGGAGTGGATCCAGCTGAGAGGGAAAGTGGAGAGGAACTGGGATAATCAGAATGTATTATATGAGGAAAAAACCAATCTTTAATAAAAGGGAGAAAGTTTGGTGTGTTAATCTTAACTGTCAATCTGACCAGATTTAGATTTACCTATAAGATGGCAAAGTGCACTTCTGGTTACATCTTGGGTCAGTTACAAAGAGGACTAACATGTGGGACAGGAATGGGGCGGGGGGGGGGGGGGGGGGGGGGCTGGCCCTGAATGTGGGAAGCACCATCTAGTACCTGGAGGCCCAGACAGGGAAATGTGTAAATTCCAATCTCCTTGGGTGGCTCTGGCAGAGTCCACCCCTCCATCCAGACATCAGACTCCAGCTTCTTCCATCATTCGGCATGAACTCAACTCTAGTAGTCTTCCAGGGAGCTTCCAAGTGCTCAGTGTGCACTTCTGGATTTAACAGCTACAGGCTTCTCTGACTCCCATGTATACAGAGTCTCTATGGAAAAAAGCTAACAATCGGTACACTAAGCCAGCCCCAAATTTATATTTTATGTGTGTGTATATGTGTATATACTAATATTTTATACGTATTACATTTTACATATATATATACATACATAGATAGATAGATAGATAGATAGATAGATAGATAGATAGAGAGATAGTTTTCCTCCAAGAGTTCATGAGCCAGTAGTTCAGAACATAGAAATGATTTTTGATGTTGGTGGTGGTGGCTATAGCCATGAAACATCTCTCAGGCAACAAGTATTGTCTTAGGTGATGGAGATACAGTGTTGAATAAAACAAAGGTTGCCATCTAGTATTAAATCTCTGAAATTTAATATAAGAAAACCTTGGCGTAATTGTGCATAATACATGTGAATTCTCACACTTATGCGTATTCTCAAGTCCCTAGCAGCTGTTAATTGGCATTTTTCAAATACTGTCCTCAGGAGTTACCATGTTGCTTAGCACTTTAAATAACACTTGAAAATTGAGCGAACGCTCTAATTAACAAGGAATCTGTTATAATTAATTTTGTTTGTGAAATGAGTCATTTCCAATACACATGATTATTTAAAAGACTCCTGAAACCAAACACCATACAACCCAGCAAGGTCAGAATCCCAACACCTCAAGCACAGAAAGGCCCTGAGCCCAGCTACTCTGCTCAGAGGCCTTGACTGCTGGCTGACTTGAGTCATGGGCAGCTGGTCTACTAGGATGCTGTCCTTGTGCCTAGGTCAGAGAAAGCCAATCACACTTGTGCTGGTCAAAGTACCGAGGACTGAGATCAATTTAGCCAAGCTTTTACTTATCACACCTACTAACTACAAACTTGTACCTGTAAACTTAATCAGAATTAAGGTCAATTACAAATCATGCTTTCATCATAATTTACCAGTGGAGAGCAGGAAACTGGAGCGAAAGATAAGACAACACCTTCCTATTTCTGGAGTCTGGCAGCTACCAAAACAAACGAGAGAACTCAACACTGCCGGCTATGGTCATCCCACCATGCTTCCTCGAGGATGCAACTAGGAGGTGAACGGCCTACAGGACTGAGAATGCCCTGCACAAGCAGAGTGGTCCACGGTAAGAAGAAGAAACAAGTGGAGCCAGACACCTTACAGACCTGAGAGGTACGCCACGGTAAGGAACATGGACTATAATGAAAGTCACCGGAGAAATTTAAGAAGTGGGCTCATTATGGTTCGTGCGTACAGAAATGACTCTAACTGTGGAAGGAGGTGGAGGGAGGGAGGGAGGGAGGGAGGGAGGGAGGGAGGGAGGGAGGGAGGGAGGGAGGGGGAAAACCAGAGAAGACTACTGCAGCATCTGAATGGAGAGACACTGACATCTGACTACACGCTACAAGTGAAGGCAGGACTGTGAACAGACATTCCCTAGATACCTGGCATAGAATACAAATATTTTCATGCTATTCTTTAAACTTCTTTTAAACATTTGTTGGGGTGGGCGTGCCACAAAAGGCAGAGGACAACGTGTAGGAGTGGTTCTCACTTTCTGGATATCAAACTTGGGTCGTCAGGGTTCCTAGCAAGTCCTGTTACCTACTGAGTCATCTTGGCAGCCTTCCCTATGGTTACTTATAACACAATTATCAAATAATTTGATAACCAAGAATGACAATATCTATTCTGGAAAATGCTCAGATATAACCTCAGAGCTGGGAATACAAATACCCACAGTATGCACACTGAGCAGAAACTCCTGACCCCAACCAGCTTCTTGGAAGAAGAGAGAAAGCAGAAACACCCCTACTTCCAATCCTCTGCCTGTGGTCCCTCGGCCTGTGGCAAACATTAAGCAGGTCTCAGACACTGAGGAGTGGAATACTACAGCAGAAGCATGATATGCTGACAGGACCAGAGGTTCCTGCGATGCCTAGCCTCAGGGTCGCCTTAGGTCAGCCCTCTACATACCTCTTCCCTCCCCTTTCCTATGCCACGACCAGCCACACTGATGGAACTTCCTCTTTTCCACTAGCTTTCTCTGGAATTTCCACATATATGTCAAGTGTGCAGAAACTGAAAGCAATCTGTGGTGGTCTGAATATGTTTGGCTGCCACAGACTCATGCAATTGAATGCTTGGCCCATGGGGAGTGGCACTATTGGGAAGTCTGGCCTTGCTGGAGTAAGTGTGACCTTGTTGAAGTAAGTTTGTCATTATAGAGGTGGGCTTGAGACCTTGCTGTCTTTAGATCAAGAAGTAGAAATCTCAGCCTGTCCAGCCTCAAGTCTGCCTGCACAATGCCACGCTTCCCACCACAATAATGAACTAAACCTTTAAAACTGTAAGCCAGCCTCACTTACATGAGTTCCTTCATAAGAGTTGCCTTGTTTGCCGGGCGGTGGTGGCACACGCCTTTAATCCCAGCACTTGGGAGGCAGAGGCAGGTGGATTTCTGAGTTCGAGGCCAGCCTGGTCTACAGAGTGAGTTCCAGGACAGCCAGAGCTACA
Organism: Rhabdomys pumilio; assembly: GCA_030674055.1. Taxonomy (NCBI): domain Eukaryota; kingdom Metazoa; phylum Chordata; class Mammalia; order Rodentia; family Muridae; genus Rhabdomys; species Rhabdomys pumilio. Next base: position 51,986,648 of record JANHMN010000013.1, on the reverse strand, counting down.
CAGAGAAACCCTGTCTCAAAAAAAAAAATCAAAAAAAAAAAAAAAAAGGAGTTGCCTTGTTCATGGTGTCCCATCACAACAATAAAACACAAACTAAGACAATACCTCCATTTTCTTTCCATTAAAACACTTTACTAAGCATTGGTCACATGCCATGCACTCCTTCAGAGTTTTCGACATACACTTATTCTTGATCAAAATCTTACTCTTGTTTTAACGAAAGGAAAACCAAGGCAGAAGTAATCTGCCCAGCCAGCATGTGCCCAAAGGCAAGGTTTGAGTGTGGCTGCTGGTCCCATGTTCTCCTTCACAGGCGCCACACACTATAAAGTCTGGCTTCAGAGTTGCGCCCTTCAGGAACAGAATGCAACAACTGTAATGGATGTTTAGAAGGCTCCGTTTACACACAACACCAGGTTATAGTCTAGTGGGAGGATGCCCAAGTGACTGTTGACCTGATTTCCAGAATGCTGAAATTAGAAGAGTTTGGTTCATCGAGCTTCTGATTCCTTCCAGAAAAGCAGACCGCTGTGAGGAGGAAAGGGAATTGTAGGTGCATATCACAGCCTACTTTAATAAGGGTTCAACCTCCCCTTTAGCCCAGCACCTACCAGAGGAGGTAGAATAGTTATTAGGATATGGGGAAACTGGGCCTGTTTAGAAATCGTTCTTTGGGCAATTCCAGTATCTGTTGTTCTCAGTCCAGGCCATTAGCAAACACCAAACACAAATCAGTAGCTGCAGTCCAGGCCACTCGGCAGACACCACACATGAATCAGCAAAGGCAGTTCAATCCAGAAGAAACCTTACAGTGCCCAAGACCAAAGAAGCAGCAAGAAGCTGCATGAATCTCTAGAGAATTTCTTTGGTGAGTTTCTATGAAATCACCACAAGTAAAGCTCAACAACCCAACAGAAGGCAAACCATTACAGTCATGTCATCAGTGAAAACTAAAGAAGCAGAGCAAGGCAAACCCAATGCTCAAGGTCCCACTGTCTGTGGGGTCATATTTATATTCCTTTTAAACATCATGCATCCTTTCACAAGTCGACTATGGCAAAAGATCCTTTCTCAAACTGTGTCTGCTTCAGTAAAACATCCTTTCATGAGTCTGCTTTAGCAAAACACCCTTTCACCTGTGTGCCCCAACAAAACATCATTCGACATAACTTACTTTCCAAAGAAACCAGAAGTTTCCACTTTAGGTAAGTATTTTTTCCTTCAACATGTGTTGAGAGAGCAACCCATGTGCATACTTGTTAGTTCTGCCAGAGGGCAAGCCTGGAAGGCGGGGGAAGCTCCCATTCCTGGGAGAACTTCTCGTCAGGAGAATTATTAGTGTGGGATGAGTGTTTGATTCAGAAATGTGTGGCATTCTTCAAATGTCAGGAACAGCCCCGCAGAATAACCCAGGTCCCCAACTACACCATTAAGTTGATGTTCCAAACTACAGCTCAGAAGAAAGCAGTTCATCCCTGCTGACATGAGAGTGCAGACGTCCAGGCTGAGGACATGTTCGTTACCTAGCAGCTTAACCTTCTGAGAATGAAGAGCGTTTCTCAAGTTCAGAATTGAGGGCCATGAGGTTCTTGTCACCCCCAAGCTAAAGACAGAAAAAAAAAACCGAAGGGAGGGAGAAAAGAGAGAGAAAAGCAGGAAGCATTGTATTTTTTTAAAGTCTCTTTATTCAGGAGAAATGCTTGGACAGTGTTAAAGATGTTGATAGGAAGAAAAGAGGCAGTCTTCTAAATAAATTTCTCCTTGGGAGCCCAAAGGTTTCTTCTGGATTGAACTGCCTTTGCTGATTCATACCACAAAACATCACATTGGTCCAGGCACCTAGGTTACATAGTAACAAAGTAATAAACACTGTGCCACAGTGTTTCCCCCACCCACCCCACCCACTCTCAGGGCTTCAGGCCTCTCCAAACAGCGCCAGCAGCAGAGTTCTGTAAAGATGCCGTGTCTGCAGAGCTCACCACAACTGAGTCTCTCCAGAATCCTGACTGGGCATTTGTTTTTCTAAACATGCGCTCATCATTCACAAGGGTAAGGTAGAGGGACTGTAAGTTCCCGGCCAGACAGAATGCACAGTCAGTCTCAATTAACAAGGAGACTACACACCAGCAGGGGCACGTGACACAGGTAATCCCAGCACTGACAGGCGGAGGCAGGGGATCAACACCAGTCTGGGCTATACAGCAATTGGAATGTAAAAGCAGGATGTGAGAAAAGGTAAGAAAGAGGAAAAGAGGAAGGGGGAGGAAGAAGGAAGAGGGAGGACAGGGAAGAAGGGGGGGGAGAGATACTGATTTAATGCTCTATGAAAGGGGGGTTGACTTTTGCCTAGGGTTGGAAGTTAATTGGAAATACTGTTTTTAACTGACAGAAGTGCTTCACCAGGAAAGTGGACCAAATTTATCTCAAGCCCTTTCGCTCCTCCCCAGTACCACCAAGAACACTGGACACAGACACCGAGTTTGATGTAGAAAACTCCAGCATGATACTGCATTTCCAAGCTCATCCAAAAACTTAAGGAGTGCCAGCACCTAACTCCCCTGACCAGACGAATGGGGACTGCAGTGGAAGAGAGCAGCCATTGTGCTCTGTTGTTGCCTTTAGCACCACCGGGCAAAGGGCTGAGAACCACCCGAGAGGATCTGACAAATACATGAAGCCCCTGAGAGTAGGGAACGGCAAGGACAACTGCAGGAAACACTCACTTCTCCCGACCCCTTAATCGTAAACCCAACCCTCTTACAGACACAGAGATAAGAGGGTCCAAACTGGGCATGGTGACAGAGGACTGACTGTAATCCCAGCACCCGGCGGGCAAAAAGTATAAGTTCTAAACCAGCCTGGGCTATATTAGGAGACTCTGTCTCAAAAGGGAAAAAAAATGACACACGAAAACACTGCTTCTCACACAACAGCACGAGCAGAGCACAAAAAATGTGCAAGTTTCAATGAGAACTCAAACTGGATGAAAAGTCACCATGAAGTCGCCATTCCACCAGGCAGGGGACAACATACGGCAGTGATAAACATTAGTAAACTGGAAACTCCTCAACAAACAATTGTGAGCATACGAAATGAAGAAATAGTACCATGTTCCTCGGGCCTTTGACATAGGTTCACTGCTGAGCCAAATTCCAATGAAGACAGAAGAGCCTGGGCCACTCGTGCTGCTTGGAGGACTGTACAGTGGAAGAGACAGGCAGCTGGCAGTTATTTTAAATGTTAAACGTGCTACTGTCATAAAGCAGCATCCATACTAGGAAACAAAATTTGACTTTTGTACAGAAGATCTGTAAAACCAGGAATGATGGCGCATGCCTGTAAAACCCTGCACTTAGCGGGTAGATGCTGAAGATCTAGAGTTCTAAGCCATCCTTGGCTTCATAGAGGGTTCAAGGATAGCATAGACTGCATGAAGTCCTATCTCGAAAAGAAAAGAAAAAAGAAATCTGTGCATGAATGTTCAGCAGAGGAGAATTTTGTACAATGTTACTTGCCCACCGAACTCTGCCTACTGCAAACAGCAGGTGCCTGAGAGTGACCTTTACACGCGTAACAGATTTTTATTTAATGGTCATCTGTACTCCCGCCATTTCATCCATGATCCGGGAATCCCAGCCGTCTAATTTTATTCAATAAGGAAGGAATACCCTGTAGCCTTGCCACAACCAATTACTTCCACAATGACGCTCACCATTCTCTTAGCTATCAAGCCTACGGCCCCCCAGAGCCTACAGTTGTTCCTCAGCTGCTGCTGCAGGGAACAATATAGAATGCTCAAAAGCCCCTCTGCTGAGCATCACTGCCTTCCCAGAGCTGTCTCTCAGAGACTCACACCACCATGTAAACTGCTGCGAGCTCCTCCGACTGCAGCAAACCTAATTACTTCTCAGGGGACCTCACTCTGCAGCATATTTACAGACAGACAAGGAGAATTCACCAGTTTGCATGCAGTAGATTCTGCATCCATTATCAGGACCCCAAACAATCCAACCACCACAACAAAATCTTGCCACCTTCAGTTTGCACCTATGAGTACCGTCCTTAAAACCTCTCTGGGTTTACAGAGATCATGCGCAGGAAGAAACTGTTCAACACAGGCAGTTGAAACTGCTTTGAACTGAAAAGCTCGGTGGAGAGTGAAAATCTCCAGTCTGCCCTATGTTCATTCTGGTTCTCCATACCCTCACATTCTTGTTTTCCACACTGTACCTTGGTAAGATCAAGTCCCATGCTTCTTGCGATTACACAGGTTGGTCTGTACGGTTGGCTAGGCTTTAGTCATGTCTAAGGCCGAGTTACTTGGGTCAAAAAGCAAGACCGTGATCTACTCTTTTATTTATAAATCTTACACAATTGATATGATCTAGAAAGAGGAAAAAAATCCAAGGCTAACAAGGTACAAATAACAAATTAATGATGCAAATTAATAGCAACAAGAACCCTACCTACATGGTGTTTCCCAGAAATGGTTTCCTGGATGAGAGCGTGAAATGATCTGCACCGTGGGGGAATCACACAGGAGGTTTAACCCAGGCACACTGACAGCCATTTGAGGAGGAGCAGGCAGACAGGGCAAGGAGCCTCTCCCAATCCCAGCATGCCTCTGGGGTACACTGCGAAACTGTTCACAGAGTCGGCTCCATGTGGTCAAAGTACATTTCAAACAACACGTGCTCAAAACACAAGCTCCTTCTTCATCAGATGCTCAACTGGACAGAGAGATTGCTCTACAGCAACTGATCACACAGCAAAGACCAGCTTCCATGGCGAAGCCTAGCTAAACAGTTAACTCTAATTTTATCCAGCTACTGCTATTTTAACATTGGGCAAGGCTGATGGCTATTTCACAGTGATGTGTTCTTTATCACTTTCACCCTTTCCCCACAAACCAGACACTTGTGGGCATGTGAAGAACAAAGGCATGTACAGACATGTACAGGCGAGTGCAGGTATATGGAGATGCCCACATATGTAAACCCCTTTATAGTGAATGAATGATCTGGTACCAAATCTGTGTTGTTTGTCTCCCTGTAGTAACTAAGCGACAGCCAATCTGGGAAGCCAAGCCAACCCTCCAATCTTCAGTGGGAGCAAGAATGGAGGCAAAAAAGAGCTTACATATCTACCCTCAAACACCTAGGTTAAAATCTTAAAATTGTGAATCAGAAGCTTGGTGTTTCCTCTTATGTGAGTCCATATATAAAACAGTCATCCTTCACCCAAGATTCCCTGAATCTGTCATGCATTTAAATTTTCTTTATTACAATTAGATTGAATCCTATGAAGAAAGTTAGAATCTAATGTCAAAACATCTGTGGAGAGCAGAGTTCTAAAATCCTTCACAAACAAAAGGGGTCTTTAAAGCACAGCTGAAAGAATACAGGGAGAGGAAACAGATAATAGCAGGACCCAGAGCCAGGCAGCAGGAGTATCCTGGGAGCCTGGCCATAATGCAGAGGGAAAGAGAACCCCAAATACCCATAATGTGGAGCACATCTTCATCATCCATGTCTCAAGCCCAGCAAATGGCATGAAAAGACACACAGCCTTTTGCACCAAAGCTCAGTCATTCTGGAAAGCTATGGCCACCATGTACCATACTGAGAGTGGCCTTGAGCTCAGGTTCACCCATCAAGCATCCTTCTCCAGCAGGTCACCCGAGTGCTGACAACTGCTCAGTGAGCCCAGCATAAGACCAGAGCCAATCACTTTCTGCCATAATAGGACCACTCTAATTTGATAAGATACAAGAAAGGCAATTTCAGCTGCGTTTTTGCTCAGAGCACTGACCTACTCAAACTCAGTGTGGGTGTGTTTGACCTCTCAAGTGTTGGGATTGCAGGGACGAGACACCACATCCCGTTTGTGCAATACTGAGACAGAACCCAAGGCCTGGAGCATGCTAGGCAAGCAGTCTACCAACTGAGCCACATACTCAGCCCAAGAAGATTATTTTAATGATGTGAAGGCCATGCAGCTTCTCTATCTGGTGATCTTAGCCAGGAGCACAACTTTTAAGAGTCAAATTTGAATCTACCCTTCAAGCAGATTCGTCATAGTTCCCTGAAAGAACACTAGGTGATAGAACGTCCTCCACTTCAAGGAGCAGTCGGCCCTTGTCTTGGGAAACAACTGCAGTAGTAAAGGCCCAGGCAGAGCTGGCTGTGAGAACACCAGATCAAATCAGGAAACACAAATGCTACAAACCTTGAGGTCAGAGATCGGCTACGTGCAGACTTAAAACTACAGAAACCAGTGAGAAAGACATCTCCATCTCTAGTGTTAAATGCTAAGCTGCCTCCCTTTCTCCTTGTCAAGAAAAGCTATAATTTTATTACATTGCTTTCATCAAAACATAACTTCCTTGTTTTGATTTGCTGTAAAACAATGATTTTCTGCAAAATCAGCTCTCGACACTTGGTTGGTTCATAATGACATCACCTGAAAATCCTTCAAAAACTGTCAGGTTTGTATAAAAAGAATTGCTTATACCAGTCACCAGTAAGGGTGAGACACAAAACTCAAATATAGGAGACAGACATCAACCCTATCCAACCTCAATCATTAATTTTTTTTTTCAAGCAAATGTTTGTATCTCTTGGATCTTCAAACAGATCTCATTCAGAGACTGAGTTTCAGTCTCGACTCCTGACAGATGTTCGCCATGGGAGAAGTTTCTGGAAGTGACGACATCGATGAGAATTTAGATCTTTCAAACCACAGCATCATTCTTTTCTCCCTCTAGTTCTACAGTTTCAAGAGCGAAGTTGTGCGCTCATTTCAGGCCAAATCATTAGCGTTTTTATATGGCTTAATTAGTGCTTCCAATTACACACATTTCTGGCTCCTTTAATAAAGGACTCAGCCCCAGTGCTTCTTATTTTTAAGAGGCTCGATGAAATGAAGCGAGGCCTCCTTCAGTCTGTTAGTCACTGTATTAACAAGCACAGCTGCTGCACCAGGCCACCGAGAAGGCCTATCACCGTGGAGAGGCATCTCATGTTAAGCTCTAGAAATGTAGTAATGGACCAGCCTCATAAAGCAGCCCATAAAATTACTCAAAGCTGACATAAAATATCCTTACAGCAAATTACTTCTGTCTGGTCCTAAATTATTTCCGATGGGACATCAAACCTTCAGCAATAAATTTTATTCGAATAAAAATTAACAACATTAAATCTTGATAGATTTTTTTTAAAAGCTTACACATTACAGTCATTTAAGGCAGACAGAAATTTCTAATTTCATCTATACGGCCTAATATTGATGTAAAGAGATGTTGCACTTATTTTAATCTAATACAAAAAAAAAAAAAAAAAGATGGGATTCAACTGTCAGACTGGTCTTTCACCGCTGTTATACTAGGGTGAGTGTTAACTGCCAAACACAGTGCAGGAAGTTTGTATGTGAAGCCTTGACATGTCTTAGCTAGGTTTCCACTGCTAGACTAAAACCCCATCACCAGAAGTGACCTGGGGGAAGAAAGGGTTTATTTCAGCTTACAGCTCGCAGGTCCTGTAGAGGGAAAATTATAAAGACCATTTTATAAAATATATACAGGCTCACTAGTTCCAGGAAGGCGGAACTGAATGTAGGATTTCAGGCCTTCACTGCCCTGGGATACATCCCAGGAAGAGTATTAACATTCCTCAAGCCTCAGGGAAAAGAACCCACCTCTGGGTGGGGAAGACCCAAAGCAGGAAGACACATTCCTGACAAAGAAAGATGCAAGTCATCTGGGTGGTTCCAGGAACTAACTTTTCCACTGTTCTTGGTTACCCCTCCCCGCCCCACTTGAGGTCTTGCTAGTGTTACAGCCTGCTGTTGTTCAAAATTTGTAATACAACCAATCATGTGTAAACCGGGCGAAAATTCCTTCATTTCCCTGCCCCTTGCTATAAAAAGCTCCTTAGCCCACCACTCTGGGTCAAAATTCTGTTCATGCATGGACGAGCAGTTTTGACCTTGGCTAGCCAACTCTCTCTCCCCAATAAACCTCTGCTAATTGCATCCAGGTACGGTATCTTGAGATTTTTGGGTGGCCGTGATTTCCTGAGACTTGAGTGAGGGTCCCGAGTTTGGGGGTCTTCAGCCCCACTTCATCACTGAGGGAAGTCAAGGCAAGAGCTCAGGGCAGAAACCTGGAAGCAGGAACTCAAGCAAAGGCTATGGAGGAACACTGCTTACTGGCTTGCTCCTCCTGGCTTGCTCAGGGCTGACAAGGGCTGAGCCCTCCCATGTCAGTCATTAATAAAGAAAATGTACCACAGGTTTGTCTATGGGCCAATCTTATGGAGGCATTTTCTCAATAGAGGTTCCTGCCCGTCAAATGATTCTAGCGTTTGTCAAGTTGACAAAACCAATCTACCACAACATTACCTTCCTTTCATTTCCACATTTCAGATGATAAACATAGGTTACTGGCTGAGTGACTCTGACTGGACAGTAGAGTCTAAGGAGACATTGCACACACAGTCCTTACTCTTCTGGAAAGAAGGAAAAGCAACCAGAGAAGAGAAAGAAGCGAGATGATGTCATTCATTCTCCTTTCTTCTATTATGTCACATAAACTCACCATTAATATGGCTCCTAGCTCTGGGTTCCAAGAGTTAGCTAAAAAGACAACAAAGTGACCTATGCCTTGAGTGATTAAGATTAGACACACGGGCTGGAGAGATGGCTCAGTGGTTAAGAGCACTGACTACTCTTCCAGAGGTCCTAAGTTCAATTCCCAGCAACCACATGGTGGCTCCCAACCATCTGTAGTAGGATCTGATAACCTCTTCTGGTATGTCTGAAGGCAGCAACAGTGTACTCATATACATAAAATAACTAAATCTTTAGAAAAAGAAAAGATTGGACATGCATCACTTGGGCACAAGGTTGTGAGGAGGTGACAACAATCCCAACCAGCTATCTCCCACACAAAACACTGAACAGCAGTTTGCAGTATTTGAGCCACCTCCCTGTCAGCTGACTGGCTTCTGCTGTGTCGAAAGCAAAGCAAGATTTTTGCTTGATAATGACATCTGTTCCTGGCCGTCCACCTTTGTTCTTACAAAGAATGGCAGTCTGAAAGGACTAAGGGAGGAAAGAGACCCAGTCCTCACAGAGCAGGCAGTGGCCAGGGGAAATGGACACCAGACATCCAAAATTCTTCTCCAGAACGTGGCATACTGGAAGATTTGAAAAATGGAATTCCTCAGAAATCCACAAATCACTAAATTAATTCAATACTCGAAGGGCGGCAAACTAACAATTCGCCTTCACAATAGGTGGATACAGCCCGTGATTTCTAACAGAGATAAATGTCCCTTCCCACCTTAAAAGGGCAAGCATTTTAAGGTCACAGTTTAAATGAACAATGCATAACCCATGCCAGCCATTCAGCCTTAAAGAACAGACTTAGGAAAGACGAGGGAGGTAAACGGGATGTCTAGAAACCTTTATCAGCACCCAGTCACCTGACCCAGGCCTTGGCTCCTAGGCCTCTCCAGGCATCTCTGTCACCTGAGGGAGAGTTTGATTTTAACCAAACTCAAACACTATCCAGACAACGTGAATCAGAATCCCTAAGTAGTCACTAGGCTACAGTGCAAGCTCCTCAGGGGACTAATGAGCAGTCAAGGGTCAACCCTGCTAGGCGGAGAACAGGAAGGAAGAAGAATGGAAAAGTTGGGGTTCAGAACATGTACACTGCACTTGAAGAGCCTCAAGTCCACAGACTGTTCACATCACCCACCAGCTGTCTCAGAGATCCAACCAAGGTTGCTCCTCTGCACATGCAAAGCTGCATCCAGGGCAGCTGGAGAGTCTTTGCTGTCTGCTCACTGTCCAACAGCCATCTTTAATTTAAAATGGCAACTCAGTTAGGTAACTGGTCTTATGAGGCAGCTGAGGAAGGGACAGGCTCAGCACTGACTAGGGAGTTTGCAGCCTTAGCACAGGCTAGGGAGTTTGCAGCCCATTGCTTTTCCCCATGGCCCATGTTATCAGTCCCCAAATGTAAATACAGACGTTAAGAGTAAATTATTAGTTTGTGGACTTCTGAAGCAGTTGGTTCTTAATTTAATGAGCTGTAGAACTCCTGCTAAAGTAATGTCTTATCCCAGGAGAGGGACTAATGTGCATGCACGCACAATTACACAAGAGTGCACACACACACACACACACACACACACACACACACACACCACACAAATACACACTAACCATGGCACTAACAGGCATGGCAGCTCTCAGCCAACAATGAAGAGGCTAAGGCAGAATGATTTTTAAGAAGTTTGGATTAGCCTGGGCTATACAGTGAATTATGGGCAACAAAACAACAAAGAATCTATATCAAAAAAAATAATAATAATAGTTAAAAAGCAAATTTCTAACATTTTCAAGTATGAGAAAATTATTTAGTTAAATAATTTTTTTTTTATTTCACGAGGTGTGGTAATGCATGCCTTTAACCCCAGCCCTTAAGAGGCAGAGACAGATGGATCTCCATGAGCTGGAAGCCAGGCTAGTCTTCCAACTAGCCTGAGAGAGTTCCAGGACAGCCAGGGCTGTTACACAGAGAAACCTTTTCTTTAAAAAGCATTATTTCCGCCGGGCAGTGGTGGCACACACCTTTAATCCCAGCACTTGGGAGGCAGAGGCAGGCGGATTTCTGAGTTCGAGGCCAGCCTGGTCTACAGAGTGAGTTCCAGGACAGCCAGGACAACACAGAGAAACCCTGTCTCGAAAAACCAAAAAAAAAAAAAAAAAGCATTATTATTTCCCTAAGTTAGAAAAGATTTGTAAAGACATTTTATTACATTAACGTATGATGGTTTATAATGCTTTCACTGTACTAACAAACATTTAATGTAACATGTACCCTGTGATTGAGCCACATGACCACGCCAGAAGATCTGTCACCACTGCCTCCTTTCTCAGGCAGAGTTGAAGCAGGACACAGACCTGTCTGACTTTACACAACCAGCCCAGCGTCACATGGTAAGGAAGATATGGCCGGGACAAAGACCTGTCTGATGTTACACAACCAATCAGTGACTGGGCACTATTTAAAGAGCAAGCAAACAAAATCTCCATCTATCTGCCATGTACCAAATTATTCCAGAACTCAATGGCTTAAAACAGAAGGTCACACAGCATCTATGAGAATCAAAACTCCAAGCCCCTCAAGTTAAATTGCATGCTTCTGGCTCAGCCAGGGCTGCAGGCACCTGAAGGTAGGCCTCCAGTTGAAGGGTTAGATCCCACATGGGTACCACCCAGGTGCTGGCGAGAGGCTCAGTTCATCACCTCCAGGGCCTTACAGCAGGTCAGCTGCCCTTCCACAGAACATGAGTTATGAGACAGAGAACTAGAAAGGAGAACTCCATCACGCCTTCTCATGACCTGTCTCCAAGGCACTGTAAGTCCAGCCCATACTCAAGGGCCAGAAAGGAGGAGTGTGAGGAAACTGTGGACATAGTTTTAATGGCCAAGGTGTTCAAAGTGATGTAATAGATTTCTCATCAATAGAATCCCAAGAAACAACTCCAAGATGTTCCCCTACACATAAAATAGGCAGTGTGAGACGGAAGGAGGTCTTTTGAATAATAATAGTTGTTTTGTTGTTATTATTATTTGAATAATAGTATTGTTAATTTTATTACTATTTTAATTTATTAATATTTTAAATATTAATTAAAATTAATAATCATGATAGGGTTGATTTGAATTAATATAATGCTAATTTTAATTATTACCATGATATTAATTTATGTTATACTGATAATCAAATTATTATTATTCAAAAATATGAGCAACTATGGAGAGCCCATCCCTTTTTTCTTTCCTAGGCCTCTCTGTCCCCAGAAATTAATGACAGAGGAGCACTGCTGGCCTCATGAAAAATAGCCCCCTCATGGGAGCGTCTTCGGAACTTGAATTTTCTTTCTTTTACTTAAGATCCTTTCAATGTAGTTAACTACAGATTAAGAATTCAGCCCGACTAATCTGCGTATTAACAGAATAATATGGTCAATTTAAGTTCTAGATTTGAAGGAAATGTCTACAGGCATCCGACCACGGGGTTCAATGTGGCTCATCCACGGCCCAGGCACTGCTCACTCACTCCGGCTCCTTCCAGGAAGAAGTTAATAGAAGTCTACCCTAAAACAGGATAAAATAAAGTAAAATAAAATAAAAGTCTGACAGAAGCACCTTGATCAGAGTCAGCCAGAAATGAGTTTAACCCCACATCACAACCCTTTCATTCAATAAGTGCAGAGCGTAAGGGAGTGCCTAGGGGAAAGCACGTGAGCAGAGACCTGTGAGGTAATTCTGGGAGAAGAATGTTCTAGCCAGAAGGAACAGGCAACCACTTAGCCCTGAAGCCGAAACCTTAGTTAGCTTTCCACTGCTGTGATAAAACGCCTCAGCCAAAAGCCACTTGGAGGAAGAAAGGGTTTACTTCTGCTTACAACTGTCAGGTCACACTCCATCCTGAGGGAAGTCAGGACAGGACGCAGGCAGGAACCTGGACACAGGAACTTATGCAGACGCCACAGAGGAACACTGGCTTACAGGCTGAGACACAAACTTCATTCCTGACAACTTGGTGACTATTTCTCTTAAAAATGTACACTCCTAAACAAAACCATGTGACTTGTTTGTCTCTGGTAGTATGTGTCCTGCAGTGACCAGCTGCAGGTAGAAATAATTAGGCAAATTAGCTCTCCTTGGGAATAAGCCTGACACCGCAGGACTCCAGTAACAAACAACCATAGCGGTGTAAGGAGACCAACAACCCTGGCTCCATCACCCTCTGTACACCAAACATCCAGTTCCCTGTGACCCCCGCCAACGCCCCTCACATCACCACCCCAACACATATACTGTGACCGCAGCACCTCACAGCACCTGGCTCGCTCTTTCACTAGCTGACTGCACTCCAGTCAGACTAGGTTCCTTCCACTTCTGCTTCAGGTTCTCAAAGTCTCTGCATGGGCGGTCTCCTCTGCCTTAGCAGCACTTCTTAGGAAACATCTCAATGTTCCATCCATCGGATTGCTGCCATACACTCCTGTCTCCACCACCAGTTCCTCCATAAAACCCAGCTGATCGCTTCCCTAATCTAGCCTCCGAGGCTGTGTGCTCCATGCCAGCAAAGACTTTATTATTCTACTAATGGCTATCCAGGACCTGGCCCAGGCCCACAAGCTGACAGGCTCTTAAAATGTATCTGTTCCGTGAATGCTGTCCTTACAACCTTTTCTCCCTGCCCTCTGACACCAGTGAAACCTAGCTCACATCTTACACTAATGCTTTCCCAGACTCTGGGCTTCCCAAGCTCCAGTCCTGTCTGCGGTCATCTGCTGCCTGCTTAACTTCCTAAAATATTACCAAGGATCTCCTGTGCACACAAGTATTACATCTCATTTCTAGATTTCAAATTCTCCCTCACCTAACACCAACCCACAGAAGGAAGCTAATTTTCTCCTTTACTTGTGGATACTCATGGATTCAATCAGCTTTCCTCTCCCATCCCAGCCCTCCTGAGAAGTTCTCTAAGCAATCTCTCATTATACACCTCAGCTCCAAGTCCTTAACAGTTAGAGCTGAGACACTCTTTGGGTCTCTTCTGCTTCCAAGAGCATACTTCTCTATTCTGCGTTTAGCAGCTTGCTTATGATTCTGCGCACTCTGCACACACACTCTGCCCAGTATCAAGAAGGGAAAGCTACCAGCACTTCCTGACCACTGAAGGAGACCCAAAAGGCGTAGTGTCTAGACAGTGCTGTTAAAACTCCATTGACTTGACTGCCTCACCCTTCTTTGAGGGCAACTTTTAATTACATTTGATCTTGTTCTACAGAGTAGCCTTGATGAAGAAAATAATTTCTAAAAAAAAAGAAAAGAAAAGAAAAGAAAAAAAGTCATTTAAACATCAAACACTCAGTTTCACCCTTTCCTTCCCAAAGTTGTTGGAAACAGGAAGCCTAATTGATTTTTTTCCGGATGCCAACTGTCTAGTCTACAAATGGAAGTGACGACACCGCCACCGTCAGTGGAGTAGTGAGACAGTACTGGCTCCAGACTACGCACACACCGCAGTCTCTCAGGATTGGCAAACCAGGCTGTGTCGCTTCTTACTCACCCTCCACACTGGAGCAACTAAGAGGAAGCTGCTATCGTCCAGTGTGTACTCACTTGGACAGAAGATGCACTGAGAGCATTACTACCCAGGCTTTAAGAACTCAGTACGTGGCTCGGCTTGTGCTGCATGCAGCACAGCCAGGGGGAGCACCTGGGGTGCGACTCCACAGGTTGTAAGAACATGACAGCCAAGCAGGACATGGGGGAAAAATCATCGCTTCAGTCAGGCAAAGAAGCCCAAGACACAGGAGAACAACGCCTTGCGGACCAAAAAGACCAGTGAACAGGAAAAGTGGAGTGTAATTTCCTAAAAGCCTAGACTGGAGGATTTGCCCACTCCATCCCAGCCCACCCCATAATCTCTGAGCCCCCCTGGAGATGCAGAAAAGTCACCCGCAAGATGGGCAAGAGCCACACACTGCACTGTAAGCACAAGACTCTGCCACAGCAATGCCACTGGCCCACAGGTATTTGAAGGAACACACACACACCTTGCTACCACTAATTGGACTGCCAAATTTTACCAGTTGGCCCCAGGATGTTAATTTTTATGATGAAAATAAAAAACACTTCATGGCAATAATAATAATAATAATAATTATAATAAATAATAATAATAATAACAACTCTTTACTCAGTAACTAAAACTTTATAGGAGATACTTTTGAACTTTTAGGAAAATCTTAAAGATTTATTTTTCTTTTATATGTATGAGTGTTTTGCCTGAGTGTGTATACGTGCACCAGGTGTGCAGTCCGAGAAGAGGGTGTTGGGTCATCTGGACCTGGCATTACTGATGGTTCGTGTGGGTTCTGGGAACCCACCCTAAGTCTTCTGCCAGAACAGCATCCTCTTACCCACTAAGCCATCACTCCAACTCCAGAATGAGTAAGAATTTTTAAACACCATCCCTGCATGAAGGGACATAACAGTAAATACCAGAACTATGTGATAGCAAATACACACGGATGCCAATTGTGTAGTCCCCACTCTTGCCCAGAAGCTTTAACTGGTGTGGTGTAAAGTCTCTTAACATTATAAAAACAATCGCATAAACAACAGTGCTTTTATCCTTTTCTCTGCCTATAAAAGTAACCGAAAGCCAGGTCAGTGGTGGATTCTTGTAATCCCAGCACTTAGAAGTGGAGGCATGAGGACCAGGAGCTCATAGCATCAATTTTTTAATTGTATTTCAGGCCTGACCACGCACCGGAACCCATACTTAACACTGTCAACAAGGCCAAGAGTCTGTAGCTAGTTAGGTCACGAGGCCTACAGGAGAATATACAACTACCGTTCTGCTGAATGGGCATAAAACAGACCCTAATGACTTAGTGCTATAGTGCCTGGCTCAGCCTTCATCCCAGAAGCAGCTTCTTGCAAACAGTATGCAAGGAACCATGGAGTCGGCCTGGCCTAGCAGCCTTGAGAGGCAGGTGTCATAGGTTTTTTTCAAGTTGGAGTCCATGGCTTCTGGAGCACAATGCCTAAGAGAATGATGCATTCCTGCAGGCAGTGAAGCATCCAGACCTCTTCGTGTTTCTCCATATGGAAGCTCTCTCAGTTGTGTTGTAGCCCCTCCAACCTGGTCCGATTTCATTCCTCTCGGCCATATCAGGTCACCTTGGCCTGGTAAGTAAGTTCAGGTGCGTACTCAGGAGACAGAAATTAACACAGAGACCCACAACTGTCAATGTGCAGAGAGTAAGCGACTTCAGAGTGCTCGGCCCTAAATGTGTGTCTGTTTTCACAAGGCATCCTCTCAGAAGAGGAGGCAGAAAGATTGCAAGAGCCAGAGGTGGTGAATGACTCCAAGGAAACCATGTTTTACGCAAACATGTACCCACAGTGACTGAGATAGCATTCGCAAGCGCAGACCAGCAGAGAGGAGCAAACCAGCAAAATCTCAGTAGGGAGGAGAGACCGGTGAGCATGCAGTCCCACCCCTAGCTGAGTAGCTACTGGCCTTGGACCGCTGCTGGGAGAGGGAGTCAATGGTGTGACACTGGGTAGTCGACCACACTCTAGGGCAGGCCCCATGCCTAGGAGTGGTTGGCCAATACGAAGTGGAGGGGGTGGGGAGCAGGAGGGAGGATCTGGCACAGGGTTGATGGAAGGGTTTGCAAATGGTTGAAATCTATTGCGTGAAATCCTGAAGAAATTGATAAACACATTATTTTAAAATTTTTCTTGGGAATAGTAGAATTGTGGGTGGAGAAGGTTAAGAGCCTGGTATCCAGAGGTGGTGTGTTATGTGTGTTGTTGGGGTGTGACCCAAGGTCTCACAAATCCTAAGACTCGGCTAAGCTCCCAAGCCCCCTAATTTTGAACACTTTTAGTGGAGCACCCATAGAAAACTTAGCAACTGCGCATGTCTACCCAAGGCAGATTTTATTAAACATGGAGGGTTGGGTACATTTTAGTCACTTTACTATCCAATCTCAGGCACAAGGCACAAAATTATCTAACTACTTGAAGGAGCAGTCTACTGGTGAAGCCAAAAATGAGGTGTGGCTGTGTCTGCTGTACACCAAGAAACCACAGAGCCTTTGTCTGAATACTGGCTTTGACCCACCCACTCAGCAGTTACCAGTGGGAAAACCCACATGAAGACAGGCAAACTATAAGCCACTTATCACATGACATAGCCACCCCTCACCAGGAAAAAAAATCTCTGCGGCCCCTTCCATTTCTTCTATGACACCAAATGGGAATCAGCTTACAAAGGCCATTCTCAGGCAGGCTGAGATGTCTTTTGGTGAATGAGCACATCTGTTCTCGGTAGCTCTGATTTTCATACTTGAAGGAAACCCTGTCCCAGGACATAAATACTGCTCATCTTTTGAAAACAATAATTTAAAAGAAAATAAAGGGTTTTTCTGGAAAGCAGTTAGCTGTTCATCCTTAAACACGACTCACCCAAACACCTACTATATTTAAACATTAGGTTGCTTTCCTTTCTCCTCTGACTCATAAGAAAACTAAAGGTTTTATAACCTGATAATACATAGTGGGACTTGCATTTCTCCGGCATCATTCACAAAGGAATCTGTCGACCTAAGAGAATTGATCTGCTGTCAGCTGGAGTCTGGTTTCCTTTGTAACTGTCCCTGGATGTGGCCATTATGCCTGTGTCAATACTGATGTTTCTATGACACTCTCACAGGCTGCTCCTCCTGGTGTAGACAACAGCTTCCAGGCAGCCTATGGGAAAAGTCTTCACAGTGTGTTGGGCAAATATTCTAAAAGAAATTATTTATCAAAGTTCTCGTGATCCTCAAAAAATAAAAACCCAAAAGATTGAAATTATTACAAAGGCTAAATTTTAACTTAATGATGTTCTAAATGAAGTTAACAACAAAAAAAACAGTTTTCACATTCATGCACACTGGCACACATGTGTTCACAGCACACACAAACACACACACACACACACACACACACACACAAAGAGGAAGTGGCTGTTATTTTCTAAATTTCCCCCAACTCGACAAATCAGCTTAACTATCCAGCAAATAAAAACAAGAAAGCCTTTTGCAACAACTTAACCTAACATCTAGAACTGTCTGAAAATATTATAAATCACAATTTCTTCATTTTAACACATAACACTACATGGCTACATGACAATCGCAACTATCGTCCATCCGTGACGTTCCATCCGGTCATGTGACGCTCGTTCCCTGACAACCACACTCTTACAGTGTGTTACTGCACTCAGCCTTCACAGGAGTAAAAAGCAGATGATGTTACCAACTTCACCCTGCTGACTAAGATACGACTCAGGTACAGACTAAACAGCTTGCCAGCGCCCATTAGTGAGTAAACAACAAAACAGCCACGAACACTCTCCAGCACTTGAAAACCGAGCACGTTTTCCAGCCGTTACAACGTCTGAGCCTCCAGATGCATGTGAGATTAATGGATCGTCTCGGCAATCATTTTATTTTTGTAAATGGAGAAAGGGAGACACCATCCCTGTGAATGACTTTCCCAAAATATGTAATGAAGAGGACGAGAAACTCAGCTCTGTCTCCTCTTCCCACCAAAGAAGCTTCGTTTTGTACTCAAGTATTTTTATCATCCACTGATGGCAGCATCGTTTAATAGATAATTCTAGACTTAAGATCTGGTTGCTAAAAATTACCCAGCCCTGGCATCCAGTGCACAGCCTGGCAGTCTGATAAGCTCCCAGGGACTTGGGTCTTTCTCCACCTTTCTCCACTCATCTGTTTATATTCCTAGTGCTCTAACCTGGACAGCCTTTAGAGACACAGGCCAGCCTCACAGACATCACTTTCAGGCAACCAAATCAACAGCTTCTCCCTAATAAAAAGTTCAAAACTATGATGGCAAGACTCACTTGAGGACTATCCATCTAGTAATCCATCTATGAGAAAGTGTCCAGTGATTCCTGCCTTCTGCTCCTCCAAACCTTCTCAGGTCAAGGTTGGCTGGTGCTGCTATAGTGGTTCAAATGAGAATGGCCCCCAGAGCCTCAGAGGTGTGAATACCTGGGCCTTGCTGATGGAACTGTTTGGGAAGGATTAGGAGGTGTGATCTCATTTGAGAAGGTGTGACACTCGGGGAGGGTTTTCACATTTCAATAGACTCAGGTCATTCCCAATGTGTTCTCTGTTTCCTGTCTGTGGATCAGTACGTGAGAGCTCAGCTGCTGTTCCAACATCATGCCTACCTGTTGCCATGTTCCCCATCCTAGTAGTAATAGACCCCTACCCTTCTGAAACCATAAGCCCAATTAAACACTTTCTTTCATGACCTTAGATGCAAATATTCTTAACAAAATGTTTGCAAACCAAATTTCAGTAACACATTAAGACGATTATAGATTATGACCAAGTGGGCTTCATCCCAATAAGGCAAGGTGGGTTCATCTTACATAAATCAATAAATATAATATAACATAGTCTTAGGTTTCTATTGCTGTGAAGAGATACCATGACCAAGACAACTCTTATAAAGGCAAACATTTAATTGGGACTCACTACAGTTTCAGAGGTTTAATCCGTTATCATCATGGCAGAGTGCAGGCAGATGTGGAGGCTGGAGGAGCCAAGAGTTCTACATCTCGAACTGAAGGCTGCATGAGGATTCTGTCCCACCAGGAAGAGGCTCTCTTGTACACTAGGCAGAGCTTGAGCATAGGAGAGCTTAAAGACCTCCCACACAGTGACACACTTCCTTCAACAAGGCTACATATACTCCAAAAATGTCACACCTCCAAATAGTGCCATTCCCGGTGGCCAAGCATTCCTCAGCAGGCCAAGCATTCAAACACAGGAATCTATGGGGTCCAAACCTATTCAAACCACCACACCATATAAACAAACTCAAGGACTGAAGACACATTTAATAATTTCAATAGATGCTAAAAAAAGCATTTGACAACATTCAACATACCTTCATGATAAAAGTTCTAGGGAGTTTAGGAATAGGTGGAACATATCTCAAAATAATAAAGGCTATACTAGCCAACCATAGCTAACAATGTATTAAATGGAACAAACTGAGAGCAATTCCTCTAAAATTAGGATCGACACAAGACTGTCCACTCCCCGTCTCTTCTGAAGTATGTAGCTAAACGTCTTAGCTGTAACAATTAGACAAGAAAAATATGTAAGGATAAACCAATAGGAGGGAAAGAAGTCAAACATCCCAATTTGCAGGTGATGTAATTATTTTTCTTAAAGACCCTGCTAAGTTTACTAGAAAACTCCCAGACCTAATAAACACTTTTTTCTAAAGCTCCATTGTCTATTAACCCCATTCTGACACACAAGAAACAATTTCCTGTACTACTGTCGGTACAACAGGAATCTCCCACATTGTGTCCTGCTGTGTATCTGCTATTGTTTCGTAACTAAACGTTATCCCTCCACCTAGTAGGCTTCCTCTTGTTTTGTTATCGCCAACAGAACCCCCCCACCCCCCCACCATGCTACTAGGCATACAATTAGCTCTGAATAAATTCCAATACAGCTGGGTTCACAAAGTTGTGTGTACAATTACAGACACACAGCATCGTTCCAGACCCCCAATCACCCTCACACTCAAGACCTGTCTTCAAATAATTACTCCAGAACAGATTTTTAAAGTATCTAAAAGGAACAAAATTGACTTTCTGAGAAATTCAAGGGAATTCTGCTTATCCTCCAAGTGACCTTGTAAACAGCAACTACATACGAAAAATAATCTAAAATAATCATAGTGACGGCAAAGTAATGGCTACCAGGAAAACATCCATCAGCCCGACTGAACCTTCTGACAGGACCATTTTACCTTTGTCTTCTCTCTGCACCTCCTCTCAGGTAATAAGATTAGTCACTGTCAGCAGGGTGTGGTGGCGGACATCTTTAATCCCAGAACTTGGGAAGCAGAGATAGGCAGATATCTGTGAGTTCAAGGTCAGACTGGTCTACAAAGCAAGTCCATTACAGCTAGGGCTCTGTTAAATGAGAAACCCTGTCTCAAAAAACAAAACAAAAGAAAGGTCACTAACCAGCCATAGATCTAAGACCTGGCCTGAGGGAAGTGGCTGAAGGGGTTGGGAGAACAGTAGACAGGCGAGGCAGTGGACATAAACGGGTTCAATAAATTCCAGCCTCTGCTTTTCATGATCAGCTCTCCATCTTTCCTTTCTCCCATGTTGCAAGCAAGAACAAGGTCGGGGAGGTGGGGAGGGGGAGTCCACCAAGGCAAGAACAAAGCAGGAAGGATCAACACAGGTCTAGGCGCATAGTCTGAGCCCTGCTCCTCACCTGCAGAACATGACCTCCCATTCTAAGTGAAAGCCGGTCTGTCAGAACTTATTCCCCCTTCTCCACTCTCTCTTCTGCCCTTTCAGGAAGGATTTCTGGAGCCAAATTAGATGAGGATGGGTGTGCGTGTGAGGAGGGTCACACAGCTGAATTATAGGATGTGGAGATGTCATAAGTAACAAGAAGCAGAAATGAGGTTGCAGGAAAGGATTTCCGGAGCGGCACTATCTAGATTCTGGGCTCTTAATATGTTCTCTCTCTCTCTCTCTTTCTCTCTCTCTCCCTCCCTCTCTCTTCCCCCCCAAAGGAGGTTGCTGTAGCTTACACATCTACCGAGACTTTTCAAATGACTAACTGTGGACTTTAAAAATGTATAATCTAGACAAGCCCATGAAAGCTCACACCATGCCAGTTTCAAAACCATAAGGATTTACTATGATTTCCTTCAGGCCCAGGAGATCTAAGACTGATTCCACAAAGCCGTGGCTGCTCCCTGGGTTTTAACCTTGCAACCCTGCTAGCAATCCCTCAAGTTCAGGATTGAAAGTGATACTGAGGAAAAAAATACGTGTGTTCACAGTCTTCAAACCATCTGTATCACTTTTTTAGGGAGGAAACCCAGCACCCCTCACCTCGCTTAGAACAAGTCATGAGCAATTTCTCAGTATTCTTCAAGGCAATAGACGAACATGACATAAAGGACAGTTTTTCTAATATTCTTCACCTGTCAAAATTGCCAAAGAAAAATAATTCATAAAAGAAATTCAAATTGGCCTTTCCAGTCCTCCTCCGAGTGACTTACAGAAAAGGATCAAAAGCAGATCCTTCACAGAACGTAAAAAGCAATACCCTAAGCTTGCACAAAAAAGCTTGGGAAATTTCATGCAATAGTGGCACCATGCCTGAAAGAGTCCCCTGGCTAACATTTGCCGTGGCAATAGGCACCATGTGTCTCATATTTTTCTACTTTGAGGATTTGAGGGGGCGAGGAACAGATGGATGGACTGACAGACAGACAACGGCACTGCACCCAGGAAGCTGACAAAAATCAGTTTCTCAAAATAGGCATGATGTGGCACCCCAGTAATGCCAACACTTGGGATTGTGGACACAGGAGGATTTCCCCAAATTCAAGACCAGTCTGTTCTATATAGTAAGTTCTAGGCCACCCAGGGCTTGTCTCAAAAACTAAGTGTTTAAATATCATGTTTTCTTTTCCCAACAACACTTACCTAGCTCACCAAGAAACTAGAAAAAAATAAATAAGAGAGCAGAGGAACAGAGCTGAGAGCCCCGGGAGTTCCTCACAGTCCCAGTCTACAGTTGGCTTGGCTGGCTGGCTGGTTGGTTGGTTGGTTGGCTGGCTGGCTGGCTGGCTGGCTGGCTGGCTGGCTGGCTGGTTGGCTGGTGGGCTGGTTGGTTATGCTTTTTTTATAGTGGTGTCAAGATAATTCAAAAGGGAGGGAAAATCGCAACTAACAGTTCTGAGACAACATAATCTCATCTAAAAGTAGAAAAAAACACATCACAGACTTTCGATTTACAAACCTTTAACAGAAACATCGGAGTACATTTCCATCCCTTGTATTAAGCAATGGTTGTTCAAACAGAATATCAACAGCAGGAGTCACAAAAGAAAAACATAAATTGTATTATTAAAACTACAAAAAAAAATTATGTTTGAAAAGAGAAAGTAAAAAGGACCACCCACAGAATTATAGTAAACACCGGCAAATCAAGTATCCAGTAAGGCATGTATACAGGACATATTTTAAAACTCATAATAATAAGGGACAAATAACCTAGTTTTTAAAATTTACAAAGAAGACCAATAGACTTTTCATTAAAGAAAATATGCAGATAAATAATAAACATGAGAAGAGATGCTAAACTCACTGTCACTGGGGGAAAAGGCAGATCAAAACAACCGTGAAAGCCAGGCAAGAGAGTTCAGCAAGTAAAGGTGCTTGCGGCCAAGCCCAGTGACCTGAATTCAGTCTCTGGGACCCACAACTGAAAGAGTAGATTCCCAGAAGTTCTCCTCTGACCTCCCTCCATTCATGGACCGTGGCATGCACACATAATACATACACACAATACAACCACAATAAATAAATACAATTTTTAAAAACATTAGGTGTAAGATACCACTTAGTACACACTAGGATTGCAATTTTAAAAAGACAGATAATAAACAGTTGTCAGAAGGATGTGGTGAGACTGGGGTTTCACTGAGGGACATGCGGGGACTTCCACAAGCTGTTAAGCCTCCACTCTTGGACATATATGAAGGGGACAGTAGGATATAAATCAATGCAAACATTTGCGTGTGAATCGTCCCAACAGCAACCTGTGTAGTAGCCACAGGTGAGCCCAAACCAAAAGCCCATCAACCAGAAAAAGGACAAGGAATACACAGAATATCCAACAGAGGTTATCATGTAAGTACTGGCACATGCTACATTATGAATAGGTCTTTAAAATACCACGTGAAAATTAGTCATGCTCACGCACGTGCACACATACCACACGAAACCACGTATATGAAATGCCTAAAATCTGCGGTAGAGAAGGGTGAGGGAAGTCAGAGTCGGCTGCTAAGGAGCAAGAGCTGTGCAGTGACCGCCATGATGGCTGCACGGCTCCACATATGCCTTTTTTAAAAACGTGGACTTGTACATTATAAATGGGTGATGGTATGCATGTAATTTACATCTCCTTTTCAGAAGCTGCTTTTAAAACTGCAGCTTTTTAAGAACTGCAGAGCCCATTCTTATTGTTACACACATATGCCCAGAAAACCTAAAACGACCAAAAGGGGAGATGTCCTTTTCAAACTCATCAGCTTATGTCTACGAAGAGGCTCATTTTACTGTTCAGATTAATTCATCCAAACAATGCCTACCATTCTACAGTGGCCTGACTGGGGAATTTCATAAAAAGGCTTAGTCCCCTCCCTCAAGGCTTCCCAGTCTGCTAACAGCAGCTACCGCCCATGAGGCCCGTTGTTAAAGAGATTCACATACAACAGCTCAAGACAAGGTAAAGAGCTTGGCCTTAATTTTACAGACAAGGATGAACACTCAGAGAAGGTGACTTGGCCATATTGGCAGGGTTGACACATGGAAAGGAAACTGGAGGCAGATGCCTATGTCAGAATACACCGCCTCATCCCATTCTATCCCTTCCATCAGGGTGGGCGGGAGAGCACAGAAGCATCGGCAATGAAGCATCAGCTTGATTAGCAGCCAAAGAGGTCTGTGGGCTCTCCTCTGAGAAGTCTGCAGGAAGGTGACCCCTGGGCAGATATCTGAGGCTTCTCTCAGTCAGAGAGAGGGGAGCTGGAGCTTCCCAGGCAGTGATGTGAAGAGCAGGAGTGCGGGTCACTCACAAACTTGGAAACAGTCTGCTTCAACCTGACTGAAAGACCGGAATGAGGAAGTCATGGAGAGAAGAACGGAAAGAATGGGGGTGGGGGGGGGGCGCGGAGGGCAGAGGGGCAGGAATCCTGAGGAGAGCAGTGGAGACTGGACAATCACAGACATGGATGACTTGTCAGACCCACATATCTGAGAAGAAACAGCCTCCGTTCCAGCTATCTGTCACACCATCTCAGCTACCCTAGGGATGCTGAAACAGGCGGACCGCACGTCACCCTACCTCAATCCCAACTTCCCCACTACCCACACTACGTTTCTGCTTGCTCACGACATGGGGCTAACGCCCTCATTACTTCTCTTCTGCCACTATCCAGACCTCTTCTCTTCCCGTGCTCCGGATTGGTGAACAGTTCCACTCTCCACTCCCTCAAGATGCATTGGTCTCCAATAACAGAGTTCCTGTTTCAGTGAGGAAGTGTGCTAGCTCACCCTGAGGAAATCCAGTGACAGAGAACAAAGGCTCGGGGCAGATCAGAGACACCACTGTCACCCGTTCTGTCTGTTCCTCTTTGCCATCTTGGGAGTCGCTGTGCCCTGTGGGCTGAAATCAATATTCAAATGGATTTGGCGATAAGGAGGAGGGATGTGTATATGACAATGTGTATATGGCGATGTGTATATGGCAATGTGTATATGGCGATGTGTATATGGCGATGTGTATATGGCGATGTGTATATGGC
>JANHMN010000013.1:51913056-51961579 GCA_030674055.1 Rhabdomys pumilio | reverse complement strand
ATGGCGATGTGTATATGGCGATGTGTATATGGCGATGTGTATATGGCAATGTGGATATGGCAATGTGTATATGGCAATGTGTATATGGCAACATGCTAGACGGGAAACAGACTCTCACTCTCCCAGAAGCACTTCCGCCAGCAGGCGTACAGGTGTGCCTGTCAGTCAGCATAAGTCTGTGCTGTCCTTCAGCTACAGAAACAACAGGTACACATTTAGAGCAATGGCTACACTGAAGATCGGCTGTGTCAGGAATGAGAGGGCAGAGTTGAGGTTACTGATAGCTACCAACAATGTGTTCTACCTCCTGGGCCACCAGCCTTCCAAGTCCACATTCTGGTAGGCCTCAGAGTTTCCACCTCCTAAATATCTTGCACATGTTATTTCCTCTCCCATTCTGCATTGCCAGGCCCTTCTCAGTTCTCAACAGCTGCTGAGATAGTAGCTCCAAGCCACTCTTAGAGACACCTCAAAAACTATGTCACTTACGGGTAAAGGTGGGAGGCATTAACATTATAAGGGAGAAGCAAATGTGTTTCGAGAATAATATAATGCACGCATCAATAACTACCACTTACTGAGTATCCTTGATCTTACAAACCCAAAATCCTCCTCTCAGATTTTCACAGTCATCCTGTCTCGATATTCAGACAAGGAAACTGAGGCTGGCTCGAGAAGAAGAGTTGTCCATTTGTGGCACACAGGACCTGAACACAGGGAGCACAAAGAGGAATTTACACCACACCCCAATCTACACAGCATCCCAGAGGGGAGGCTGGCTTGTGTGCCCACATTAAGCTTGTAACAGTGGGAATGAGGAGAAAAATAATTTTGAGAAATAATATTTAATGTAGCAAAGGGCTAAGACTTTCTCAAACTTGCTTCTGAATCAAGGACACGGTGGTTAAGACTCTTGATGCACCACGATCTCTGTGGTTAGCTCACAAACCTGGCCTTCAGGCAGATCACCGCCTGTATGGAAATCTGGACTATTGTTTGGTTCCGTTTGGTTTAGTTTGTGACACAAATCTCATTGGTTATCCTGGAACTCATTTATGTTGACCAGGCTGGTTTGTTAACTTGTAACAATATTCTTGCCCTGTGCCTCCTGGCTGCTGGGATTACAGGCCTGCTCCATTCTACAGACCCAGCAGAAAGCCTGACAGACAGGACCCTCCACACAAAGCCTGGAACTCCGAGTCACTGACTGCTCCAGGCAGGGCTCAGAAGGTGTCCTTTGTAAAGCTGCAGAATTTGGTTTCACTCCTTCCCAGCCTCAATTGGCTGACCCTCCCTTGGCATCTGACCTCTCAGCTATTGTGCTGCGGTCCCAGGGGGCTAGGATGGGCCTGGACACTCCCACACAACACTCCCTAGTTTTCCCCAGCCTCCTCATCTTCCTTGTTCTGACTTCCTCTTGGAGTGTCAATCTCCTCTGCCAGGAAACAGACTTCTCACATTAGAAGAGCAGCCAGCCCTTTCAAGCCTATAGCCTCTGGAGGAGCCATTTCAGCCCTTGGGATCTCTTTAAGAGTGTTTAGTTACAGAGAAAGGTCTTAACAATAGACAGCATTCAGGAGGAATGGCTGCTTCACTTAAAAAAGAAAACAAACAGGAAATGCATACACGCTCAGGGGGCACAGGAGTCCATTTTGTCCTTTTTTTATTATTTTTTTATTTTATTTTATTTTATTTTATTTTATTTTATTTGGAGAATGGAACAGACTTTCCAAACTGTAGTTTACATGCTTCTTGAGTCACAAAGTAAACTGACTGGTTCCTGAACTTAACACACCTTGTCTCTGCCTAGGACATGTGATAACAGGTGTCTACTTAGTCTTAATATGTGACATTACAAACAAAATGTACAGCGCAGAGCTGAATGGCAGTTATTGCAACCCAGGGCAGGGTGGACAAAAGCAGCCCAAAGCAGGTTTACAGGGTCTAAATGTCAGAGGTAACCTCTGCCAAGCAGTCTCAGAGAACCTGTTTTGTTTTTTGGTTGTTGTTGGGGTTTTTTGGGGGGTGCCCCCCCACACAAATCTAATATTTATTAAGGCTGAGAACAGTGCCAAGTGAGGTTTATGCAGCTTCATGAGTAAAATGAGCAAGATTAAAACATTGAACCCGAGCTCCCTCAGTATCCCTACCCAGCACTGGTCTCAATAGAGGCAACAGGAGACTCTTTCAGCATCTCTGTGCTTCTCCTAAAAGACTCAAGCTGGAAGGAGAACGTTACATTTAAAAGAGAAAGGAAAAACCTAAGACCTGAGAGGTAAAGGCAGAAGAATCAGAAATTCAAGGTCCCTCAGGTACAGCCACTTTGAAGCCTGCCCAGACTACACTGATCCCTAGTCTCTCATTTCCTCTCTTCCCTTCTACAAGAAAAAAAAAATGGTGTGACTCATGTTTTCTGCAACAGCTGCCAATCAGCTTCTCAGTGTGCCACACGAACTCACTCAATCCACCGACCGCCTCGTTCTCGGCCCATTATCAATATAAAAATTACAGTATCTTGGCAACAGATTTTTCACAGTGGAACTCACTTTATTCTGCAGTCTTTTCTAGTAAAAATAAAATGCCAAAGGAACGTCATTATCTATAGTGAAGATTCTCAATCTAGCCCATTCCAACTGGAGCATTCCATTCTTCCTTCCACCCAAATTATAGTTAATAAGCATCTATTACAAGAAGCTTACAGCTTGAGCTGCCGGAATCACAGGCACAGGCTCGCCAGCTACAGGAAGAGACAGATGAGTCCAGAAATAATGTCTGTAGTGTGTTGGGCACTGAGACAGAGATATGTGAGGAACGGATGGGTGCTGGTTAACCCTGCCTAGTCAGGTTCCACTGAGAAGTTCTTAGCAGATGAGAAGCTTGACTCAAGTCTTAAAGGCTGGTTCAGATGAGGGATTGTGCAGTGGACATCTCTCTAGACAGGGATGGGCCACTTCAAAAAGGGAGGTCAGGAAAGAGAGAGGAGCAAAGTGAACAGTTTAAACACTCGCCACAATGAATGTGTAAGGTAGCTATTTTATAGAGGGTAAAACTAAGGTTCTGGGATGACAAGTTTCTTTCTAATGTTCCGCATCCAGTTTACATTAACAGAAATGTCACTTACATGTGACTTGTAGGGTCACTTCCTTCAACCTATGTTTGTTTATAAGGTCCCTGGATTTTGTGAGCTACACGCTAAATATCAAAATATATCAGTACTCGTAAGATGTGTGTATATATGTGTGTGTGTGTGTGTGTGTGTGTGTGTGTGTATATATATATATTTAATAAAAGTTATGAAAACTATTTCTTTCCACTTCCTGCCCCCTAGCCTTCTGAGTTTTCCTTACCAGTCCAAGGGAAGTGAGGCTTAGAGTTCTTCACGACACACATATACTTTAAAACCTCTCCTTCAACTACTTTTGCCAGGTTCCCTAGGAAGTTTCTGACTGAAGAATCAAAACTGATTACCAAGACTCACACGGGAACCTCAGGATGGGTGGGAGGTAACAGTGCCTGCAGTGAATGGACGAACTGTACCTTAAAACTGGACAAATTATATGCTGCATCTTAAAACCATTTTTTTAAAGTTAATGGAGGAGCTGAAGAAATCGGTGGTTAAGAGCACTGGCTGCTCTTCCAGAAGACCCGGGTTCAATTCCCAGCAACCACATGGCAGCTCACAACCATCTGTAACTCCAGTTCCAGGGGAACAAACACCTTCTTCTGGCCTCTCTGGGCAGCGGTACACAGACATACACATGGGCAATAATCAAACACATAAAATAAGTAGGTTTTTATTTAGGTTATGGAATGCCTATCTCACTGCCACGTTAGTTTCAGTAATTTAGTCATCACTTCTAAGAAAAGTAAGTACCTCAGAGTTTATTCAGAGGACCAAACCTTGCTAAAGTAAAAATATTAATCTTTTTCATATCTGCATAGCAATTCTAAGGACCTTGTGACCTTTTTCCTCTGAAAATCTTTTGTTCCCCAAATAACAATACAAAAAATTAGTTTGAACCACATTCAAGCTTTGCTTTCAGAAAGAACAAAACAAGAGTGCGCTACCTCTCCCTGTTCAGAGAACCACCAGGGGCCTAACC
This sequence comes from Rhabdomys pumilio, assembly GCA_030674055.1. Classification (NCBI taxonomy): domain Eukaryota; kingdom Metazoa; phylum Chordata; class Mammalia; order Rodentia; family Muridae; genus Rhabdomys; species Rhabdomys pumilio. Next base: position 51,957,476 of record JANHMN010000013.1, on the reverse strand, counting down.
AAAGTTTCCAAGAACAAACATTACTCAAAAACTGAGGTCAACCATAGAGGAAATCTTTCCTTGACTAGTCTAAAGAGACAGCAGTACAAAACAAACAGCTAAAGGCTCTGCGCAGGCTGAACACGCATCCGATAGATTTCAGCTTATATAAACCGGGTTCTTTCAATCACACTGGACTCCAGCAAGGGGCTGAAAGAAAAAAGATTTCCTACCTGTCAAGTGAGGTTACCTCTAAAGGAAGAATGCAAATCTCTAAGTAACACCAGAATGAATTAAACACACACATACACACACACACACACACACACACACACACACACACTGTCTTCCGTTTTCCTAATTAAATTTTAAACAGACAATTATTTTCTATGTAAATGATACCTTTTTTACCATATAAGATGTGCAATTATCATCCTTGTACTGAAATGCTTTCAAACAGAACACAGGTTTTTTTTTTTTTTTCAATGAAAAACCTTCACCTAAGTTATGGAAATTTACTTTATAACTAACTTTTCAATTCGTAATTTGGTACTTAAACAAACCCAAAGACTACTTTTCAATTGATGCACACAAAATAATGTTTTACCAAGTTTCTCTCATGTCTACGTTTGATAGCTACCATTAGTCTTCTAATTCATAATGCATTATCATAACAGAAATGCAAAGATCATAACAGAAATGCAAAGACATTTCTCTTTTACTGTTTATTTTATGTGGACATGTATGTGGCTGAGTGTATGTGCATGGAGTCTGGGGTAGTCAGAAAAGGTGTCCCCCAGAACTGGAGCTGCAGATGGTTGCAAGCTGCCGTGTGGGTTCTGGGAACTGAACTGTGGACCTCTGTGACAGCAGTAAGTGCTCTTAACCATTCAGCCATCTCTCCAGCACCAAAGATATTTCTCTTTTACGATTCACATTTTTACAGGAAATTTTTGAAGTAAACCACATAGAGATCAGTAAAAAATGTTCCTCCTATTAAAACACAACGTAGCCTACGTGTGGTGTTTCCGGCCTGTCCTATAGCCTCACCACTTAGAAGACAGAGGCAGGAGGACTGTCATGAGTTCAGGGTCAGCCCGGGACACAATGTGAGAACCTGCTCACAAACAAAAACAAAAACAAAATTAAAAAAAAAAACATAAAATATGTGAATACTTTTAATCCAAAATTAGTGGTCCTTATTTGTGTTTTTAATATTTTTATGCTCATGTGTGTGGTTGACTGCATGTGTATAGTGTGTACAGTGTGTGTGCCTGGTGCCCTCAGAGAGCAAAAGAGGGCATCAGATCTCATGACTGTCTTCACTTGAGAATGGGGGTGGGGGGGAAGAGCATCACAAAAATCTCCAAAAATGCTTTTAAAAGACTATTGTTTATTTATTTATATTTATTTTTACTATTGTTATTATTGTGTGGGTATGTATCTGTGAATAATGGGGCAAGATGTGTGTCACACACACAGGAGGTTAGAGGATAACTCTGTGGTTGCACCTCTCCTTCACCTTTAGCTGAATGCCAGGGGTCAAGCTCAGACCCCACAGACGCCCAACAGGCATCCTTACTCAGCACTGTCTCATCGGCCCTTAAGCCATACTTTAAAAAAAAATAATTTTAATCAATATTTTTTTCTGTTTTAATTTCAGAGGAAAATGCGCTAATTGGTGTTGCTTAGGTTTGTTTTTATTTCTACTTAATTTCTGAGAATACTTTGGTTAGTATAAAAATACAAGAAGAAATAAATAATTACATCAAGTACATTAAAGTTAAAACTTGAGATTTTTCAGAGAAAATATAACCATAAGGTTCTGGAAGTATTGAGTGTGTGTTGATGTGTTTAAAGTATTGTAAACTGTGTACATAAGAGGTAAATGTAAATGTAAATGTAAAGTTGGGAATCTACTTTTGCCCACAATTGTGACCAAGGTTTTGGTTTCTCAGCTCTTCTTCTTCTTCATCGTCTTTCTTACTTTCCTTCCCGTACTAACAAGAGATGCATTTCCTAGTGTAATGCCTTCAACTAGAGTTAAATTTTTGTCAATTTTCCAAACTTTACATCTCAGGCATGCTGCTGCAAAACTTCTGGCCTAAGCGTTTTCTCTTCCTGACCACTCACAAAACCCTTCATCTTTTTCATCCAATTTCTGTATTTCTAACACCAGAATATGTAGGCATCTCTCCTCTGCTTTCAAACAGAAGTGTACAGGCCTTTTCTCCCTTAGAAGCACTTGGACCTTCCGTTAACGTTGATTGTACTTAACGATAGCCAATCACCAAGTAAATTACTGCAGAGATCTCTGTAATAGCAGCTATTGATTACTGATTTTCAAGTTAATTGCTTACTTGTGAACTAAAATAGAAGCTAAATTTACCTAATTAATATACATTAATTGGGACAAAAGAGATGGCTCAACAATTAAGAGCACTGGTTGCTCTTCCAGAGGACTTGAGTTGAAGTCTCAGCACCAACATGGCAGCTCACAACCATCTCCAGTTCCAGGGGATCCAACACCCTCTTAGACATGCACACAGGCAAAACACCAATACACATAAGATAAATAAACATCGTTCAAACATACATACACATAGTAATTGCATCTATATGCCCTAACATAGGAAGGTTAAGAGAATTTTTTTAAGTCCGTTGTGAATAGCACACATGTTCCAATCAGTGTTATCATTTACAGTTAACTTAGAACAGACCACCGGTAGATGTATCCTAACACACACGTCTTTAAGGAGGTATATTAGCTGCAGATAATCCAGCAGACAACATCTGTGTTACACACAGACATCAAAATCAGCATGGCATGCTTCTGTGACACCAAAAGAGGCCAAGCTTGTAGTGAAATGATTACTTCCAACCAGAGCCTGTTTTAAATACCGTTTAGCTGCACGGCACTCGGCCAGAATAACTGGATTTTGAAGTTGTTCTGCCTTTGAATCACTCACCAATTTTCAACCCCTTTGTAAAACGAGGTAAATGCGACGGAGTTATTAAAACTATCCATGGGTCGGGATTTCCAATTCACCTTTCATTCAGACTTATTCCATCTGACCCCAAGTCTTGGCTGCTCTCCTGACAGTATAATCTACACTCGCCACAGCTGACAGAGGCATGGCTTTCATGGTTAAACAGGAAGCTCTTGGAGCAGATGACTAGATTCCAGATGCATTCATCCTTTGCACTTCAGAAAGACCTCTTTGTCGCTTAGCATCCCATCATAACCTTCTCTGGCTGTTTCCACGCCCACTCCAGGGACCCTGCGCGTATTACTAAGAACTATCCTTTTCGTTGTTGTTTTGATTTCATTTCAGCCTATGTTGTTCACATAGCACACCACGAAATGTTCCATTGTACCCTACAGTAAGGGTTTGGTTTTCCCCTGCTTTCTTAAGAGTGTGAGGGGATGTGTCTCAGAACACGAAGAAAAGTTAAAAATATAAAATGAACACTGTCCCGACAAATATCAGTTGATTGCTTTTGGGAAAAGCCTAAAGAAGAGAATTAGATTGAATTTTGCTCATTATAATTCTTAAGGCACAACATTCAAAACGACTTCCCAAAGCAAGGGGTTAAGTGTTATAGCTTTAATTGGTCACATTGACCTTTCTTCTGCAAGAGGATTTACACCCATGAAATCCTAATTCTGTTGTCCAAACTGGCAACATCCACGAAAAGGCTTCTAGCCAAGAATAGTTTTTCTGATGGGCATAAAGATAATCAAGGCAGACTCTCACAAAGAAATGCCCAGAATTGACCCCATGTGGATAACTTCTGAAAGACAAGGAGAGGGAAGGAGGGCATCTTCCGGAACTTCTAACTCTAACCCCAGCCCTACAGCTGGGGGCAGGGATGGGGGCACGTGCAGACTCCAAAGCTGCCTTAACTAAAATGCCTCAGAAATTTAATACTGAAGGGAAAAGACAAACAAAACACACTCGTTTTTCGTATCTCCTCGGAAGTTACATTGCTAGAAAAAGCGAAACCAACGCGCAGGTGCATCCTCAGGTTGTCAGGTACAAAAGGATGGACTCATTAAAACTAAGGAAGTGGGTCGGAGCAAGCTAAGAGCCTTTCTGTGGGTTCTCTAGGTTAGAAGCAGCAATACATTTTTAATGACTACAAACAGGAGCAAACCGATTACGGATTTGCACTGTGAGATGCTTACTTAAATATGGAGATAATACCAGCTCTCTTGCGGGAACGAAAATTGTTTTTGGAGCAAACGTAGCATTACCCAACTACAAATCCGAGGAGCACAATCACAAGGACCCGATTAATGTTTCAGCAAGGGAATGAATTGATTTGCTTGCCCAAGAACACGTTCAGGGAAAAGGGGGTTGGGGGAGGAAGGGCTTCCACAAAGCCAAGAAGCATGCCTTCAGCACCCGAGTGGGGTGCAGCCTGTTCATTCAATTCTGCGCCTGTCTGGGAGCTGCGAGGGGTCTGAGAGCTTCTGAGGAAGCCGGAGGAAGGGAGGGGGGCAGCGTCTATCCCTGTCCCCGGATTTCGAATTGCTGCTGGAAGCTAGGGTGTCGAGGACCCTTTGAGAAACCAAAGTTACTTTTCTAAGCAACTCCAAGTTAGCGCAGTCCGACAGACACCGCCCCCCCCACACACACACCCGTTTGAGGCCGGGGACTGCTGACTCGCTTTTCCACCAGTGGCCGGGCTGGACCGGTGACAGCCTGAGACAAAGCCGCCGACCCCTACGTCGCGACCCCGGCACCGCGACCCGGGCTGTGCTTACCTTGATGCCCTGCTGCTGGGTGGTGAGGGTGAGCTTGGACTCGTCCAAGAGCAAAACTTCGCAGTAAAATTCTTCTGGAACGGCGCAGAAACAGCCCATGTCGGCTGAGAGCGTCTCCAGCTAGGCGAGAGCAGCGACCGCGGCGCCCGCCGCCGCCTCCCCTCAAGCGCGAAGCATTAATTTATTGTGCGCGCCGTGTGGAGGGCGAGAGGCGCGGGTCTGGGTGGGGCCCCCGGGTGGGGGTGAGGTCTGGGGTTCTGGGGTCGAGCCGAGGGCACCCCGAGAAGCTTGAAGGGCGGAAGCGGGAGGGCGAGCACGCCTCGGAGCGTCAGAAGCCCGGAGTCGCCCGGGAAGCGTCCAGGGAACTGGGAACACGGGGCGGCGCGTCCCCGCGCATCCTGCGGCTGCGGCTTCTCTACTGAAGACTGGGGCGGCGACCTGGGGACAACAAGAGTCGCCTGGCTAAGGTCAGCCGGCCCGAGACACGAAAAGGGCGGGGCGAGCCCTCCAGACCCTCCCAGGGCTCAGACGCCCCTCGGTGCTCTACAGCGCCAGCCCAACTAGAGCGATTCCCCAGCCGCAGCTCCTGAGTCCCCGGCGGGCGCGCACTTCCAGCGCCGACCCCGCCCCGCAGCCCCTTACAGGGAAGGCAGAGCCAAGAGCGTTCAGCTTCTCTTTTGTGTCGAAGGTGACCACGACCCCTAGCCTGGGACACAGGGCTAGCGGCGAAGGTCGCCACTCCCTCCGCCACTCTCACAGCCCGGGGACGGATCAGGGCTCCTCACCGAAACCAACCGGGGGAGGTCAGCTTGTCGCGGGCCGCGGCTTCCGTCCGAGGGCCCCCGAACTCATCCCGAGGAGATGGCCAAGTTCAAGCTTCCTTTCCCGAACGTCCTGGAAAAGCCGGGCGTCGGAGGACTTGCGGGCGGGCGCGGCAGGACCCGGGGCACCAGGCCTCCGAGGCTCCAGGGAAAGTTCTTGGTGGCGCGCGGGGCGGAGCCCTGGGCGGGAGCAGCCCAGGTACAGCCGGCCCCGGCCCGGGGCGTCGGCAAAAAGCCTCAGAACTGAAGCAGGAGCCCCGGGACGGTGACCTGAGCGCCCCCGCTTCGGGGCGGCGTCTCAGCTGGGGGCGGAGGGCGGAGCGGAGGTGGTCGGGATGGCTAGGTGCCCTCAGGTCCCGGCAAGAACGCGTGCGTGCGCCGAGTAGCCCGGCCGTCGCGAGGTCACCGCGTTCGTTTCCCTGGGAGACCGGAAGGTTGGCTCCGGGCAGGCAAGGCGCAGTTCTGCTCCGACCCTCGCGTTCTGCGGTCCCAGTCCCACGCCCTCCGCGCCGCCAGCCGGGGCCAGGCACTGGTGGGCACAATAGCTCTGAGGCTACAGTGACCCCTGGCGGGTCGTCGTGTCCGTGCACAAGCAATTCAAGCCGAGTGTGGAAGACCCAGGACCCCCGCTGGCCCGGGAGCAGGTGCAGTCAGAGCTCTCTAGCTGGGAAGCAGCAAGGAATTAGTAGTAGTCGCAGTAACCGACCGCAAAAGCGGGGGACGCACCGCGGAATGGGGTGTGGCGAGGGGGGTGCCTCGCAGAACTTTGTTCTGTATGAATTATTAGAAAGGAAGGGGGAAAAGGAGAGGAAAAAAGAAAAGAAAACGAACTATTAGAAAGAGCTTGACATCAACTATAAATTTACTCTTCTACCACTTGTTAGCTTGCATAGTCAAAACTCACAGAAAAAATGCTTAAAACCCAAGAAGCTAGCTCTTAAGTAAAAACTTCGTGTCCCCAATACAGGAAAAAAAAAACAGTTTTGCAATAATTGGACAAGAGTTGTCTACACAGTGACTTCCCACGAAGAACTTTTGTATAAAATTTCACTTTTCCCAACTTCCAGTAAACATCAGATGTGCCCAACTATCAGTAAAACCCTAGTTTATCTTCAGTGTTTCTGATATTGAGGCAGGCTTTGAGGTTTTATTCAAATTCTATATGCAACTTTGAGTTCTACTGTAAACATTTTATCCAACTTAAACCTCTGGGTTTTAACATCTCACTGTGGAGACTTTTCTGCAATGGAGCTTTCCTGTCTTTAATGAGATTGATGCACGCCTTTAGTCCCAGCACTCGGGAGACAGAGGCAGGCAGATCTCTGAGTTAGAGGCCAACCTGGTCTACAGAGTGAGTTCCAGACAGCTCCAGGATAGCCACGGCTACACAGAGAAAACTTATCTCGAAAAAACAAAAAAGAAAGGAAGAAAGAAAAGAGAAAGAGAGAGCGAGGAGGAGGAGGTAGAAATGGAAAGAACTATATCTTAATGATTATCTTTACCAAAACATGTAACATGTAGCAGAACCATCTAAGCCTGTAAAAAGCCAAAAGAAGAGAGAGAGAGAGAGAGAGAGAGAGAGAGAGAGAGAGAGAGAGAAGAAAATCTTGAGTGTAATCTTTTGTCTCTCCATTGTGAGTTCTCAGCCTTTTCTAAGGTCCTTTGGTTTGGTCTTTTTGTCTGTTGCTCTCGGAATTGGTGGTAATTCTGTTGCAAAGCCGAGGCATTCCATACATGCAGCAGCCTTTACTAAGTGAAGCATTTTCTTTTCCATGTCTTTATCGGAGATTAGAGATAAGAACATTAAAAATCCTATTTAATACAAAACTGAAGCTTCCTATAGATAAGAAAATTCCACACATTTTTAGCAGCATTACTGAATATGACCGACACACCATAGCTACATATATTTAAAATATTCAACTTACATTTTGACATATATACACCCATACAACTATCACCACGATCAAACTGACAAAGGTATGGTATCTGTGTCATCTCTAGTTTACTCCAGCATGCTCGAATTCCCACCCTCACATACCTTCCCATGCCTCCCCTCCCACAGAACCACAGATCTGCTTTGCGTCACTATAGATTCTCTACACTTTCTCAAATTTATAGAATAGATTCACACAATGTCAAATCTCTCTCTCTCTCTCTCTCTCTCTCTCTCTCTCTCTCTCTCCTTCACTCAGTACAATTGCTCGGAGATTTACCTGCGCTGTATAAATAGGTCATCCAATTTTACTGCTCAGTAGCAATTCCGTTTTACACACACACAACTGTGTGTGTATTTTTTATTCATTTGGATGTTCTCCAATTTTCAGCATTGCAAGTCAAGTGCCTAAGCTCACCACCTTTGTCGGCTCAGACTGCCATAATGGAACATAGATTAAGTAGCTCCCATGATACACATTGTTCTGGAAACTGGAAATCCAAGTTCATTATGCCAGCAAGGCCCAAGGCCCAATTCTGATAAAGAGCTTCTTGACATGAAGGCAACCTCCATCTTGTGTGTACTCTCTTTGTATGAGTGTTCATGGAAGCACTTTGGGATTTACTATAAGAACACAAATCCTTCAGCGTCAGGGGATTACTCTTGCAATCTCATTTAACCTTAATTGTTTCCTTGTAGATCCCACCTCTAAATACAGTTATTGGGTCAGTACTTTACACCAAAAAAAATTTTAAAAAACAGTTTAGCCCAGAGTGAGAGTACGCATTTTTATATGGGCCAGTGTGTATGTATTTTTTTAAAATAAACTACAGACTGACTGGAGCAAGAAGATATGCAAGTGGCAAAAAATGCACGGGAAGTAGCTCATGTCCGTTAGCCATTGAAGAATGCAAATTAAAATCCCCACAGGTCACCACACTCATACAGAGCTGCCCTTCAGGAGTCTTAGTGAGGAGGCCAAGAGAGCTTTGTAGTCTCACTGCTCCTGTGTGCAAAAGAAGATGTGAGTGCATGGGATAACAGTTGGAGGTTTCTTAAAACTTGAAAAAATTAAAAGCTATAATGGTAATTTTTATCAGAAAAAAAAGTTTTCAGTGTGCACACAATCTAATATTTCCTATTTAAGTTTTCCAACCAAACCCTGGATCTCATTTCAGAAATATTTTTTTTCTTTTTATTGGATATTTTATTTACATTTCAGATGCCATCCCCTTTCCCCATTCCCCCTCCCTAAAAAAACCCCTATCCCATGCCCCCCTTTCCTTTTTGCTTTTATACAATTTTTTTAACTGTTAATCAAAGGCTTTATCAGTTTGGTAATGCTCAATCAGAAGTGTAACCCAGTACCCAACCTGGATATATAATCTATCTTTGACTGGTGGAGACACGTGAACATCTGTCTCCATCCCCCCCCTTTCTCTCTCTTTCTCTCTCTCATCACCTAGCTTCTCCTCTCCTTCTTCTCCTCTCCTTACTCCTTCTCTTCCTCTCGGTACTTCTTCCCCCTTAGCTCCTCCTACATATCACCCTTCCTGTTAAAATAACACTTTTCTCTCATAATACAATTAGAGCATAATTATTCCTATTTGTACCAGTGAGGTGCAAGATAGTCCTAATACCCAGTCCATCATTTTGTTGACTAACCAGAACCTCTGTCATCTCTCCTAACTAAAACACTTAGTTTTGAACCTGGCTTTTTTTTCCCTTGGCTTTAGAATGTCAGCTAAAAAACCATCCACTCAGATCTTTTCTCTCAAAGTAAATAGTCAGAATTGGCTATGAGACTATAGGTTTTCAACCCCATCAGAAATCCAGACTGACTGAGTTATCTGAAATTATGAGAAGCATTAAGCATAGCTTCTAAAACTTAGCCAATTTATAGAGACCACTTAACACCTAGACAGCCCCTATACTACCGAAAGTTGGAGCATCAAATCTTCAGCCTTCTGGCCCAGAATTATCTGACAGACCTTAGTGGTGCAGAATTATTAAGGGCTGATTACTCTGTCTAGGCAGATATAATCAGTCGACTAATCTGCAAGTGTGTCCTTTTCTGGCCAGTAATTTGTCTGTAGATGGAAAGAGGCAATTCTTGCCCAGTGGCTGTCTCCCTGCCACTGGAGTAATTCCAAAGATGCCCAATTTCTTCTTAGAATCCAAGACAGGAAGCTGCCAGGAGCAGACAGGTCTCTAATCAAAATAAACATTTATATAGAAATGTTTGTAACGTCAGTTCTATGGAAACCAACAATCTATGTAAGGTAACCTGGACTATTAGACGTCTGTTAACTCCTCTCAGCTATTTCTAAATAAAACATAGAGAACACCCTAACAATAAACTCCAGGCCATGAATTTGCTATAGTCCCTTAACTCACAGGCTAACCATCTCAAATCAGTTAAAAAAGTTAAAGAAGGGCTGGGTCTAAGCCTTGTATTCCTAAATGTGTTATACAGGCACAATGCCCACGAGAGTATCAATATTCAGAAATATTTTAATAAAACATTTTCTTTGTTTGAAATCATATTTTGTCACAGTAAATCTGATGCAGACGAGTCAAATAGCATCCGAATTCAGAGTAAATGCAATCCTGTTGAGATATGTGGACCATCTATGAAAAAGGAAAAAAAAATTGAAAACATTGATGATAATTAATCATAAATAACACATAAATGATTCCATTTTTAAACATGGGTTGGTAAGATGGCAGAATCTCCATAAAGATTTGGTAACACATGGATTCCTGAGCTGACACCCAGAGTTAAATAGGTCTAGAGCTGGTCTTGAGAATTTCCATTTCTAGCTAGTTCTACCATTGAGTACAAGGACACTTTGTAAACCACTAGAGGTTACCCCCCCCCAAAAAAATAGTAGATGTTGTTCATAATTACCTACAAATAACTCACTGGTAGTCTCTAGGTTAATCTACTTCATCCATCAAGTCAATGCCTGTCAAGGAAAGTTATTGAAGATCCTGTTAGGTCAATGCCAACAGAAAGAATAGCTTGTAAGGAGAGGAAATATCCTTGGGTTTGCTAATGCTATTGCCTTGGCTACTTGGACAACATACTCATTTTTTTTCTAATATAGAATGTGCCCAGGCACATACACCTTTGAAGACCATCCTGCCTTCTGACTCATTTCATGGCTATGTCATTAACCAGTTATCCTCCCTTTTGCGTCCTGAAGTCCAAGATGCCATTTATCAAAATGCCTCAAGGCTGTGGCCCACAAGGAAACTCACTTCCCAAGATTACCCTGTCATGAAAGCTGTCTCTTCCTCCTTGTGCACTCCAGATAAAAGCTCTTTGGAATTACTGGGAACTATTATGCAATTTTAAAACGAAGTCTTTGTGGCTGAATGCGTTGAGATGGTTTCTACTTAGTATACACGGTTTAGAAGTTTGACTTAGAAGCACCTACTGTCCCTCCTCCATCCAAACACAGACTACCTGAGAACTCTCATCCTTTAGGAGCTTGGGTTCTTTGGTTGTTGTTTGTTTTTCATTTTCTAAACAATAGATTTTTATCTTTTGCCTATTTAATTGAGAGTGATCCAAAGATTGGCCATGTGGGATAAAATGAGAGAGGCTAAGGAGACAGTTTGGTCAGCAAAATGCCTGCTGCACATTCCCGGAGTTCACAGCATCAGAATAAAAAGAATAAATCATACGGTAACCTTATCCCAGACGGGGAGGAAATAGGCAGAGCCCCGGAGCTCACAGGGTTCATTGAGGGACTTTGTCAAAGGTAAGGTGAGAAGCAACTGAGGAGGACACACCACATCAGCCTCTACCTCCACACACAGGTGACACAAACACACATGCACTGCATACCCACGACTGCATACACATGACCACATATACACGAGTACAAGAAAATGGCATTTGGGAGAACTAGAAAGTGACTTAAGGTTTTTTGGAATGAAATTTGTCATAAATATTTTAAATATATATATATGCACTTTAATTTGGGCATTCAACATTTAGGAATTTAAATCATATCCACAGATACATTGTAGACGGATATTTACTAGGCCAAGTTTGTAATATTAAAACTTTTGAACAATATAAATTTCCAATAATAGGGAATTATTAAGTTGATCATGGTGGTACACACGGATGCTAGAATACCTGGAAAAGATTAAATAGATATATAATGTACTGACATGGGAAATTAGCAAAGGCTTAAAAAAAAAAAATAAGACCTCACATAACTATGCAAAATTGAAAAGGTCTATTTTTGGTTTGCTTTTTTTCTTTCTTTATATTTTAAATGCTTTATCTGTTACTGTGTTATGCAAACTGGGCACATGTGGAGCCAGAGGACAGCTTTTGGGAGCTGGTTCTCTCCTTGCACAACATGGATCCTAGAATCCAGTGCAGGTCTTCAGGCTTAACTGCAAGTGCCTTTTGCTACTGAGCCGTCTCACTGGACCGTTTTTGTTTGTTTTTATGATACAAACACACTCTATGGGTTGCCATGGTAAATGAAGGAGAAAAGAAGAGGCCAGCTCTTGACCCTGGGATCCGCAGTTCCAGGCACTGCCCTCTCTGGTTTTGTAATGCCCACTGAAAAGTTTAAACCATAAAAATGGAGTCTTAAACTAAAACATGAATTCTGTCCGATTATTCCTTGATGAAGCTGGACTTCCAGTTAGAATGGGGCTCTTTTTCTAAGTCCTAACCTAGGTTTTAACATATTGACTGTTTTACCTAGTTAACATGTTCAGGTTTTCTCTCTGAATAAAATGTATCAGTGTAATAACAGTGAGTATCAGTCCCTACATAAAAACTTGGAGAAAACAATAGAGAAATGAGCCTATTTAGCTATCCCCTCATTATTTTAATCTGAGTGAGGTCATATGACCTTGAAGATGTCCTGCCATCTCTTGGTGCCTCAGCCTGCTCATCAATCAGATAAAGGCTTTGGGATGTCTGTTATGGTTACTCTGGAGTTTGTTCAATTTGCTGAATCCTATGGTTTCCAACATTATTATTCTTTAAAGGCAGTGACCCCAGGAAGGAAGAGCCCAGCATATCAGCTAGCAAAGAAGCATCCAGAGTAGATGACCTCTGAACACACATCTAGCCTTTCGATTAACAGTCCCAAGAGTAACTAAAAACATTTATTTCCTCTGTGGAGAGGTATTTGTGTCTGGTATACTGGCTAGAATAGACAACTCGTTACAATTTGATATCCTGTTATTCCACACATGTGCTACTTTCTCATTACCTTCACACATGTTTTTAAAACATTTAGAAAAAGACAAAAGGCAGGCTATAAGATCAACTTTTTATTTAATTTTATGCATATGGGTTTTTACCTGTGTCTGTATTTGTGCACCATTTAAAGCCTGGTGCCTTCAGAGTCCAAAAGAATGTGTCAGCTCCCCTGGAACTGGAGTTACAGAAGGTTGTGAGCTGCTATGTGGGTGCTGGGAATCGAACATGGGTCCTCCGGAACAGCAGCCAAAACTATTAAACCCCAGTATCTCAAACGGATACCACCTTCTTTCGTAAGTGCATCTGCAGCACAGACTTGGTCTACAAAAGAGAAGATAGCAACAGTAAATTCTCTCTTTACGGAAAAACCATAGATTCTGTTTCCTGTTATTGTTCTTTTAATAAATTATATATTTGAATAGTATTCTTGTGGCCAAGTAACTATGACTCAGTAAACACATGTTGAATGGCTAAGGACCTGGACAAACCTCATTAATAGTAGGTACCTGTGAATTCCCTTTAAGCATCTTCAGCTGAATAAGTTGACTCCTTTCTCTTACATTGTCAGAGTTGATGTTCCTGTGCTCTCAGCATCGAGGAGGCTAAAAGAGGAGGATTGTGGGTTTGAAGTTAACTGGAGCTACACATCAGGAGCCTGTCTCCATCCAGGCATGGCAGCTCACACTGTAATTTTAATCCTTCACAGGATGGAGCAAGAGGATCACTACAAGGTAAAGACAAGCCTGGGCTACAGAGTGAGTTCTAAGCCACGTTATGCTACAAAGTGAGATCCTATTTCACAACAACAATTAAAAAGAAATCTGATCTGGGAATACAGCTCAGTACTTGTATGATTGCTTAGCACAAATGAGGATCTGGGCTCAGACCCTACTAACAATTAGTTGACTAATAATTATAATTCATTCAAATAAACAAGAACAATAAATAAAAATTCACACTCACAGTGTCCCGAGTAAGTACTGATTGTTATTAGAGAGAGTTCAAGCTGATGCCCAAGGCAACGCTCAGTGATGATTTCTTAGTTATGTCCCAGACGAGGTTGCTGAGACACAGCGACATTAAGTGTCCCATTCTTGATCATGGGATTGCTCCCCTTAAGTTTTTCCTGATCATTTTCTCATTTATAACTTAAAATAAAACTCTAGGAACATATGAAATTGCTTTGTTGTGCATAGTTGTATTTATGAATGATGTATTTGACCCTCCCTGGTCCAGGTTGTAAGGTAAAGTGATACTTGAGAGGGAGAATGTACCCACCTCTGATCACACTGACCTTACGGTGCTGCCAATTGCTTACTTGCCGTCTTCATTCAGCACAAAGAAAGAGAAAAACACTTTCAGTTGATTAAAGACATCATCAATTATGGGATATACCCCAAATTCAAAGACATTAAAATGTTGGGGGCAATGTGTTATCTGGATAATAGAAGAAACATGACAGTATACAGGGTCACCTTTACACTATTCTTCTACACTAAGGTACCTTGACTAATGCCGTGTTATCATCTCTACACTTCTACCGTGGTTATTGGTGGAGATAAGCAACGGATACTGAAATAGAACTTTTCACATAACAAATATAAGAAACGCATTTATACATCATTTTAAAAAATAAATCAAGTAGTTGTTCCCATTGTTTGAATAGTTTATTGCCTTGCTGACTATAAAGTTCACGGTACCTACCATGCAGGCACTGACTCCAGGCTTTGAGTCCTTTACCTCTGCCACCTCCACATACTGGCCTTGAACTCAGCCTGGCCTCCCTTGAAGCAAACAGATGTTGGAGGCAGTCCAGGACTCACATCTGCTCACCACACATCGAAGCGAGCCATCCATCTTTCTTACTTAAGGCCTGAGGTTTATTCTTATTGACCAGCTTTAGTCACAAGCAACTCACCAAAGTCCTTAGGAGCACAGATTCCAGAGCCAAGCTGTTGCCTGAGGTCAGAGACCATCCCGGCTCACACAAAGAGCAGCCCAGAAGGGACTATGATAGTATCCACCTTGCAGTGTTATCACAGGACTAGAAGGGTCCCTGAGACGTTTAGAACCTAGTAGATCAGCAAATGCTATTAAAGTGTTGATGAATATGATGGTGGTGGTAGTGACGATGACGATGGTGGTGATGGAATGATGACGATGACGACGACAGTGATGATGACGATGACTCCTAACACTGAAGTGATGCCTGTAGCTATGGTGGACTGTGCTGACCAGCTTAGCCTAGATTAAACCCTGCCTCCTGGATAGAAGTAGGAATATTAGCATGTCTGGGTCCCCACGTGCCCTCACATATGAACCAGAAGGAATGACAGGAGTTAAGCATGAGAATCAAGGAGAGATAAGCAACAAATGTCAAGTGCACAAACCATGGTTTTAATTCACAAGGTCATTTGATAAATCACCGTCCTAAATAAATGCCACGTTTGTGGAAAATAAACACCCTACATTTTATATCTTTCTCAAATATGTACATCCGAATATGAAGGCTCTACATTATGTGAATTATACATCCTACCACTGCTCCTTGGGCTTTTCTCTGCTCACATTTTCTTTGCTCTTTTTCTCTAACTACTCAGACAGGACCCACTGGCCATTCTCCACATGCCAGGCAGGCAGAGCAATGGCAGACTGCTTTTTGCCCTCACACCACTCACAGCTCTGTAATAGAGTGATAGTTCTTAGCAAGAGTTAATCTTACTTTAACTAGAACACTGTCATAACATGAGACCCGGGGCCTAGAAAAACACTAAGTGACGTTTCCTAATTGTAGACTTGTGAGTTACTGAGTGTATTCTATGTGTATCTTTTCACTTCCTGTGAGTTTCCTGAGGACAGAGGCAGCCCCTACTCCGCTTGTTCACAGTAGCTCCTAAGACAGACAGCTTGTGGCATATCATAGATAATCACAGTTTTAAAAGCATTTTTCATTCATTCTTTGAGCCTCTCACACAGTGCACTTTCATCTCCCATCTCCTCTTAGATCCATCCCCCATTCTATAAGCAACCGACCTTGTGTTCTCATTCTTGTTTTAGATCCCAGTCCCGTCAGCAGCGCCTACAGGCTCTTAGGCATGTAAGCATCTACTAGAGCATGCTACACCCACCAGGGTCCAGATGCTTGAAGAAAACTTAACTCTCCCCGTTCCAGCAGCTTTCGGTTACCAGCAGACCCTCAGATATCCGAGGGACTTTGTGCCCACCTCCCAGCTCTACACTGGCATTTTGTTTGCGCTGAGCTTGAGCAGTCTTGTGTGCGCTGTCACAGTGCTGTGAGTTCCTGTCTGCAGCTGCTCTATTGTGTGTGAGGAACGTGATCCCTCTGGCCGTCCACTGCCTCTGGCTCTTACGAGCTACCACCTCTGGTTTCCGTATCCTTTCCAGCTGCTCTTCTGCAACCATCCCTGAGCCTTGGGAGGCAAGGAGAGTGATACAATGTCGCATTTAAGAATGAGCCCTCAGCAGTCGCTTGTTCTCTTCACTATGACCAGTTGTGGATCCCTGTTAATAACCTTCGACTGCAAGAAGCAGCTTCTCCAGTGAGGTCGGAAAGATGCACGGGTCTACGGCTACAAAGAGGGGTTATTAGGAGTTGGTTTATTAAACTGTCTAGTCAGAAGAGTAACAGCAGGAAGTTCTCTTCTAGTGCCAGTGGCTTGTCTAGCCACAGGTTCTCGGTCCCAGTAAGTGTGCCAGGTAAGTGTTCCACTTACAGAGCAGTCTTTAAAGCCAACTAGAAAGTGCCCTTTGTGCCACTATTACACCAGTGGGCATATCTTTCCAGGAAGTTTATTATTGTAAACAAGGTTCCCAGATGAATAAGACTGATGGGTTTTTTTCTGAGATCTCACACACTGCCTTCCAACACTATGAAAGCTAGCCAATATAGATGGTGCTTCTAGAGCAGTACCAGCTTGGACTCAAGTGTGTCTTGACTTCAGCAATAGGATCTTACCATCAACTTCCGGAGGGAACTCAAGAGCAATGGCAATAATCTGCAATATTTGGAGACATAATGGTAACTCATTCCTAACATTGGGCTCTTTATTGATATCCACAGCTTTTAACTGGGTACTTTAGTCCAAACTCCAAAAAGTAATGTACTTAGCTAGAGCTAGTAAGGGGAAGGAGGGAAAAGACACTTCCTGAGTTTCTCTGGAAGAGATCTGTGGTTCTTCAATGTTTGCCTTCTCGTTCTCCATAGATACAAGGAAATCGCCCTCTTCTGAAGCCCACTTTAGCTGGGCGCATTTCTCAGATTCCCTTGTAGATAAATATGACTATATGAGTATATCAATGCAGCATCATAAAAGCGAAATGGTAAGTGGTACTTCTTGAGGGTCTTTAACATCTCACCAAGAATCTTTTTAAAGAAGAAGGAAAGAAAGAGAGAAAGAAAGAAAGAAAAAAGAAAAGAAAGAAAACGAAAGGAAAGAAAGGTACATGTCTGTCCTCCCTCATGGTAGCCGAAATTTGAACATGGTCGCTGGAGTGTGAACCACCTTCAGACAGTGAAGAGGACAAGCAATAAACTGAGCCCCTGCAAGTAGGGAGCACCACACCGTCCTCACAGCCTGTCCCAAGCTTCCTTCCTACAAAAAGAAGAACGGCTTCCATCTTTATTTAACCCTTTTATTTGTTTGTCTGGGGTTTAGTAGAAATTTGTTTCCATTTGTTAGGGATGGCTAAACATAATCCTGAATGGCATTTACTCTGTGTGATTAATAATGTAAGAGATCAAGAAACAGAATTAACAGAATTTAATTTAGAATTAATTTTCTAAAGGACTTCACGGGTATATGCAACTATATGCTTCTCCTTGGAAACAAGTTTTGTCTATTCAGTGAAAATATTCAATTTCCTTTCCCCTTTCTTGGGCCCTAAAGTTTTAAACACAGTTTGTAAATTCACTGTTTTCAGTATTTTACCAAAAACAACCTTCTATGGATCTTAGCAAACTCCCCTTTCAGTCTCAGACTGAGCAATCTCCTCGGCAACCCCTGGAAACCTTTTAGGAGACAAGCTACCACAAAGGCACCAGCAGGAAGGCTTTTTCCAATCATATCTATTTCCTGGAGATCCACTGCTGTGAGGACTGCACCTATAAAAAGCCACATGCCAAGCTTCAAAGGCCACTCTCTCCCATCTTTGACCACTGGGTCCCCAGAAGAATGTATTTTAGGGTCTAACCTTGACACATCTGCCCCACCTTTGTGATGAATGTCAAAATGTTCCTACTAAATCCACTCTACAGCATAACCCAAGACTAAGTTATACTGGGACATAAACAATGAACTCAACACTTCCAATATAAACATGCAGGGACAACAAGCCACCCAAAATTTTGAAGCATGTCTCCTGCATAAAAGAACTCTTGCAACCTGTTTGGAAAGTTCAGGGACATTCCGTCTCATAAACTCAAACCTACACTTGCCATGGGTTAGGAATGGCAACCAATGCCAGCTGCCTAATGAGACCTCTGCGCCTGCGTGCGTGCGTAGCATGTGGGTGTGTGTCAGGGTACAGAGGCCCTAGGTTCACTCTTCAGGAGCCATCCACCAGAGATGTAGAAGCTTGCTAATTAGACAAGGCTGGCTAGCCAGAAAGCCCCGTGGATTCCCCTGCCGCTCCCGCCCCCACCCCTAATTGGGATTACAAGCACATCCCCTACTTTTTATGTGGGTTCTGGAGATTGAACTCTGATCCTCATGCTTGCACAATGTTTAACCAACTGAGCCACCAACCTAGCCCTCTTTGCTTGTACCTCACCAAATTTCTGTATTGCCTTCTCAAATCAACTTCACTAGCCTTATTCCAAAGAGAAATTGACTCCAGAGGCCAGCAGTGAATTAGCCATGACTCTCAGTTCCCTATTCTCAATGAGAATTTGGACAAGTGTTCTAGGCACTATTCTTCAGTGCGGGACAAGGTTGTATACAAAGACAGTCCGTGGGCAGTAACGCCCCTTCTACATGCTTCCTACATTCAGCCATATGACACAGACTCCCAAGATACTTGGCTACACTTCTTCCCTAAGGTGTGGCTGACAACGGCTATAGCACCTGGCATTGGTGACTGCATTTGGTAGATGGTACGTCTAGGAAGATACAGTCCTTAGCTGAATGCAGAGGAGTGGGTAGAGGAAGGGTCCTCGCCTGCCTTTACCCCTAGACTGAGGTTTAGTTCTCTGTGTTGATACACTCTCTCTAACCTCTACAAACCCAGGACACCGCCGGGAAGAAACCATGCAACATCATTCTGTGGAATGGAGTCTTTCAGATAAATAAGAAACTAAGAAGTAACTTTGAAAGAAAACATTTCAATCAGTGTAACTGCCTGGCACTTCTGGTGTTTTAATTAACAGTAACACCCACCTCTATCTCACCCTCACCCCAGAGTACATATGTCTGAAGGAAATTTGAATGTCACAGCTAAGGATGTGTCACTTCTATCAAATGGTTAGAGAAAACAAATGCACTGCTTAAGACAGGTCCAAAAGTATGGCTGTGCTACTGCTCTTGAAAAAAATGAGCTAGAGCTAGCCATGGTGGTACACTCTGTAGTCTAGCTTCCAGGGAGACTGAGGTCCGAGTTCAAGGCTAGCCTGGACACCACAGCAAGACTATGCTAAAAACAGGCCCAAGTTAAAGCAAGATCTCCCACTTTCTTTAATGGTTAGCATACTAATACCTTCTACTTTTACAATCACAGTAAATTTAACAACTTGATTTTATCAAATTAAAGTTAACTTTGATTTCATGTACTGAAATTATTGCTCATTTGGTAAGTATAAATACAATGACTTTCATTTGCATCGCATGCATTAATTTTAGAGGATTGTGTTGGTTTTATGGTTTGGGTTTCACATATTATATTTGTGTGAACTATCTCAAGTAGATTAAATCCAAGGAGACAAAATGCATGTGAAGGGCTGTCAGAAGCTGGTTGAGACAGGAACCAAAAAAAAAAAAAAAAAGTTTAATCAGTAGAGACATCTTGGAGTACTGGAATACTTAGATGCTAGACAGAATGGGTGACTGTAAAATACTGAACTACATACCATTTACTCATTCCATATACATTATATAAATCACATATCTGGGAATTATCTTTTAAAACAGCTCATATGAGGATACCGTAGTGCCGTTGTTTGAATGAAGATGTGTGGGGCAAGGGGAACTATGTCACATACAGAAAAACTGGCAAGGTTGAGCAGATTAAGGAACCCCAACAGTTCTCATAATTGAGGACAGTAGATGTTTGAATGGGCTCCTGACCACGTCATGCCATCCCCTCCGCTGCCATGCTGGACCCAGCAAGTAACAATACAGCGAATGATTCATGAGAGATGGTTTTCCCTGGAATTAACTTGTTTTGGACTTTTCCAGTCCTGGGAAACAGAAAATCGGGCCTGGTCTCCCAAACAGCCAGTTTGCAGCCTGTCATGAAGTCAACCTGACTCTGGCCAAAACTGCCACAAAAACTGTACAGATCTCTCTCAGACTTCCTTTCGGTTTGTGTGATATCTGAGTGAGAAATGCCCCCCACCCATAGACTCAAGCATTTGAACACTTATCTCTCAGTTGGTACTACTGTTTGAGGAAGTTTTAAGAGGTATGGCCTTGCTTGAGGTGTGTCATTGGAGGTGAGTTCATCTCTCTTCTTCATGCTTGCACTGAGGCCCCAGTCTCTCAGCATCCTGTTCCTGCCACCATTCCTGCCCCATGCTGTCTTGTCTCCTCACCATAACTGGCTCATCCCTCTGGAACCTTAAGCCACACAAACTCTTCTTTCTGCAGGTTGCCTAGGTCAAGGTGTTTTGTCACAGCAACAGAAAAGTAACTAATACACGTCATCTTTTAAAAATCAGAACAAGAGGGCTTAAATGTGCAAATGCTGCATTAGGCACCTGAAGTAGAAGGTGAGAAAAAAATCCCCTGCTGATTTCATATTGTGGCCAGCTCTCCTGCCTATCCTTTCTCTGATTACTACAATGGGCTTGCAAAACAGGAGTGAGGACAGTAAGAAAGGAGTGACTCAAGCCATCATTGTTAACTTTGCTTGACCTTGTAAAACCCAGACAGAGGCCAGTCCAGGATCAGCCTTGTAATGTCAGCACTGACCCCCACAGTAAGGACTGATCAAGTGAGCCTCAGAGACATAACTGGTGTCCCCAGTGAGGGCAGGTGGATCGGTGGTGGGTTCTTCCACTAGGATGTGCCAAAGTGACCTCCACACTCAACAGAGGAATTTCTTTCTTCCTTTGGGGACAGTGAGATAAAATGAAGATATGCTTGTCGTCAGCCTCTGACTTTGGGACGGTGCCCATGAGACCGTTGCTTGCTACACTACAGTATACATCCTAATCCTCCCTTTGTGGGACTTGGTTTTCTGGTCTGCCTTTGATGGAAGACTTAAGGAGTCTGGGGAGATTTGATCCGGCCCACAGGTCAGTCAACTGGGTCTGCAAGGGAGAAAGTGGGAATGGAGGGGCTAGAGACTCTCAAAGAATGGAGACGAGACAGGGTGTCTGATCATATTGGAAGGCAATTGTGGATATATAAGCACAAGCAGAGGACTACAGCTGGAGACACTTCACCACAAGTGCCTTGCAGCTGGGGACACTAAACAAAGCCCAGGATATGTCTGAGAAAAACAAGATGTTTATCAGAGTGTGCTCAACTGTTGTGGGCTGCTTGCAAAAAATATCGTGCTAGAAAAGCAAGGCTCTTGTCAGGGTGGAAAATTATCAACCTGCAAATATATGGCCCAAGATGACTGCAAAGATGATAGCCGCTTTCAGCTAGGAATCGGCTCCCAACAGAGATTAAGGCACAAGCTGAGGCCTTACCACCATTTCTGGGTCTTCCCAGACTTCTATCCTGTGATGGAGCCCCTGATGGCTGGGCTGATGGCTCCTGGCTGATGAAACCAACCAGCTCCCTTTCCCTGGCACCCAGGGAGCATATGGTGTCAGGGTCAATATTTACCCTCACTTAATGCGATGGTGCTTTGGTCTGTTTGTTTATTTATTCAACAGGTAATTAGACTTCACAGAGCAAAATCCCTTTGTTCTCGTCTTGGGTTACTGAGCATCTGAGCTATGGAAAGCAGCTTTCAGACAAGCCTGTCCAAGCCTGGGTGTGTGGGGCTTGCCTGCAGCTGTGCTCTGATGCAAGGAAAAGGGGAAACACCCACGTAAGTAGACGCATAGTGCTGAGACTAGACTGCTATTATTACATACGACATGGTAAATATGATAGTGTATATTTGAGTACACCTTATTAAATATAGGCTGTGCACTATTTTAAAAATACTGAATTATGTTCTTTTTAGTTTGAGCATACATTCCACCGGTGTGGATTTATTTTTGCATTTTTGGATTTTTTTTTTTTGTGAACAGAAATTATTCAGGAATTCTTAAAAGTAAGTGATGTGTCAAAGTTAAAAAAAAGAAAACTGGAGGGTTTTCTTGAGCTTTTAGTAAATTTACAAATCTTACCCTTGTCTCAAAATGAACCAATGTTAACATCACTTTAATCACTTTAAAGGATGCTTTGATCGAATTAATAATCTTATGTTTTGAACTGTGTTTATATGCCTTATTTCCTTTTCGAGTGATTTATCTAAAAAGCATATAATTATCACGATTGAATATACACAATTTTCATTTGTTCTTTTAAAAATTAATCTTCAGCTGGGTGTTAGAGCACTTATCTGTAATCCCACACAACACTGAGGAGGCTGAGACAGGAAAGTGGTGAGGTTGAGACCAGCCTGGGCTACATATAAGATTGTCACAAAGGGAGGAAACGTGACTGTTTCCCCCTCAGTGATACAACACTTGCCTAGCACGTGCAAAGTTCATTGGTTTGACTATTGATAAAAAAAAAAAAAAGCACTTTCTAAGAATAAAAATTATTTTTGTACAGAAATATTAAACATGACTGGAGTGATGAGTAAGCAGTAAGAGCACTTGATGCTCTTCCAGAGGACCTGGGTCCGAGGCCTAGCATCCACACAGACATTAACAATCATCTGCAACTCGAGTTCCAGAGGACATGACGCTCTCTTCTGAGACATGCATGCAGAACACAAGTACCTATGCAGCAAGACATACATATACATAAAAATAAATAAATATTTTTTAAATGTTGAGAAATTAGGTATATAAGCATATTATTTATTTCTTTTAAACTTCTAACCCTATTTTTAAAACCGACAAGATATTTTATACGTGGACTTATAGTCACAAGCTTAAATTAATATTCAATGATCAATATATTCTGGGGACAAGTTGCTCGCCTATCTTACTAGGCTCAATTATCTTAAGCATCACAAATATTTACAAATACCAAAAACATAAAACTAAAAACCCTATTGGTTCCCTATTGGTTGGCTTTGATCTTTAACTCTAAGTCTCCCAGAGAGTAAATAAATGTTCAAAAGCTAAGGAATGGGGCCAAAGAGATAGTTCAAGTGTTGAGAGCTTGCTGCTCTTGCGAACTTGATTGGGTTCCTGGCACCTGTGTTGAGTAGCTCACAGCTGACTGAGGCTCCAGCTTCAGGGGACCTGAAACACTCTTCTGGCTTCCAAGGGCACCTGCCCACATGCACACATATTCCTCCTTACCCTGAAATCCACTGAACCCCTACTCATAGTAACCATGGCAACTTCAACTAGATTTCCTAAGTCAATTTGCAGGCTTCACCAAGAAGTGCTCAGACCTGGACTCCATCCTCCCTTCTCCATCAACAGGACACAAGCTGGAAACCTGGGAAAGACTGCCCTCTCTCTTCCAGTTCATGAGTCTAAGCTACCACCAGATTATACTTCATCTACAACTTTCAAACTCTCTCTCACACATCTTCCTCTTTTCTCCTCCCCATAGCTCTTGCCTTAGTTAAGGCTCCATTCCCCTCCCGAGGCTCGCCTGTTTCAGGAGCTCTACCCAAGCCACATCTTCAGTCGTGGTAATCCAGTTCTATCACTGTAGTAAGAATGACCTCACCCTCCATCCTTCATCACAATAATGATTACTGTGGTGGTCTAAATGAAAATGGGCCCCCATAGGCCCATAGGAAGTGGCACTATTAGGAGGTGTGGCCTTGTTGGAGGAAGTGCATCAGTGGGGGTAAACTTTGAGGTTTCAAATGCTCAAGCCAGGCCCAGCGTCTCTCTCTCTCTCTCTCTCTCTCTCTCTCTCTCTCTCTCTCTCTCTCTTTCTCTCTCTCTCTCTCTCCTGCCAACATGCCACCATGCTTTCCACCATTTTGAAAACAGACTAAACCTCCTAACTGTAACCCCTAAATTAAATGTTTTCCTTTCTAAGAGTTGCCATGGTCATGATGTTTCTTCACAGCAATAAAAACCCTCACTGATATAATCACTTTGCCCCAATCATGGTTGTAACAATGGCACTACTTTCAGTCAAGATGAGAGCAATCATGCCTCTTTAGTCATGGACCAAACAGCCATGTCCCTTCATGGTGAAAACAGCCCACTACCTTCAGTTATGGTCAAAGCAAACACCATCCCCTTCAACAATGCTGAGAACAACCACCAAGTTCAATCATAGTGACAGCCACCTACCTGTGGACATAGTGACAGCCACCTACCTGTGGACATAGTGACAGCCACCTACCTGTGGACATAGTGACAGCCTCCTCCTGACCACCACTGTGAACCACTGCAGTCATCACAAATACATATCATGTCAGTCAAGGAACTGGAGGCTTGGTCCATATTATCTATGCCCTTCACATCCCTGAGTGATATAAATTATTGTTCACTTTAAGATAAGCAAACCGAAGCTCAAAGATATTAAGTAATCTTTCCATGACCTCTGTGTCAATTAAAAATGGGGAAGTTAAACAAACATACCCTCCCTTTTCCACCCCTTGCACCCCAGCCATTTTCAAAAGTATATTCTGGATGTTTTCCTCAGGGAAGACTGCTCCATTTGGCCCTTGGTCTGCTTGAGGCGTCCTTCTCTTGCTATTCCGCAGCACGTCCTACAACTCTTCATGAGGTGCTGAGCACGCTGCTGCAGACGATTCACAGCAGAAAGAGCAGGAGAATGCCTGCCGAGATAGAATCATAATAAACTGGGCAGGGCTGGAGAAGCAAGCAGGTAGCCCTTCCTTGTGACCAAAGAAAACTCTCGTGTTAGAGATTAGAATAGTCTACTCACTAGCCCAGTAATCTTGGGCAAGTCAGTTAACCATTCTCATACATCCCCATGGTTATAAAAATGAATAAGAATGCCTCCTTCTAGGTTGTTACAAGAATGAGAATTCAAATGCATTAAGACTTTACTGTGCTGCTTGACATATCAACAGCATACATTGTTGCCGTTACGATATTATTTTAGTTATTGACCTCCAAAGACTCTCTTGCTTTTGAGTATGGGATGCAAACAAGTTCCTTGAGAATATAGCACCCTGAAGGCAAGAATTGACCTGTCTGGAGACCAGGAATAAATTTGTGACTTTCAGAATCTGCATCCCAAGTCTAGACACAGCTTCCTTTCAGCCCAGGGTACCCCGAAAGTCTTCCCCTTCCCCGTGTTTTATTGCAATTCAAATCAACATTCCCTGAGCTTCCATTTTCCACCAGAAAATTTTTCACAGAGCCTTGCGAAGGACACAGTAATAAGGACAGGTCTTTGCTCTTCCAGGAACACGATTCTAGTTCTCAAAAGGAAAAGAGTCTCTTGTGACCAATATGCACACAGCACATAAGCACAGGAGGCTATGGCTGGTCCCCACAGGCTCGAGACAGATAGAAGGGCAAGGGAAAGAGGCAGTCAATGAAATCAGATGGGAAACTCATCTTGCCATACAAGTCTGGGTTGTGGAAAGCCTGGAGCAGCTGCAGTACGACAGACTGAGACTGTAGAGTATGCTGAAGAACTGCAAATACACGACCTTTATGAGCCACAGTGCTGTGAGTTACCACAATGAAACCCAAGTCCACATGTGCACCGTGGTTCTGCTGACCCACACAATACTTACTGTGTGGCAAGAGCAGGACTGTTGCAGAATTTGATTTTTTTGTTGTTGTTTGGGGTTAGTGTTTGAACGATTCTTTGGCTGTGGATAGTCACAGGCTAGAGAGGGGTGGAGTCCACTGACTGTAAAGAGAAGAGCCTGGGTTGGAGAGATGGCTCAGAGGTTAAGTACACTGTCTGCTGCTCTTCCAGAGGTCCTGAGTTCAATTCACAGCAACCACATGGTGACTCACAACCATCTGTAATGGGATCTGATGCACTCTTCTGGCCTGCTTCCTGTATATACGCTTGCAGAATGCTATATATATAATAAATAAATAAATCTTAAAAAAAAAAAAAAAGAGGGAAAGAGAGAGAAAGAAGAGCCTGGCGTTGAGACATGAGGTCTGAGAGGAGCAGAGTCTATGGGACACTTCACATTTTTATGCCTCTAAATATTGTTTTTACAGATTACTTCATCAGATTCTCATATCCAAACATGGTACCCAGGACTCTTGATTTCTGACCAGGTTAATAGCTTATTTAGATGACTGTGTGTGTTACATGTTTGACAGGACTGGAAAAGATGGCTTCCTAAGAGCTCGTAGGCTACCAGAAGTCTCACTCTCATCAAGACACTCGTCTAGATTAGCATGTGACTCTAGGAAAGTTGTGTGTTTTGGATTAGAGTAGGAGCTGGTAAACCATCATGTTAGTGGCCAGACAAAAGTACAGAATAAGCAAATACTTAGTTCTTACTCTTAAGACACACCCAAAGCTAGAGGCTGGGACATAAACAGCAAAGAACAGAACAGTCATTGCCTGTGGTGGCTCCCAGACTCCTGGGAAAAGAGCAAAGTTTCTGAGCTTACAACCCTGCAGGGAGGAAACAGTTGGCAGCCCTGGGACCAGAGTTCTGAGAAATCCCAGAAGGCATGGGGACCCTGAGAACAGAAGGAAGAGTTTGCCTTCTATTTGGTTGTTTTATAATTTGATCCTGGATAGCCCTGCTTCCTGGGCATCTCTGGCCCAGTCTAAGAACTCTGGAATCGTACCTGTGTTTCCAAAGACACTAACATTACAGCATTCCAAGCCTGGGCGTTCACTTAAGAATCCTGTTGCTCTTCCCCCATGTCTCCACAGACTCTCCTCATCACGACTTGTCTTCGAGGAGCAGACATTAGTTAATGACGTTGTACAGCACCCAGGACGTAAAAGACCATGGAGTGAGGCAACTGAAACTGTCGTTTTGAAAATGTACTGAGACCTTCTAGGAATTGGGGGTGGGGTGGGGGGTGGTGCTGTCCTTCAGAAGCCTTTCTAGCTTATGTACAGGCACCAAGCAGGGGAACTTGGGGGAATTCCTCTCTACATAAAAGGAACAGAAGTTCCAGTTTCCACACAAAGGAACAGAATCACAATTGAACAAAGGAAAATGGCAGAAAAATCATTCAACCAGAATCAAAGCAGCTTCTCCCCCCTCACCCCCAGCCTGAATGGAGCAGGCAGAGATTTGCATTTGAATTTGTCCTCTGCCATGCCAGCATAGCTCAAGATTACAGTCTTCCCTCAAGATTCCAGCTTCTTCCTTCTGCTCAAGCCATGAAACTGCCTCAGCTGTTCTCTACTGTGTAGCCGGTCCCTCAAGTTTTCCTGTAATGGTCTTTTCTCTTCCGTGACTCATAAAGTTGGTGCCTTTGGGACACTTAGTGTGTGACTTGCTGATAAAACACTCAATTATTTCATTTAGAATCAAACACAGTTTCCTGAGGAAATAACTGAAATGACAAAATTGTTGAAAAAGCTGATAAGCAAAAAATCAGGTCACCAGGAAAAATCCTTTTTTTTTTTTCCCTGTCTGAAAGCATCAAAGGCAACTATGCAAAGAGACACCAGTAAGTGCTGGGTGCAGAAATCACTTTGATTAGTCCCTAAATACTAGGCTGTAAGCAACGAGAAAGTAAAGGTTTTAACAAAATAAGGAACATGGCTAAGGTTAGCAACTCAACAGAATGGCTATAAAAGCCACTTTCCATCACCAATGGAGTCATGATACATCACTTAAAATATTTACCTGCCCCTTGCCTGGAGACAGAAGTCAGGCAAAAAGATTGAAATCCTGGTCCATGATTTGAACCAAGATGATCTCTGATACCAGACTTGGGTGATTCTTGGGCAAGACCTGTTCACTTATTCAGTCATGGGTGTGTGTGTGTGTGTGTGCGTGTGTGTGTGTGTGTGTGTGTGTATTTGCTCATGCTCACATGCACATGTGTGTGTATGCTCTTTTCCTTGCACAACTCTAATTTCCTGCATTAGAGAAGCTGTGTGCACATTCCTAGGTAGAGAAGTTTTGTTTAAAGCACAGTAAAATGACAATTTTTTTTTTTTACCAGACTAAGAATATTGTGATTTCAGCATTGTGATGTCATCTTAAGAAAACATGCGAGTCAGTGAAGGAACAGTCATGGTGGCATGTTTGCAAACACCGCTGTGATTCTACTGAAGAGAAGCCTAAGTCCCATTTATAGGGAAGTGATCTGTTTCCCATTCACAAATCAGGAGTCGCTGGCTGGCGTCAGCACAGTTAGCCTATGTCCTTAGGAGATGAAGGTTTCTTACAAACACAGTGAAGACAGCATTACTTGTAGAAGAGCAAGGATGTGCATGGAAGGAAGAAGAATCCGGTAAATCCCTCAAAGCTTGAGTTCCAGCTATTTTGTGGGACTCGCAGTTGGTTACTGAGGAGCTAAGAGCTGAACAGTCCTCACAACAACTTAGCAAGGACTCCTCCCTGCTGAGTATAACTGGATTGTCTTTGAGGGACCAGCTCCCGAATGATTATATGAAGACCTTTTATTAATTATGAAAGCTCCGCCTAGTCTTAGCAAACTCTTAACTAGCTCATCTAAGTAAACCCAGCCATCTGGCTCTGTCCCACCATGTGGCTTGCTAGTTAGCTCTTCCTCAGTTCCCTGCACTTGTTTATTCCTCAGGGCTGGTGAATCCTTCTCCAAGCCTTACTGGTGACTCCCCTGTCTCTTTCTCAGAGTTCCTAACTCTGTCCAGTAGCTCCGCCTCTCCTTTCCTGTTTTGCTATAGGCCATTCAGCTCTTTAATAAACCAATGAGAAGGTGATGGAGATGTTTACAAAACAGTGAGACAGGAGATGCTTCATATACAGTGCACAAGAGATTATCCCAACGGCTTAGGCATCTCTCCGGTCCTTCTTTCGTTCACGCTCCAATAAATATTTATGAAGCATTTACATGATTAGGAATACATTAATTCTCTTGAGAGAAAAACAGCCCCTGCTCCAGATCTAGGGAGGGTAGCCACATCACATCCTTACAGAAGCCAAGAAAGTACTGTTAATGAGGTAAGCTACTGGGGATTATGGTACACTAAATGAACATAGGTGCCATCTAGGAGGTTGGCTGCGTCCATTCAGATCCACTGAGTACAGGAGCCCTCTTATCCATTGAGGGGGATGTTCTAAGACCCTCGGGGAATTCCTGAAACTAAGAATATTATAAGATATATATATATATATATATATATATATATATATATATATATGTCTGTATCAGTAATAAAGCTTATTAATTAGGCACTATAAGATTCACAATAGCTAATAACAGAATATTTACATCAATGTATGATAATAAAAGGTACATGTCTGTTTTCTTTCTCTCATTAGACTCTCACCTTTCTGCTTGAAGGGAGCATTTTATGGCTTCACTTAGGCAATCCAAGTTGCCAGCACTGCTACTTTTGCAATTGAGGGCCAATTTCAGTGTCAGGTAAAATAGGGTTACAGGAGCCATACACTGTGGCACACCACAAAGCACTGTTAGCTGCTCTGATAACCAAGATGTCTACTAAGTGACTAACAGGCAGGTGTTTCATACAGCGCAGACACACTGAACAAAGGGGTGATTCACATCCCAAGCTGACTTAGAGACAAATACTGCAAGATTTCATCATACTAGTGAGAACGCTGACCAATTAAGCATGTATGACTTATTACTTCACCTTCTAAACATTGTTCTTAAAAGTATTTCCAGAGCATGATAGACTGCAAGTACCAAAACCTTCCAAAGCTAAACCACAGGCAAGAGAGGACTGTTTGTGCTGGTTCATTTTCTTTCTGCTGTAACAAAATGTCCAATAAAAGCAAGGTAAGGAAGGGAGGGTTTGTTGGAGCTCAGAGTCTGAGGGTGTAGTCATGACAGGGATGGCAAGGTGGTGGGAATATGTGGCAACTGTCTGTATCATGTTCACAGTTAGGAAGCAGAGAGAGATGAGTGGCAGCACTCAGCTTGTGTTCTCCTTGCTATACAGTCTTGTATATCAAGATTGTGGTGCTCACCAGGCAGTGGTGGCACACGCCTTTAATCCCAGCACTTGGGAGGCAGAGGCAGATGGATTTCTGAGTTCTAGGCCAGCCTGGTCTACAGAGTGAGTTCCAGAACAGCCAAGGCTACACAGAGAAACCCTGTCTCGACCCCCTCCCCCCAAAAAAGAGAGACTGTGGTGCTACCTACATTTAAGGTAGATCTTCTCTCTTCAAATAAACCACTCTGGAAATGTTGTCACAGACACAGTCAAGGATGTGTCTCCTAGGTGGCTCTAAATCCAGTTGTGTTGGCAATGAAGATTAACCATTTCATTACTGTACTCGCCTATAAGGGAACTTGAGTCCTGTGTTGTCATAGTTTCCAGTTTTGAAGACTAAAGCATCAGATGCTAATTTTACTGACAGGCTGACGGATGGATGGATGGATGGATGGATGGATGGATGGATGGATGAATGCTGGAGATCAATCCCTGCATGTGACAAACATTCACTCTACCACTGAGCTGCACCCTCTCTCCTTCCAAGCCTTTTCCTTTGTGCATATGTAGAAAGACACTAGAGTTAAACCCAAGGCTTCACATATGATCGGCAAATGCTTTACCACTGAGCCGTCCCCTTCCCCAGGTCAACCTTTGTTTAAAACATTGACAACTAACATCAATTTTAGAAGTAGTGCTTCACCAGCAAACCAAAGCCCAGCTGCAGGACCTGACCTGACCTGAACAGCCTGCTCAACCTCTAACATAACATAGATTGTCACATAGTGTTTACAAACATAATCTTGGTGACAAAATTTGAGAAATGTTATCATTAGCCTCTTCTCTTCTCTTCTCAACGTATGGAAACATCTAAACTATAGGATAGTTTCTGCTTCTCTTAAAACTGTTTGTCACAAAATAAAACTTTAAAAGTGGTCTGAATAGGATTCTGAAAGCACCACACATACACACACTCCATCCCTTCACCAGTGTGGTGTGTAGGATTTTCTGTGCCATGACTGAGCATCTCAGAAAGTTCTAGTCAGGTACCCTTAACACCTTCATGTTGTCTTCTTTTGTTGTTTTCCCCAAAGCTGTAAAACTACCTAGGTAGGTATACTACCATCAGGTCCAGGGCTAGAGAAATGGCTCAGTAGTGCAAGCCTGATCATCTGGATTTGGATACCCTGAAACCACATAAAATCTATAAGCAATGGTCAAAGCATCTGAAATCACACTGTGCCTCTAGTGAAAGAAGCAGAAAGAAAGATGCAGAAAGCTCACGAGCCAGCCAGCCCAGGACGTACAGCAGTGAACAAGAAAGACCCTGCCCAAACAAAGAGGAAGGTGAGGATACACACACACAGATGTCTTTCAGACTTCCACATATGTGCTATGCATGCAGGTGCTTGCATGCGCGCGCGCGCATGCGCGTGTGTAACTGCCCCGAACTGTAAAAGACCTTTTTGCCCCACGCTTGGCGCCAAAATGTAAAAGCCCCAGCTGACTGTAACGGACCACTCTTGCCCACGTTTGGGGGCCAAACTATAGCGGCCCGCTCTGTTCTGCAAGTCCGGGTTTAGCAAGAGAGAGAGTGGGGGGAAGAAGGGGAAGAGTCTCGAAGAATAGAGACAAGCCAGAGGATCTGTAGTAACATCTTCTTTACTGTCTCCACCATACACACACCACTACACCTACTACTACTACACCCCACACTCACACACACACATACATATACACTACAACAAGGAAATCCTGGGTATTTATAGGCTTTTGCCACGTGCCTTGTAGGCGCGTGGATACCACGTGCCTTGCAGGTGTGGATATGACGTAAGCCTTACAGGCATGGACAGCACATGCGCCTTACAGGCATATATGGCGTAGATAGCACGTGGACAACACGTGCACTGCATGCCTTGTAGGTGTGGATACCGCGTGCTTCTTGCAGCTGGGGGCACTTAACAGCAAAACAAGCTATGTGGGATATCAGAGTGTGCTTCAGCTGTTGTAGGCTGTTGAAAACCAAGTCTCATGTCAGGGTAGATGGCTCAAGATGGCTCAAGATGGCTGCAAAGCTGATAACTGCTTTCTAGCCGCTTTCTGCTTAAAGTAGGCTCCCAACACACGTGCGCACGCGCACACACACACACACACACACACACACACACACCATACATATACATACATATATACATAAAACATGTAAAAGTTACAAGTTAAAAAATAAATAAATAAGCCTGGAGTCCTTCTGCACTCCAGACTCTCACTGATTTACCAACAGGAAGCTAACTTTTTGCTTTTCCCAGACACTGCACATTCTCTTAGCCATTAAGATGCTTCCCACTCTCCTGTCTTTAGCCCCAGCCAGAGCATTACACACACCTAGCATTAATGCTATCCAACAGTTAGAAAAAGTCTTTACCCTCCACAGACACTTGCTGGGAGAATGTCAGAATAGATAAATCTCCACTGTCTTCAGTCTCCACTGTACACTGCTTGCAATCATAAAGACCTGTCCTGGACACACCCTTCCCACAGGCCCTTTTTCTTCATTCTACCTTCAGTGCCTTTTTCTATTGGCACCTCATAAACTTCTGGCTTCCTATCTTCACAATTAGGCAGACATTCAACAATAAAAAACTAAACCATGTGCTCATATGCCACCCCCAGGTCTAGACTCTGTAGAAGTCTGGCAAGCAGGGTCTTCTCTACTGGGATGTGTTTTGTGTGACAAAACTTTGGGTGAGAGATGTTATACACATGCCTACTCACTCTACTCACCCCACATAGGAATCCTATGACAGACCAAATGAATACCACCAAAGTCCAACTTAATGGACCAATGAGTTCTACTGGAGTTACTTACAGGAATGTGGGTTGCGGTTACTTACAGGAGCAGAAATGACTCAAAGACAGCTGTATCACCAAGGCTCACTCCAGCATGGATGACAGCTCACAAAGCTGGGAAGGTGGAGCACACTGAATCACCTGTAGACAGCTTTGTTTGTTTTATTTTTATTTTTTGAGACAGAGTTTCTCTGTGTAGCCCTGGCTGTCCTGGAACTCACTCTGTAGTTCAAGGCTGGCCTTGAACTCAGAAATCTGCCTGCCTCTGCCTCCCAAGTGCTGGGATTAAAGGCATGCACCACCACTGCCCGATACCTGCAGACATCTTAACATCTTAATGTCTTTACCAAGAAGCTCTGGTCTAAACCTCTGCCTGACAGCTCAGCTGCTTTTTGTTTTTTGTTTTTTGTTTTTTCCAGGTAAGCTGTTCTGGTGTCAGAGAATCTTCTTTGTCAACTGTCTTTTTTGAAGTTTTAGTTTTGGTTTTGTTGTTTTTTTGTAGCTTGGCTTGTCTATGAGTTTTTATAGTTTGCTTTGTCTGAGAATCTTTTTTGCTGACTCAAGACTCACTCCACTTCTCTGAGAGGGTGTCTTGGCTTTCATTATCTAATCTGGGGGCCCT
The DNA here is from genome assembly GCA_030674055.1 of Rhabdomys pumilio. NCBI lineage: Eukaryota > Metazoa > Chordata > Mammalia > Rodentia > Muridae > Rhabdomys > Rhabdomys pumilio. The sequence goes on along the minus strand of JANHMN010000013.1, from coordinate 51,923,904 downwards.
AGTGAATCTACTTAGTTTTAGGGACTTCCTGGAGCTATTTTGTTTACTTTTCTGTTTAAAAAGCTTCTCAGCAGGATGGAATGTTTCAATTTCAGAAGGAACTGTTACACAACATTCCATGCTTCCTTAGGCTTATACACACCATCATCATCACCACCACCACCCCCACTTTAGCAATGATCTCTGATCCTTGTAGCAGGTGATTATAGATGTCCACCTATGGCTAAGAATTATGTATTTTTTCACAGCAATAATTACTTATTCTCAAGAGCATCACCAGTGGTTATGAGTCGATGTTGACAACAGCATTAATCTCTGGGTACAGATACACATGTTTAGAAGGCATCTTGACAGTCATATCACATCTATCTAGTAAAACCATAGAGATTGTTTGTTTACCCATTGGGACCTATGGCCTCCTGTAGTGGTTTGAATATGGTTGGCCCAAGGAGTGACACTATTAGAAGGTGTGGCCTTGTTGGAGTGGGCATAGCCTTGTTAGAGGAAGTGTGCTACTTTAGGGTTAGACTTTAACACTCTCCTTCTAGCTACTTGGAAGACAGTCTTCTCCAGTTTGCCTTTGGAACAAGATGTAGAACTCTCAACTCCTCCAGAGCCGTGCCTGCCTAGATATCTCCATGCTCCTACCTCGATGATATGGACTTGTAGGAAGCTGTCCTTGCTGACACCTGACCGTGCGTGTAATAACAAAACCTTGCATGCGCAGCGACTTGGGAATGCCTAATTTCCAACGTCACATCCGCCATTGGACTGCGCATGTCAGTGGCAGGGAAACCTGGGAGTTTGAGCAAGCAGCCAATCATAATTGTCTACCCCAAAGGGTATATAGGTGGGGCAAAGTTCAACCCCCTCCTCTCTCTCCGCCATGCTTGGGAAAATAAAACACGTGCTGCGATAGAATCCTGCGTGTTCGCGTGAGTTCCTGCAGGCGGGGATATCGCGCGGATTACATGGACTGAACCTGTAAGCCAGCCCAGTTAAATGTTGTCCTTATAAGAGTTGCTTTGGTCATAGTATCTCATGGAAACCCTAACAGAGACACCGCCACAGTTACAGAATGCTATTTTGGCTTACACTACCAGATGTGAACTCCCTCTTGTAGAGGGGCCCTTAGATCCAACTGAAAGACTATTAATCTTACTTGTGATAGCTAAGCCACTATTGCATAAGCAAGTACATCTTCCTGGCATGTTTGGTGTTTAAGCACATGGGTTCCATAGCCAAGCAGGAATGGTGGTGACAGTTTATCCACACCCTACCTGCCCTGATCTGGCTCTATGATCAGGCTGGGGTTTTACAGCTCAGTCCCAGCCTAATTTTTCCATGTCCTACAGTCAATGCATGTCCAGTACAAGAACCCAGGGCTGTCATGAAATACTCTGCATTTGAACTGCTAAAATTCTAAAAGTCTTTTAGAGAAGCAATGAAAGAGCCTGTCTTGGCCTAGCTTGTGTGGCTGTGTAACATAGGAGAAAACAATCAGTCTGACTGTTGTGAAGGCAGAAAACTGAGTAATGTAACTTCCCATCTCTCCTTAAGGCAAAGCTGCATAGCCTGAGGTAGTATGAGGCAGTTAGTCCTGAGGGGCTGGCTTATGAAAGCAATTAGGGAGACTTGGATATCTCCATCTGAGGTCCCCACAAATAGCGGGGCCTAGAGGGAACAGAGCTTATTGAGGGAACTAGGAATAATAGAAGCCATGTTTGAACCCCTTTTCACTGGATCAGAGGATTTTTTAAAGTTTTATTTTTTAAGATTTTTTTAAAGGATTTTTAAAAGGTTGATCCAACAGGGACCTCAAGCCTTAGTAGTTTTGCTGAGCCCTTTGGTGGGGTGAGATCTTTCTATAGTAGGAAGGGCTTTGGCAGATCTCAGTGACTTGTACAAACATGTAGAGTCGATAAAATAAAAGAACAAGTTAGAGATAAGAAAAAGTGAAGCAGAAGAAGAGGACTGTCTGGGTTCTTAAAGACAAGTATGGCAAGATTTGTGTTGAGCTGGATGGAGTTCCTAAGAGGGAAAAGTTGATAGAAGGCCAAATTGTGTGTTAATGAGCTTCTCTGGAGCCTGAGGCACAAGCAGTTCAGATCCAAGGTAGAGGAATACTTGTGAAGACAATCAAATCCATCCCAGAGGTGGTTAATGATTACCCCAAGACTAGGGAGGATGACTTGTCCAGTCAGGAACTCCCCCAACAACCAGGTATGATGGATTAGAGACAATAGCTTTAGCTACAGCCACAGGCCAACCCAGGGCTACTCTGACCCAGGGAGCCAGCAGGTACAGTTGAGGAGAGCAGGGCCTTGTTCCCCTTGACTCTGGTAGGTCTGAGCAGATTAAAAGTCAGGCCCACTGAGTTCATCAGAAGTAGGGAAATGTAGGATGCTCCATGGAAGACCTACAGGATACGGCAACATAATGGCTTCAAGAAAATGACCGAGGGCTACAGGAAGCAAATTAAGTTAGTGTCTCATAGTCAAGCTTTGTACCCAACCTTGATTTGTGGAGAAAACAATTGATAAAAAACTGATGGGCTGGGTGGTGGTGGCACACGGCTTTAATCCCAGCACTCAGGAGGCAGAGGCAGGCTGGGCTTTGTGAGTTTAAGGCCAAGCTGGTCTACAGAGAGAGTTTCAGGTTAGCCAAAGCTATACAGAGAACTCCTGTCTTGGAAAAAATGACAGAAGGAAGAGAGGAAGGAAAGAAGAAAGGAAGGACAGAAGAAAGAAGAAAGAAAGAAAGAGAGAAAGAGAGACAGAGAGAGAGAAAGAAAGAAAGAAAGAAAAGCAAAGAGAGTAAGATGGAAACTTTCCATGCTGTATTAGACCTTGCTTATGTTTGGCTTTGGTATCTTCTTAGTTGTGAGCCTCCTGGGTCACCTGACTTGCTGAGGACACATGATGACAGGCTTTCAGAGAGGTCATGTTGGTAACCCTGCTATCTGTTATGGGATGGAGGTTCCAGATGTTGCCTTGTCTGGCTCATCTTCTCAGACGGGTTTTGTTATACAGATGACACAATGCTGACCTCGAGTGTGTTGCAGATTTGGAGAGCCATTAGAGAGACATACAGGTGCATCTAAAGGAAGGAACTTGGAAGATCAATCTATATCGGATAAAAGGACCAGGCATAGCTGTAAAATTATTGTGTATTACAGTCTAGTAAGATGTTAATGATACCTGAAAATGTTACTGGCAAAATCCTTCAACAGCCTGTTGCTTTTGCTACAGCCACCAACTAGATACAGCCTTTGAACATCTGGTGACCTCTAAGGAAAAGAGACGCTACAGTAGTGGGGCACACGGCTTAAAAGCCTGCCCTGCAAGGATCTCAGCCTGCTCAAAAGCCTCTTGAGCCTTTCTGTCCCAATCCCATATAACAGTCTTTATCAAGTTACACAGAGGATAAACAGCTTAGGCAGGATGGGGAATGAAAGTCTTCCAGTCTCTCAAGAGTCCCCAAAAAGCCTATAGCTTCTTCACAGTTACAAGCACAGGCTGATGTGGGATTTTGTCTTCCTGAAGCTATTCTGAGTTGTTTGCCTTTCTGTATAAAGATCTTTCCTGGAGGGTGGAATGTTTCCGTTTGGGAGGAGGGAACTGTGTATGAAGCAACCTTGCAAGGTAAGCTCCCGGGATTTTCTAAGTGCCTGGAGGAGGGAGTGTGTGGTGTGGTTCAGCTTCACCGGGCTTCTCAAATAAAGGCTTTAGAAACAAGCTGAAAACTGGAGGCCATAGATGCAAATAATTCAATCTCCCCTAAGATATAACTTTATCTAAAGTTTATGTTTGCATTTATTTAGGACTCAATCTGTCCCTTACAACTATCAACACACAATATGCTTAAGGAGAAGTAGATTCTGCTGTTAGTGCAAAAAGCCACAGTAACTAGGACTTGGGTAAAATACCACAGTCGGGGTGGCAAGGGTTCCTCCTCATTTGAGTGGACTAAGAGCTCATATCCTCCAGGCCTGGACTGTACTTTATGGCAGTGGCAGCAAAGTGCAATGAGCCAACACAGAGATTACACGCATCATTTCCCCGAGCATTTCACTGGGTTTAACACCGCCTTACTCAGTGGTGCTCAGTCTGCCCAGTGCAGTGTGTTCTTAGGACTACGTGAAGCCTCCAAGTCCTCTTTGCCAACTTCCAGTGTTTCTTCTGGCAACGCTGTTTCCATGTTTTTGTTGTTCCCTTGGAGGTTTCCTGAATCCCAGGGCCACCAAAACATCCATATTCAGAAGTAATCATAATATAAAGATTAGAAGAAGTCATGTTTCTTTTAGTTACCCACCACAGTCCAGAGAACAAAGGTGGTCGGTGAGCTAATACTAATTGTGTAAAGCAGCTTTCATTTAATAAAACTAGTTTTGTTTGATTTTTAAGGAGGGGAGAGTCATACCACCTTTTGCGTTTATACCAGCGGCCGACTTCGCATCTGATAAAGTATAGACTAGGCAGGATAAGGTAACTACGCAGTGCTCAGTCTCCTGGCTCAGACTTCAAAATTGACTCTATTCTGAAATTCTGTTTTCTACAATACGTTAACTAAGGTCAACCTGCCCCATATTGAAGATTTAATAGCTAGTCTGTTCCAACAGCTGCCTCTTAGCCATTAAATTACAAGGTGGCTGGGTTCATTAAGATTTTCACACACAGCTAACTCCTCAAATTGTATCTCATGCTTCCCTGAGAATTTCACGGGCAAGGCTGGTCTGATGAGCTATGGTTCTAACAGAAGAGCCAATCTGTCGCCGTTTGTTTCCCAATAGACAAAGAAGCATTATTTTCAGGTTGATTAAAGCTGGTCATTTGAGCCTGGAGCTAAATTCCAGGATGAGGTCACGAAGATCAGCTCCGGTGAGATTCATTGCCAAAGGCAATGGGGAAGAGTCCAACTTTCTCTGCTGAAAGACACATTGCCAAAACTTCAAGTTGAACTCTGGAAGTCTGGTACCTTTTTTCCATGTTGTCCTGTACAAACTAAAAATAATGGAGCTGCTTGTGGCTCCGTAAGCACCAGCTTGATGTTTCGACGTTGTTTAGTTCATGCAGAGTTGCGTTATGGCTTTGCTTGGTGCTTCTACTGTTCTCTCTCCTCTTATCTTACAAAGCTTCATTGGGCAAAGGGTTTCAGTGAGCGCTCCATTCCACTCATGACTTATTGAAAGTTCCGAGATTAACTATTGGAAAATTTCTAAATGATTATATCACCATTCATTTCTTCATATGTTACACGAGTGACTTCGTTTTTATTATTAAAAAAAATATATATATAGCCTATGTGTTAAAATAACTATGGATTCCCAAAGACAGCATTGGGTCTGGCAATATAAATGTACTCCAATAAAATAGCTTTAAATGAAATTCCCTGCTAATGGGATATGTAATGTGGAAATAAGGAGCAAGAGGAACAGACAACCGGAACAATTAACATATTTTTTTTAACAACAACAAAAAAAAATTGTTCCTCAATTTTCGCCAAGATGGTGCAGGAAGCAAAAAAGGAAGCTCCTGCCCCTCCCAAAACTGAAGTCAAAGGGAAGGCCTTGAAAGTTAAGAAGGCAGTGCTAAAAGGTGTTCATAGCCACAGAAAGGAGAAGATCCACACGTCACCCACCTTCTGCTGGCCCAAGACCCTGTGGCTTCGGAGGCAGCCCAAATAGCCTCGAAAGAGTGCACCCTGGAGAAACAAGCTTGACCACTAAGCTATCATCAAAGTCCCCCTGACCACCAAGTCAGCCATGAAGAAGACAGAGGACAGCAACACACTTGTGTTCATTGTGGATATCAAGGCTAACAAGCACCAGATCAAACAGGCCGTGACGTGGCCAAAGTCAGTACCCTGCTAAGGCCTGGCGGAGAGAAGAAGGCGTGTGTTCCCTTGGCTCCTGATTATGATGCTCTAGATGTTGCCAAGATGATTGGCATCCTCTAAACTGAGTCCAGATGGCTAATTCTAAATATACACTATCTTTCCACACACACACAAAAGTCATTCCTCACGGGATAGATTATTAATCCATAAGTTCTTGATGTTAAAATCAAGCTTTGGACTAACAGTGTCTCTTCTAACCATCAAGGCCCTGGAATTGGCCATGCCAAAAAAAATTAGTTTTAATTAATAGAAGTTTTGCTATGCCTTGAGATACCATGAATTCAAAATGAAATAATTGAGATACTTTTAAAAGTCCAACTGTGTTTGGGCTACAACAAAAATAAAGAAATTCTAGGGTATGGAGAGATGGCTCAGTGACTAAGAACATGTACTGCCCCTGCAGAGGACCCAAGTTCAATTCCCATCACCTGTATCAAGAGATTCACACCTCATGTAATTCCACCTCCAGGGGATCCACCGCCTCTAGTCTCATTGCACACCTGCAGTCATGTGCACACACCCACAAACAGACACACGTTTGCATAATTAAAAGTAATAAACTAAATATCTTAAAAAGAAATTCGGCCTACAAGCTTTAGTACTTACAAGTGATAAAAACCAAAACAGAAAAAAAAAATCTTTCTGTAAGATATAATTATATGTCACACAGAAGAATAGGAAAATAAGTTATAACCGTATGTTAAGCATAAAAAGCAAATCATGGTGCTGGCCACATGACTCAGTGGTTAAAAAAAAAAAAATGCTACTCAAGCATGAGGACCTGAGTTCAAATCCCTAACACTTCCACAAGAAAACCCAGGGATGGCCACTTCTACACTTGCAACCTCAGAGCTGGCTGCCAGCACAGCCCCAGGTTCAGTGAAACACCCTGTCTCAAGGGAACGGGGCAGAACAGGACACCAGATATTCTCCTCTGGCCTCCATGTGGGCACAAGCATGTACACCTGCACACACATGTGCACATATGCCATGTACACACACACACACACACACACACACACACACACACACACACACAGTCATTAATTTTTTCCACTTACAAGAATGACTTGCTAAGGTGTGAGGACTTGTCATTTTGCATGAGTAGGACTCGCATTTGGTGCCTGGAGGTTGAAAGTTTAACAGTGAAGTACATAGATCCTGGGAGACAGCGATACAAGTTCTCTCCAGTGCAGCATTTACCTGAGATCTCTATGTATGAGCTGCCTCTTCTTCCAGCTTCTCTGCAGGATTTGAAAGATAACAGCCTTTTGAATGAGCCAGCTCAGTGGGATGCAGGCAGGAGGCTCCCTCATTTTTCTCATACTTTGATCTTTGGGTATCTTCTGTTAGATCTCCCTTCTCTACCCCAGGAAGAGGGCTTCGGCATATCCCAAAGATTTTCAATCTTTTTCAGGTTTTAAAAAGGTTTTCTTATTGGGTCCAGGATTAATGAGTACAGTGTGATAAAAATGAAAACTTTAATCTCTCCAGCTTCTGTCCATCACTATCTGCAGCCAGCCATAGGGAAGAGAGAAGAGTCAGCTCTGCTCGTTATATCTTCACAAATCTTAACTCATATTCTGCATTTTCCTCTTCCACAGACTATGCACCCTTTGTTCCTATGAGATAGAAGAGACAGGTCAGGGGTGTGTCCATCAACATTGCAAATCATTGTAACAAAATGGCCAAAATAAATGGCTTAAAGGAGAAAGGACTTATTCTGGCTCACCATTTCAGAGCTTTTCATCTATACCCCTGGTCCTTTCTCTCTGGGTTTGTAGCGGCCCTGTGCATGCCTGGGTCATGTTTCCTTGGCCAGATGAAGATTTGAGTTTGAGTCTTATGGAAAGAGTAGCTGTAGGCAGACACCTATGCATCTACTCTCGTAGGATACGGAGACCATGAGGCATACAGATGCTATCAGTGTAGCTTCTATGCCACAGTGGGAAGGAGAGTGCACCTTTCCAGGTAAGCACATGGCACCATGTGCCTGTGGAACACTAAGACCTCAGAAAAGAGGAATGTAACTTGGGGTTAAAGTTTTGAGGGAGGAGGAGGCAGCACCTGTGGCATGGAGATCAGGGCAATCTCAGTGGCCCTCCATGACCTCTGTGGATATCAGTAAGGCTGTTCCTGCCATAGTTCCCAGGGGGGAGTTGACCCAACCCAGGTACCTTCTATGCCCTTCAATGGGCTCTGCGTCTAGGTTCCCTTGATGGCATTCAGCTTTCCTTCACATGTAATCTTTGGATTCAACCAAGTCAAAAACAAAAAACAAAAAAACTATATAAAGTCAGAGAGAGAGGGAGAGAGAAAGAGAGAACACAAGAGCGCACAGCTTGAGTAGCAATTCCCGTATAGAAAAGGAAAACATAAAAGCCACCAGACCATTGTATACAATCTTTTGTACTGGGCAAAAACATCTAGAACTCTGAGCCTTCGAAGTTCATGGTCTACCTGCCAGCTGCCCCAGCTTCTTTCTACCTTTGAATAGTGGGACGAACCTTTGTTGCTCACTGACTTTCATGATTCTGGAGATCTCTTGAAAATCCTCAGACCCACAGCAGAGCAGAGCGATGGTTCTGTGGCCATGGGGATGTTTTCACTTTCATTGGTGTGAGTCCTGGGGCTTCAGTGAAAGTAAGCATTCAAGACTGTTAAAGCCCATGCTTCGGAGCTCAGCCACAGTGCCAGTCGCTGATGACTTAGCAGGCTCTGGTTCCAGCCGTGCTCAATGTCTTAACTGGATTTTATGGAGGGAATCTGCCCTTCATCATTCTTATCCTGTAACAGACCTGGTGCCTGACACACCTGTGGTTTCTATTTCAAGGGAACATAGAGCAACAGGCTGGGCCAGAACAAATGTGAAGATGTCTTTTTCTCGATGTTACAGAACCTCACTCTATGGCTAAACCATGCTTTGTAGTGAGGATAGAATCTCAGCAAAAATGTGTTTTTCCCCTCAATCAAGGGCCATTTACTGAGGCATTCTTGTTAGTTGGACTGTCATAACTGTTTATCATTATGGTTCACGTGCAGGAGGTAAGTGCCCATCATGTTCTGTCTAGCAGCATTATTGACAGGGCCCAATGCAAAATACCAGGTTCCTTGATCAACGTCTTTTAAAAATGCTACTAAAGATACTAAAAATATAAGATTTCTTTCCTTTCTTTTGTGCCTTTTCAGCTTCACCCGTGTTTTAATAAACATTTTAGGGAAAGAAAATTTAATGTCACAAAGCTTTTAAAGTGTGTAGGGGAGAGACAATTTTGCTATGGCCCAAGTTGGTCTTGAACTCCTGAGCGCCAGCGATCCACCTGCCTCAGTCACTCAAGTGCTAGAACTATTGGGATGCCCCAGCATGCCTGGGACATTTTGGGGGTTTGCATTGCTGGCTATAAAGGTAGATAGACTGTGGGCTAAGTGGACCGTGCCACCAGACAGAAGAACTGGGGAAGTAAAGCAGGCTCAGAGCCCCAGGGAATCTCAGAATTGAGAATGGCAGGTGCGGAGCCAGCTCACGGCCAAACTACCTGATCTGAAATACCATGACACCCCATCAAGAGGTCCATGACAATCAGTCAGAAAGGAACAACACCTGAAGTTCTTCCCCTGGCAAATGGAGCATCCCTAACAGTCTCAGACTGAGCCAATGGGAAGCATCTACCCCTGGATCCCACTCTACTCCTCAATGTTTATAAAGTCCCTATCCACATGGAATAAAGTGTAGAGTTGTTTCACCAAGAATCGTCTGAGGGTGACTTTTATTGAGCTGTAACACTCTGGGGAAGAGTTTTCTCTCCCAAAGCATTCATTGCTGGACCTTGGATGCACCCGCAGGCCTGGCTCACACCCCCGCCGCTGCTGCCAGCTGTAGCCACTACCGGGCGCTTGCCTAGTGGCTCTGTCTCAGCTCTTGGCTGCTGCTGCTTCTCACCACAGCTGCTGCTGGCATTGGTGCTGCTAAGGCAGCAGGAGAGAACTTGGCTACCTGCCCTGCACCGGCTTCCCTTGGGAGAACTGTAACACTTTGACCATTCTGGCCAGACCAGCGCCCCAGGAAACTTTCATTTCCGCCAGTCCAGAGATCCCTGGAATGTATCCTGGAGGCCCCTATCACCAACTACATTCTGCCTCCCCTGAGAGGCCATAACACCCCCAGTGTCCAGGCAGATGGGTAGCCCTGCAATAGATGAACATTTAACCGATATTTACACTCACAGAACTTTATAACTTGTGTGTTGTGGTTGAACTCATACGTTGAAATATTGCACAGAATAAACTCAGCAGTTTTTGATTTACTCCCTGGTCCATGCGTAGTTTGCCAATGTACTCTGTCTTTACCTCACTGATGCGGGAAACAGGCTTAAAAGCCAAGGAAGAAGGGTTGTCTTTTTGCTCCTTCATGGTGTCCATTGTGGTTTCCAATGCAAACAGCTGACACAGGGAAGAAACAGTAAAGAAGGCTAGGTGAGCTTTCTCTCTGCTTTATTTTCTCTTTTATATGTGTTATATTTTATTTTATAGATTTGTATTTACATGTTTATCTAATATATTATTTATATATTATATTTTGTATATATTATATTTTTCTCTCTTTTATATTTCTCTCTTCTTTAGCAAGAATTAAAAAGTTGGCAAGTAAGTAGGCTTCTTAGGAATTGCAATCTGGGAGATAGTAGGTTCGGATGCTCTGAATCAGGGTTCTGAACCTGTGTTTCTGTGAACCCCATCTCCTTCTCTCTGCAAGCACAACAGTGCTGGGTTAGTAGATAGCCTGGGTGTAGCCATCTTCCTCAGTTGCAGGTATAATGCCATTAACTTGTTCTTGGCTCTGGTTCCCCTGAACCCTGTGCTTGTGTGGTGTGGTGGACACTGTGTGTAGATGAGGCACCAGGGAAGGAAGGAAGGAAGGAAGGAAGGAAGGAAGGAAGGAAGGAAGGAAGG
>JANHMN010000013.1:51894908-51910120 GCA_030674055.1 Rhabdomys pumilio | reverse complement strand
TCTCTCTCTCTCTCTCTCTCTCTCTCTCTCTCTCTCTCTCTCTCTCTGATTGTGTGTCTGTCTGTGTCTCTCTGTCTCTCTGTCTCTGTGTCTCTCTGTCTCTCTTTCTCTCTCTCCTCCCTATATCTTCAAATCACTCAACTCCAGAGTCCTACTATTCCCTGTCAGTATCCTATCTGTTACAACATCCAATATATTTGTCAAATGTGTGTTTAGCTATTCTATTCTGCATTCAGGAAAAGACGGCATGACATCTTCAAAAGTTAAAGAATGTGGAACTTGTTTTCGGTAGATAGAGAATGAAATCATTTGAAGGTTATAATTATTATGCAGCTAGAACTATTATTAACACAGAGATAAAACCTATATAAAAACTGGGCATGGTGGCCTCTAATCCCAGCACTCAGGATACAAAGGCAGAAAGATTCTGAGTTTGACGCCAGCCTGGTCTACAGAGCAAGTTCCAGAAAAGTAAGAACTATACAGAGAAACCATGTCTCAAAAAATAAAAATCAAACAAACAATAAAAAGCTATATAAAATATTTTTAAATGATGTAATACTTTATGTCATTCATATTCGTGAGTGGTCTTAAAAATTAATGAAAGGTAAGCTGGGAAGGGAAGTCCCACCTGTAATCCCAGCTCTGGGAGAACTAACAATTTGAGGGCAGCCTCAGTCACATAGCAGGGCCTGCTGCGGGGTGAGGGTCAGAGGAGATGACTAGTGAGAGGCTGATGTATCTTATCTCTTCTATCTTACAACTGAGGACAGTGAGCTATAAGTTAAGTAACTTAGACTTGGCCAAACAACAAGCCACAGATCTGGGATTCAAACTCAAGAAGTTAAAAGCCTGGGCTCTCAATTCACCAACACTCTGGACAATATCTGGATAAAAGTGGGGCTTTATGCAAATTGGTGGAAGATAACACAAGCATTTCAAACCACAAATCCTAAGTTGAAACCATACAGTGTCCTGTAATTGCTCACAGTTAAATAAAGAAACAGTTTTGAAACTAAGAAAGAAACTCAAGATCTTCTGAAAACCCGCATAGGATTGTGTGAGCCCTGGGTGGCAGCCACCGAGCAGGCTAACACAGCTCCTCAGTGGTCTCCTCACACTGGGAGCTTCCCTGAATAGCTTCTGTTTTGGTGTAATTGCTTTTGTGTCTGTATTCTAGCATGTGAGCTCATCAAATAAAAGAAATTATGCCTTATTCATCTCTACTAGTTCTCTGCACTATGGATCCTTTAATGAAAGGCCAATTAATAATTAACTCATAAGCATCCATGTGATCACAGCTTAACTTATGCTTCAATAGAGCCGGCTGCGCTGTAAGGAGACGTGTCAGGCTTGTTGTTGGCCATCACATATATTAGAAGCCAATTTGTAAATTGACTCACAGCAATACTAAACCAAACAGTAAGGTTTGGTATACACTTTCATAAGAAGCTATGCATCAAGAGAAAAAATAATAAATAAGGAAAAGCTAGCTTCTTTAAAATTGAACTTTAGGTGGGGAAAAGAATCAAAAAAGATATATATTTTAAAATCAATTATCCTAAAAGTGTTCTAGCTCAGTTGGCCCCTTTATGTGACTCCTCCCAGGTCAGAAAAACCCACGGAGCTCTGACCACTGTATCTGGAGGCTGCAGACAGTTCAGGGACAGACCACAGACCACAACTGTGACTGACCTACTTCTCTCTGAGTGCGGAAATAACATTACCAGAGAGGTTGCTCATCTCTCTTCTTCCTTGCCCAGTGGCCTGGGAATGTTAGCAGGAGCCGATTTTAAATTTTTAAAAGTAAACTTTTAATTTAGAGACAACTGTAGACCTTACACAGTTGTAAGAAGCACCCTTTAGCCATTTTCCTCCCACTGAGAACAGCCTACCAAACTGTAGCAGCGCACACTCTCAGAACCAAGACATCAGCTCTGGTGGTTAGAAATCACAGCTTTGTCCGGCTTCAGTTGGAGAAACCTGGGTCTGGCCAAAGTACCAAGAGTAAGCAACCGCAAAGTGCTTGTCCCTAAATGAAACAAGCTGTACCACTCCCTCCAAGGCTCAGGTGTAGCTGCCTGCAGCCACGGTTACCGGGTTCTCCTGAGATGAAGCCTGGGAATTAACAGGAAGGAGGGCGAGAGAAACATGGGGCCAAAACAAAGTATTCTGATCAAGGCCCCAGGTTTAATAATTTGCTTTCACATATAAAGGGGAAGCCCCGCCCCCCAGAGTCTCTTCTTGGTTCAGCCCAGGGGCTAGGTGAGGAGATAGTAGTCTGGAAGGTGTCAAGGCTAGCTCAGCAGGCAGTCCATTCTTCTTAGCAGACCACAGGGGCCAAGACAGGCAAGGCAATGCCTCCTTCTAGGTCCTACTGTTGTTTGGTCTGTTGTGGTAAATGATAGGCCTGCTCAGGCCTGGGGGAAGGGCACATTCAGGGAGCATCGCAGAGTGGGAAAGAGGGATGTAGGAGCTGGAGGATGGGAGACACACAGCTGGAAATTTTCTGGTCAGAAGATGACCATTGTTCTTGTGAACTCACTGCAGGTACAGTTACCTGCACAAAACTGGGTACATGAAGCCTCTCCCAAGAAATACTGGCACTAAGGGTTGCTTGGGAAGGGGGTGTCATGTTCCTCAGAAGCATGGCTGCTGATAAGTTGCCCTACTCCAATAAATAGCCTCCCCCCACACATACCCAGGCAGGAAATTCTAATCAAACTCAGTAGGTCACACATAACAAGGAGTCACAAAGGAAGAGGAGTAACTTCTTGAGAAGAAGGGATCACTGGGAGAATTAGGAGACTAGGGGTAAAGACAACCAACACTTATGTGTAATGCAAAAGGTCAAGCCATACAAAGAAAATCTGGGGGCTGGAGAGATGGCTCAGAGGTTAAGAGCACTAGCTGCTCTTTCAGAGGACATGGGCTCAATTCCCAGCACCCACATGGCAGCTCACAACTGTCTGTGACTCCTGTTCTGGGGGAATCCAATACATATAGATATATTGGATATATATATATATATACATATATATATATATATATATATATATACACACACACACATATATATATGTTGTATATGTGTTATATATATGTTATATATGATATATGTCTCATTGTCTCATATATAAGTGGTTTTATGTGCATACACTTTTCATTCACCTGTGATAAATGTCTAAGAGCTTGATTTCTGAGATGGTTATGATTTAGGTTTCATAAGAAACTACTGCCAAACTATTTTCCAGAGCTCATGTACTGTTTTACATTCTATAGCGGTTTGAATGAGATTGGTTCCCTTAGATTCATATATTAGAATGTTTGGTTCCCAGTTGGTAGAACAGAACAGTTTGGAAAGGATCAGGAGGTGTGGCCTTGTTAGAGAAGGCATGTCACTAAGGGTAAACGTAGAAACTTCAAAAGCCCACACTACTCCCAGTTAGTTTCTCTCTCCCCCTCCCCTCCCCTCTCCTCTTCCCCTCCCCGTCTCTGTCTGCCTTGTGATTGTTGCTCTGAGATGTGAACTGTCAGCTCCTGCTGCCATGCCACGCCTGAGCCTGTGCGCTGCCACACTAGCAGCCACGATAGTCATGGACTCCAACCCTCTGAAACCATGAGCCCTAAACTAAATGCTTTCTTTTATAAATCGGCTGGGCCATGGTGTCTTGTCACAGCAATAGAAAAGTAACAAAGACACATTCAGATCAACAATACATGAGTGAACACTTTCCCACATCCTCCCTGGTGTTGCTACGTTTTTTGGTTTTTTTTTTGTTTTTTTTTTTTTTGTTTGTTTGTTTTTTTGGTTTTTTCAAGACAGGGTTTCTCTGTGTAGCCCTGGCTGTCCTGGAACTCACTCTGTAGACCAGGCTGGCCTCGAACTCAGAAATCCGCCTGCCTCTGCCTCCCAAGTGCTGGGATTAAAGGCGTGCGCCACCACCGCCTGGCCCTGGCGCTACTTTGTTTTTGTAAAGAGCATTTATAAAGGTCCAGATGGACCTCGCATAGGCAGTAGATAAAGAGTAAAGCCAGATGTGCTGTGTGACTTAGTGATAAAGTGTGCCGTGAAAAGATAGGGAAACGCCCCAACCTAAATTGAGCATAAAAACCCCAACAAAAGCCCACTCGTTAGTCCATTATGACTAGCACCCCAATCCACGACAGACTCCGAGGAGACCGCCGGACCTCGCCGCCTGGGGAGTGCCGGCGGAGCAGGAGACCGCCACTAGAGGCCGATAGAGGTGACCGAGAGAAGTCCGAGCCCGAACCTGAGCCGAGAACAGGTCGTATACACGACTGACTGAGATATGTGGGTTGTAGCTGCAACTGCATTAGTGTGTATTGCTCTTATTTGGTTTTGCATGTGTTCAATAACCGTAATATATGATTCTGAATTAGAATATAAAGCAATTGAAAGACCAGACAACGACTCTTGCCTGTGTGTAATTCCCGGGTCACCTCCTGCCAGAATCAATTGGCAATCTGGGAGTAAGTGCTCGTGACAGTTTTCATAGATCATTTTAATAGATGTGTAGTGATACTAAATGTTTTTTTTTAGTAAGCATTTTAGAGTCATTTTATTTTCACAGAAAAATATACAGAAAGTTCATGGACTTCCCTTACTACCCCTAAATGACAGACGTGCTCTAATGAACGAACCTCCAGGTCGTAGCCAGCCAGTTTAAGGTCTACCTAGGGCTCCCTTTCAGCATCTTACACCCCATAGGATGGACAAAGGCATGGACCACTGCAGCAGCATCCAGGGTGGCTTCACTGTCTGAAAGTCCTTTGTAGGAAAATGCTGGTGTATGAGAGGCATCTGGAAGGCAGCATGTATGTGAGTTATCCCAACCTTCCTCTCAATTTTTCTGTAGACCTAAAATTGCTCTTTAAAAAATAAAATAAAATAAAAACCCTGTGTTCTCTTTATTCATCCCTCTCTCCCTCGCCGCCTAGCAGCCGTTCACTGTGGTTGTAATTTGTATTCCCATGTTTGTGATGTTGGGCATTGGTTCCTGTGATTTCTTGCCCCTTGTAGACTTTCTCTGGGACAATCCTCTCCGTGTTCTTTGCTAATGTTCTGGTGGATGGTTGACTCCTCTACTCTTGTGATCTAAGAGTCTCCCTGCACCCCAGATACTAGCTCCTTGTTCAGATGCGTGGCTTGTAAATGCTTCCTCTCAGATTGTAGCACGGCTTCTTCTCAGCAGAGGTTTTCATGCAATAAAAAATTTTAATTTTGGTGAAGTCTTATCTATTACCTTGCTTTATTGACCTTGCTTTCTGGCGTTGAGCCTAAGGCTTTTTGCTAAGCCTTAGTTACTGAAGGGCTCCTCCTGGTTCTCTCCTTTCATAGCTCCACACTTTACATTTAAGTCTTGATCCACTTTCAGCTTCTTTCTTTTCAACAGAAGGTTGAAACAGAGAGTTGTGTTAATTCTCTCTCCTTCCTTCCCTCTGTCTGCTTCTTTCAACCCCATGTGTTGAACATGTCTCCTCCATTGAAACTCTTACTTGTCAGAGATGCAGAGAATTGTTACTTCTTTGCAAGCCTGACTCTAGGTTCTTCATTCTGCTCCCCTGGTCTGTGAGCGTCTCTCCTCCAATACTACATTGACCATTATTATCAGGATACAAACCGTTGAAATTGATTGAATGGAGTGATTTATTGATCCTATCATAGTAACTTTTTGAAAAGCTGTTTTACTTCCTATGCCTCTCAAAACAAATGAAATAATTTTGTCTACATCTACCAAAAAAAAAAAAAAAAAAAAAAAAGCTGGCATTTTGTCAGGAATTCTGTCATCCTGTACGTTAATAGGGAGAACTTGCACCTTTCGCTTTCAATCCATAAACTTGCTACGTGCATAGACCATGTATAGTATGTTGTCTGGTGGCAGTTGTAAGTGATGCTGTCTTACATCTGCATTTCCGTGTGTTGACTGTAGTTGACGATAACTAGAGTGGCCTAGGGCCCTGGTGACATCCCTGGCTCGCTTTCAGCCTCTTTTGAAACTTTATTTCAGGAACAGGGGGAGAGGTGACAGCCCACAGTGAAGTGTTAAATGTCCCATTAGAACCCCACAAATGCAGAAGCCTAGACTTCCCACTCGGCTTTTGCTGGCACAGGTAGCATGAAGCCACTGCATCTCCATGCTGTGTAAGTGTTCTCTCTTGACAAGTTTTTGTTTCACTTCGATCCTGTACAGATAAAAGATTCCTTTGGATATGAACTTGCTGGGGTTGCTTTGTCTGTGTCTGGTTAGAAGTTTTGAGTTTGAACATTTCTTCAGTTCCAAGCCTGGGATATGGAAAACCTGAGAACCTACCACTGCATTGTCAGTTAGTTGTGTTTCAAAGCTCTCAAAAACTGTATTTTTCCCTTATGTTCAAACCCTTCTCACCTTTGTTTTACATATAATATATAGGGTGGTTTTACCTAATGGGAAAGAATGTAGAAACTAACTTAAAAAAAAAAATAACTATCATTGTCTTAGTTTGGGTTTTAATAATGTGAAGAAATATCATGATCAAGACAACTCAAAACATTTAATTGGGGCTGGCTTACAATTCCAAAGGTTTAGTCCATTTTCATCATGGCGGGAAGCATGGCAGATAATACATTCACACTTACTAGACCTTTCCCAATGTTGTGTATAGGTTCTGCCAATATAGGTCAGTCTTTTACCTTATGAAAAAGTATTCTCTCCATATAAAATGCTAGAGAGAATCTGTACTGGGGAATGGAGATTGCAAATGGATACACCTATGTCATAGCAAACTGTGTAACCAAAGAGATGGAAGCAAGAGAGTGTTCGAGATAAAATAAGGATTATGCAGTTACTCTTGAAGCAATAATCTGTGTTTAAAATGATCTGAAACAAGGGCACAAGGTTGAGCAGTCATTGGGCAAATGTCCTTGCAGAAGGACGTTCTATGTAAAGTCACAAAGGTGTTTAAGATTATGCTCTGGAAGAATATGTTGTTGTCATCTGTTTTAATGTGTATGGCTGGTTTTTACCTGCATGTTATGTGTACCATGTGTCTGCAGTGCCCATGAAGGTTACGAAGGGCATTGGCTCTCCTGGAACGGCAGTTAAAGATGGTTGGGAACCACCATGTGGATGCTGAGAATCAAACCTGGGTCCTGTGGAAAAACAGCCTCTGTTCTTAACTCCTGAACTGTCTTTCCAGCCACAATTCTTTTATCTTTTTAAACAGGCTCCCAGATAAAGCAGGCTGGCTCTGAACTGACGATATTTCCTAGGATGACCTTGACTGCCTATCCAAGGTCTCCTATCATAGGCGTGACTACACCCACCTAGCAAACAGTTACTTTTAAATACATCTTCAAACACTAGGTCAGAAGTGAGATTCAGACTGGCTTTCATCTTGAGACATGCAGAAATCCCTAATTCAAGAGCAGCTGTGGTGGAGGGCTGGGAACACGGGATCTTGGTAACCACCTCCACTACCTTCTCCCTTGCACCATTTACATCGGCTAGCAACAGAGACAGATTAGAACAGTGCCTACGTTGGCACTTTCTTAGAATTTTTTGGTTCTAATCCATTTGTTTACTGAATGAGATTCCATTTCATTCCTCTTCCCCAGCCCCAGCACCTTCCCTGCTTAGAGACCCACATTGTTGGAGTCATGAAGACTGGGGGTGGAGGGAGACCATTACTTGGTGCTGTGGTCACAGATGCTTCTATTCAGTTGTCTCCTTAGGGACCTGCCATGGCTGTTTTCTGTCAAAGTTCCAGTAAGGATATGAAAGTGAGGCATGGATCATTCTTTAGAAGGAACCTAAGTGTGCTGCTGAGGTACTCTTTTCTGATAGGCTACTCAAGTTGTAGTACCATGGTTGCCACCCTTCCTCCAGCTCCAGGAGTTATGCCACACACCTGGCTCACACACCTGGCTCACACGCCTGGCTCACACGCCTGGCTCACACACCTGGCTCACACACCTGGCTCACACACCTGGCTCACACACCTGGCTCACACACCTGGCTCACACACCTGGCTCACACACCTGGCTCACACACCTGGTTCACATACCTGGCTATGTGCAGGCAAAACACATTTAAAATTTTTTAATTTTTTTTTAACTTTTCAAGACAGAGTTACTCTGAGTAGCTCTGGCTGTCCTGGAACTCATTTTGTACCAGGCTGGCCTCAAACTCACAGAGATCCACCTGTCTCTGCCTCCTGAGTGCTGGGATTAAGGGGGTGTACCCCACCACTGCCCAGCAAAATACTTTTTTTTTTTTAAAAAAAAGAAGTACTTTGTTGAAGTTAGTAATACTACTTTAATATTAAGTAAAAACTGAAAAGAAAACATCTGGCAGATTAAAAGTCAGAAGAAGAAGCATACAGCTCACCAGTCAGCTCCCAGGACTTGGTAATACTTGGATACATTTAACTGACCCAGCGAGCACCTGCTGCCTCCACTGTGGCCAGAATATTTAATATAAGAGGAGATAATTTATGGTTACCTTCAGAAATATGTCATGCAATAATGACACAATTCAACTTAACCAAAAGATTTAGGGTCCCTAGCTACAAGGCTTAATTTTCAATATACACCTATAAGAAAACTACTGATATTTGTCATTGAAGTCAAGGATTAATGTCTATTTACTGTAGTTTATTTTCCGAGCCCTTGCTTGATTCAACCTGACTCAGTCAATTACAGCATATGTCATATATTTTACAGAAAGTACTTAATTTATTTTAGGGGAAAGGGAAAGAATTTAATTGCACGAATGCCTAGAGCCAAAAGGGCTAACAAGCTTTACAAATCAAAGTGATGCCATTTGTGAAGTTAACAAGCGCTTTCCTCGCGGCCGCAGCAGATGTCGCGCACTCAGAACTTGCTGTCTGAAGGGTTTCATCTGAGCTTCAGGCTAATCGTGTCAGACAGAATCCACAGTTCTTCACGACAGCAGAGCCCAAGCACATACAGAGAGGAATGCATGTCTCAAGAACATGCCCCTGGCATTATCCCACTTAATTATCCCACGTCTTTCTCGGCTCTTTTAAGTAGATGTTTTGTGGGTACACATCATCGGCATGATTTGTGGATTTGGGGCAATTGAGGAGTTGCCCGAAAATAGCCTGATGACCTGTAGATGTTTGACTGAGGTGTGGAGGGCAGAGGAAAGACTTAGCAAAGAAATTATTTCACGTCCTTCAACCCACACCTTTCTGTGGGGTGTTCAATGAGCCCCCTCCCCCATCCAGGTTACAAAATGTGTCTACATACGTGACCTCTACAGAATGTGTTTTGTCTGGTGGCTTTCCCTCAGCGGAAGCCTTTTGAGACCGATCCACATTTTAGTAGACACCAATAGCCCATTTCTGAGGAACAATCCATTGCTTCTGTATTCACCTAGTTAGAAACAGTTGAACTGTTCCCAGTATAAGAAGATGTCATAGATATTCACATTTTAATCTTTTGATAAACAAAGACTTTCATTCCTTTGGGGTAAAAGCTAGGAATCGGATGGCTGGATCATAGAACAGATGCATGTTTGACTTGTTAAGAAATTACCAAAAAAAAAAAAAAAAAAAAAAAAAAAAAAAGAAAGAAAGAAAAGAAAAGAAAGGAAGAGAAAGAAATTACCACTATTTTTCCCTTGGTTATGTCAAGAATGCCGCAGCAAATCACCACGAACCCTGTAACCGTTTATATTGGTTGTCGATTTGTCAGAACCTAAGCCTGCCTCGGAACAGAGCCACTGGGCATGCGTGTGAGGGGCCCCATGATAGGTTAAATGAGGTGGCAGGCCCACCCTGCAAGTGGTTGGCGTCATTACTTCCTGATTCAGTGTGACCAGTGGTCTCCCATGACTTCCCCACCACTGGGAACTGCACCCCTGAACTTAAGTGGAAATAAATCTTTCCCTCTTTAAGTTACTTTCATTGGGTATTTTGTTACATCCAACAATAACTAAAACAAACTTGTTGGCTTAAGATAACAGCAATGTATTCTGTTTTTACAGATCTGGAAGCCTGAAGTCCAAAATCAGTAGTACTTGAGAAAAACCAAGGTCTAATTGAGACCACGGTCTCTCTGAAGGTTCTAGAGAAGAGCTTCTTCATGAGTCTGTCCCCGTCTGGGGACTCCTGGTGTTCCCCGACTGTGGCCACAGGATGAAAGTCTCTGATCCCACATCATATATTCCTCTCTACCTCTATCATATATCCTTCTGCTCCCTCCCTCTCTACCTCTATCTTTATCCCTCTCTCTTACCCTTTGTAATTTTTACATTGTGTAATTTTTACATTGTGCGTACGTGTGTGCGTGCATGCGTTCTGAGACCGGTTCTCACATATCCCAGGTTGGTTTCAAGCTCACTGTGGAGCCAAGAATAACGTTCATCTCCTGAGCCTTTGCTTTTCATTTTACCAAGTGCGAGGAGCACAGGACTGTGTATTCAGCCTGGCTTTCACTCATATAAACAAACGCGTGCGATGGCTTCAGGCTCCATGGAGCTGATTCCAATCTCAATGTTAACTTCAATCATGTGTCCAAAGAACCCCAACCCCTACTTACTTCTTCTGTGTTTTAACATATATGATAACAGTGTGTGTTAAATACATGGATGAAAACGTAACAATTTGGGTGCTGGGGTATTTTTCAGCCTACCACAGCTGATCATCTTAGCCATTCTGACTGCTCTCTAGTGGCACAGATGCAGTCTTGCTTTGCCTTCCTTCAGTAGGGACAAAGCTGTAACTTTTCATGTTTATTTACCAGCTATGTCCTCTTTTGTAAAGCATGTCTTCAAATCTTTTGTCTGTTTTTAAATTGGAGTTTGTATTTTCTCCTTTTTGGGGTTTTGGTTGTTTTGGGTTTTTTTGTTGTTGTTGTTGTTGTTTTGGTTTGGTTTGGTTTTTAGTTTTTTGAGACAGGGTTTCTCTATGTAGCCCTGGCTGTCCTGGAACTCACTCTGTAGACCAGGCTGGCCTCGAACTCAGAAATCCGCCTGCCTCTGCCTCCCAAGTGCTGGAATTAAAGGCGTGCGCCACCACTGCCCGGCTCCTTTTTGGGTTTTAAGAGTTCTTTATACGTTCTTTATCATCTGTGTGATTTACAGCATTTCACCCACTTTGAACCCTGACTTTCCCTTTTTTTTTTTTCCAGTGTCTCTTTGGACAGCACTTCTTGATTTATATCATGATTCATCCTTATCAGGCTTCCTAGATCCTGCAGGGCACAGACTATAAATCATTCCATGTCCACAGCGTGATGTCTAGAAGATGCTCGATTATTGTCACTTCTTTTTCTGTCTTTAATTCTTCTTTACCCGAGGTCACTTCTACAGACCAGATCTTCTTGCACTGAGGCACTCTGAGTGCAGTCTAGTGTCTTGTTTACTCACAAGTGATAGAATTCACTCTTTTCAAGTGTCTAACTTGAAGGCTGGTAGTGTGGTTACACAGCACTAATTCCATAACACTTGTACAGTCCCCTAAAAAACTCCCATCATCCAAAGCAAGCCCCAGTCCTTTCCCAGATGCCGGTGACCTCTGATCTCTACAGAGTTGTCCACGCTGGATATTTTATATGAATACAATTATACAATATGTGGCCTTTTGTGTCTGATTTTATTCCTTTAGCATAAGGTTTCCAAAGTTATTGAATTAATTTCCTGAGGAGAGGAGAGCAAACATCAATGTCCCTAGGTAGGACAGCAGCAGTAGACCGCTGTATTGCTCCATCGGAGCTCTGCTTAGTGATCCAATCTCAGTCACAGAACATGAGTGAAAAGCATGGCTAACAGGGGAGTGGGTGACCCCACATAACCAAAAACACCCTCTTCACCATGCCTTCTCCAAAGCTGCATAATGAAGTTTTGCCTTCAGCTAACCTTCCACTTCCTATAGACTCTAGCAACCCTCAAGATCATAGGCTGTTGGGGCAGGAGGGAGGGGAGGGCTGGAATCTCACATAAAGATTTAATGACCCTCCCTCCACTCTTCTATGAAGTATTAACAGCCCTGTTATTGCTACAATTGATATACCTGTCTGTCAGGAGCCGTGGATGAGTTCTGAGAGGCAAGGCCTCAAGAGACTTCATCTCAAGACTGCACCCTGCAGTTGATATGCCTTTCCTGTCACTACTACACTGTCCAATGATTCTTGAGCATTGCCCTACTGTATTGGTCAGATTTCCTGCAGAACAGCATAAAGATGAATTTTCATGAATTAATGTAATGCTGTTTAGATGAATTAACGTTTTATAGAATTCCTGATCTGATTCAAATAATCTTAGTTCTAAGAGATGGTGTGTGATGGTTTGTCTATGCTCTGCCTGGGGAGTGGCACTAATAGGAGGGGAGGCCCTGTTGGAGTGGGTGTGTCACTGTGGCTGTGGGCTTTAATACCCTTGATCTAGCTGCCTGTAAACCAGTCTTCTCTTAGCAGCCTTCAGATGAAGACATAGAGCTCTCAGCTCCTCCTGCACCATGCCTGCCTGGATGCTGCCATGCTCCTGCCTTGATGATCATGGACCAAACCTCTGAACCTATAAGCCAGCCCCAATTAAATGTTGTCCTTACAAGACTTGCAGTAGTCATGGTGTCTGTTCACCCACAGCAGTAAAACCCTAACTAAGACAGAAGGTTTTAGTTGTTTTGTTAAAAAGATGTAATAAAGTCAGAATCAAGAATAGATTGTGTCCACTCCTCATAATAGTAAGTAAAGGCTGCATAATAAAAAATACAATGAGCTTTCATAATTACACTAAAAAGAGAAATAGGCTTGGGACAGAATTGTGTCAAGGAAAAACATTCAAGTCCAAGGATAAAGCCACGGGCGTGTACTACTAGACAAGGCTACATGAAAACTGTTGCTTCAAACTTGTTATTTATACTTTTCCGAAACTCCTCATTTTGTGTAAATTTTACCTATGAGGTAATTTTCCAAAGAACTTTTGTCTAAGAAGGTATAAAGAGGCCAGAGGGAAAAAAAATAAGGTGGATGGCTTAGGGCATCTTCCCCATCCATCCAAATGTGTGAAAGTAGCCATTCTCCTCTTCACTGGTGTGTGTGTGTGTGTGTGTGTGTGTGTGTGTGTGTGTGTGTGTGACTCCTTCTCGTTCCTTTCTTTCCTCTCTAGTTCACAAAGAGTTAACAAGTCTGCCCATTGAGGGGCTCCTGGCTAGCTTGCCAGAGAAGGGAGACTAGCAATAAATCTTTTATCTAGGTACCCCCACATGTTGTTAAGCAACAGGTGTTAATCACCTGAAGTCATTGGCTTCTGGCCCCAGAATAATGAAGAATCAAACAGGGTAAATATTATTAACAGTAAGCAACTTTTACTTTTGCAAAACCAAGTTTTGTTCATGCTTGCACACACACACACACACACACACACACACACACACCACCACCACCACCACCACCCCTTCTCCCAGTCACATGCATGCACACACATACATAAACACACAGACACACACACACAGACACACACACACACCCCAACACTTCCCAAGCCACTGCCCTACAGAGAAAGAACTGGCGCTCAGGCAGGCTCCTGGCCCCTATCACTGACTCCCGGCCCCCATCACTGTCTTACTGTACTCATGTCATTGCTGACCTGCTGGTGAGGTCATTTGCCCTGTGGTTACTGGGCCATTCTTTACTGATGTCAGAACCTAGATTCTTTGGACTTCCAGTGCAGGCTGAAGACCAGTGACTCTCTGGAAACTCTCCTGACTTTCTGCAACGGTTTGGATCTGCTGGGGCTTCTAGCCTCACACACCCCAGACACTGGGTTCTCAACCTCTCTAGGGTACAATCATTGTTGAATTACCCAGAATAATGTTATGTAAGCCAATGTAATACATGTCCTTTGACTCTGTGTGCTCATTCTATTGGTTCTGTCCCTAGAGCGAACCCTGAATAATATGCCATTCAACAAACACTGTGAAGGTTCTGCGGTGCCCAGGCAAACTAATTCCATAAAGCCTCTTGATCAGTTGTGGTATCAAGTCATTCTTTGTACCTTTGAAATAATTATCTACCAGTCCTGAAAGCATACAAAATTACCTTCCCAGTGCCAAGTGACAACAATCAAAGACTAACAATAGGCATACTTACCACCCAGAGCATGTTCGTGATATTTGACACACAGTCTGAGAGGGTGGGAATTTTTTTTTTTTTTTTTTGGCAGTTGAGGTGGTTTGGAAGTAGCAAATAATTTATCAGATGAGTCAAGTTGAATATTGGAAACAAACCACAGCTAAGTTGTCAGCTGTGCCACAGGGGGAAAAAAGGCAGATGTTGTGAAAAACTTAGGCAAGACTTGAGGTAGCCTGTCAGTCTGAAGACACTGGTAGTAGAAATCAACTTCCTCAGACCATCTTGATGGCACATGAAGCCACTGCCATGTGCCCTGCTTGAAAGAGTCAGCTGTGGAGGCTCAGGTGCCTAGGCTTTATACTACCCTGGCTAGATGAAGTTGGGCAAAAAGTTAAATAACTTTATTTAATTTTGGCTTCCTTATATATAAAGTCTGTATCACACCACTGTGCAAATTCAGTGAGTTCATAGGTGTAGAAGTTTTAGAAGGGTGCTAGGGACATTAAAACCAAACAAAAGTACTCCGTAAAGGTTAGTTATAGACAAAGACATTGCATTGTCGTGAAACACAGATTACTTCAGGGTAATCTAAAGAATAAGGCAAGGACCCGAGTGTAAAGCATGGGCCGTGTCTTAGGGTGTCTATGTCTGTGATAAAACACTGACCAAGAGCAACTTGGGGAGGAAGGGGTTAATTCGTCCTGCAGCTCTCAGGTTCTATTCCCAGAGGTAGTTGAAAATGTGGACCAAAGTGAAGCCATGGAGGAACGCTGCCTACTGGCTTGCTTTTTATGGCTCGCTCGGCCTGCCTTCTTACAGTATCGAGGACCTTGCACCCAGGAGTGGCACTACCCACCATCTACTGGGCCCACCCACATCAATCATTAATCGAGAAGATGTCCCACAGACTTGCCCACAGACAACAGTCTCATTTGTGCTTCCTTCTTCCCAGATAACTCTAGCCTGTGTAAAGGTGACATTAGCAACACCAACAACAAAAAGCAGGAAAGAAGACAGTAGCTACCTGGAACACACACACACTCACACTCACACACATTCTCTCACACACCAACACTCACATTCACCATTCACACACACACACACACACACA
>JANHMN010000013.1:51873972-51894376 GCA_030674055.1 Rhabdomys pumilio | reverse complement strand
ACTACACACACACACACACACACAGAGAGAGAGAGAGAGAGAGAGAGAGAGAGAGAGAGAGAGAGAGAGAGAGAGAGAGAGTGAGTTCAGGAGACTGTGAGTGGCCTACTTGTTGGGTTTCTCTTGCTTTCATGGGTAATATATTTGCTCTAGGTCTGGGGACCTCTGTGGTGAACAGGGGACAGTTTCTGCTTCTGCGGAGTTTGCACTGACGTGGAAGAGACATTAAACAAGTACATGAGAATATTTGTATAGCGGTGATTTTAAAATAACTCTGTACTGTACCAGGATGCACAGAAGAGTGTGTGGTCATCAGAAAGGGCCTCTGAGGAGCTGCCATGTGTTCTGAAACCTGAATGCAAAAGCCGAGACCTGAACAAGAACAGCCAAGGCAGAGGAACCAGGTGAGCCCAGTGTGGTTGCGCCTGACAGGGACAGGCTTCCTTCAGTGTGGCTGGAGCGTGGGAAGGGAAGGGAAACGGCGTTGGAAGATAAGGAAGGATCGGGTCTTGTGAGGACCGGCTGGCCGTGGAAACACATACAGATTGTGTTCCAAGCTGGTAAGACAAACACTAGAAAGAATGTAAGAAAGATGAAGGGACCCAAGTCCGCCCTCACCACAGGCTTGCAGTACCCATGATGCACTGCTAGAACTGAAACGTAGCTTCTACCCTAGGACCTCCTAACCCAGAGGCAGGCATCATATATGTATATGCCAGAAAAGACATCGTTTTCGATGCAGATCTTTGTGGGTAAAGGCATAAATAGAAAGGGGGAAAAACAATTTTTGGAAACATTAAACCCTGAGGCAAGCACTAGTTCTCTCTGAGAAGGCATTTGAGCCTACAAATCCCCTTTATGCCAAGAAGAAAAACAAAAGAGATTGTGATATCTACACACCAAGTTTAGGCTCCAGGACGTCTGAGTTCAGTGGGGCTTTCTGCCTGGCATGTAACAGCGAAGCTTTATGAATGTTGATGATTCGCCGGGAGACCTGGTCTTAGGACACCGATGGAGGCAGATGTTCTAATTAAGTGCAACCGGGCTCTGCCAGCCCCAACTTTTTTCCCCCCCTTTGATCCAGGCATGCCCAGAGATGTCTCTGAATTGCTCAGCTCACTAACCTGGTGGTGTGGCACCAAGCAGCATCGTAGGATGAGACCAGAAGGAGGAGGCAGTGGCTTTGACTTTGGCCCTCAACCATACAAAGCAAAGGCTAATGTATAAGACTATTTGTATGGGACAGGATGTGTGTGCACATGTCACCCTGACAGACTTCAGCTGCCGTTTTCATGACTTTCCCTCTTTTTCAGTTTGTGCCAGCTCAGCTTTACCAACCAAGCTAGTTTATTCAAGTAACATAAATGAGGAATTAATATCTATGGAAAGAATAGGATTCAGTGAAAAGAAATAACTGCCACTCATCAGGAGCTGATGGCTGCCACACAAGAGTTCAGGGCCAGCTGGTCTCCTGACTTAGCTGGAAAAATTGGAAATCAGATTCTAAATTTTTAAAAATGTTTAAAAATTTTTTTAAATTTTAAAAATTTTAAAAATGTTTAAATGTTTAAAAAATGTTTAAAATATTTTAAAAAGTTTAAAAAATGTATATGCAACATTTTTAACTTTTTAAAAAGATTTATTTTTTTATTATGTATATAGTGAAAAGGACACCAGATCTCATTACAGATGGTTGTGAACCTCCATGTGGTTGCTGGGAATTGAACTCAGAACCTCTGGAAGAGCAGCCAGCACTCTTAACCACTGAGCCATCTCTCCAGCCCCCCACCTTTTTAATTAGATTTATATAGTTTGGTGTGGGTGTGTGTTTGACCTTCATTCTGTGCATTACATGTGTGCTTGGTGCCCAAGAAGGTCAGAAGGTGTTGGATCCCCTGACACTGAAGTTACAGCTATTATGAATTACCATTTGAGTGCTAGGAATTGAGTCTGGGTCCTCTATTAGAGAAACTGGTGCTCTTAACCACTGAACCATCTCTTCTGTCCTGATATGTTTTTTTTTTAAAGAGTGTCACTACATAAGCCAAGCTAATCTCAGGTTTGCCATCCTCCCATCTCCCTTCTTGAGTGCGAGGATCATAGGCATGCATCACCATACCTGGCAAAAATCCTGATTTTCTTTTTATGTTAAATCTCCAGGTATTTATATATTTTCAAATGATTCAATATCACTGAATAGTCAAGTAAGTCATGACTGTGGGCTTTGCAAGGCCCACATGTGTACTTGGCTTTAGTTACTTAATCACTTTCCAATATTTATAATTAAAATTCTAAATATAGAGATGTTATGGTTTTATACTACACACCTCTGTCCACCTAGATTCTATTAACTTCCATACATGCCCATTCAGTTACTTCCTTCAATTGAATTTTAACAGTGTAGGAATTTGAAAAGGCAAGGCAGGGAGGAGAAAAGACTGTTATATGGCGGGCTTTAGTACATTAACCCTGTTCTGCACGTTCAGTTCTCTTCAGCTCGCTAGTTTATCGCTAGTCACGATTTCAAGCTGGACCCCAGGGCTGGGCCAGTGGCTCCTTGGGTAACGTGTTTGCCAAGAAAACACGAAGACCTGTGCTTAAATACCCCGTTCAGTAGCTCATGCCTACAAGCCCAGGGTTGGGAGTTGAGTGAGGGAGCTACAGAGCCAGCCAGACTCCTGGAACCCACTGTCCAGCTAATCTAGCCAAATCTCTAAACTCCAGCTTAAGAGGGGGCTGGAGAGACAGCTCAGTACTTAAGACCACTTGCTGTCCTTACAAAGGACTGCGAATTGGATCCCAGCACCCACATGGTATGGTTTAGAACCAACCAAAACTTTAGTTCCAGGGGATCTGAAGCCTCTTCTGGCATCTGAGAACATCAGACAGGCACATGGTACACATATACACACATGCAAATTTGCCAAACATCCATACACATAGAATAAAAATAAGTAAATTTTTAAAAAAATAAGGTAGAAAGTGACCGAGATGCACACCTATGGCCATCTCTGGCCTAGGCCACTGGTTCTCAGCCTTCCTATTGCTGTCACCCCTTAAGGTGGCTCCTTGTGTCATGGTGACCCCCAATCATAAAGTTACTTTCATTGCTACTTCTTGACTGTAATTTTGCTTCTGTTATGAATCATGATGTAAATATGCTGATGGTCTTAGGCAACTGCTATGAAAGAATCATTTGACCCCTCAAGGGGTCACAACTCACAGGTTGAGAACCACTGGCCTATGTTCATGTGTGTGCATGCACACATACACACACAAATACATACCACATAATACACAAATAAATAATAAGACTGCTAGGTATGGATTGTCAGAAACCTATAATCCTAGCACTTAAGGACAAAAAGATGAATTAAAGACCAATCTAGACTATAAACCTTGTCAAAAATAATAAGTATCCTGAAGACAAGGTCTTCAGAATTTTATGAGCAGGGTGCAGGGCGCAGGGCGCAGGGCGCAGGGCGCAGGTCCACCTTAACACTCCAGGACAAATTCCAGGGAGCAAACCCTGTTTGCAAAGGGCTTGGACCCAGGACAGCATGGGTTCTCCATCTCAGAGCTTCAAGCTCCCCCAGAAGGAAGACAAGCCTTGGATTACCTTTCATGACCTTCTGTGCCATCAGGGTTCAGGCACAGCATATCAGCAGGGAGAAAGCAGGCAGAGATTGCTTGCATCAGGTTTGTGAGCACAGGGCAGCTGTAAAGCAGGGAGGCTTTGCACAAAGGATGCTCACTTGAGGTGGGGAAATGAAAGCCCTTTCCAGTGAGATCGCATCCATTTAATTATGTCCCGTGAGCCCTGCTGCAGAACGCTTTCGCAGGTTGAAAATAGCCTTTCTTTGGGTTCCCACGTGTGCACTGAGACTCTCAGCAGGAATTTAAATCTTGACAGCTCTCAAGTTGGTGTATCTGGAGAGATTGATTGGCAGCCTGATCTAGTCCTTTGTGGCACTGAGGAGCATCTGGGGAACAGAGGGAAAGAGAAGGCTTGCATACCTACCACCATTGCCACCACTCTCCCCTGCACAAGGGAAGTGAATCTCCATGGCAACCAAGGATTGCCTGCTACAAGCTAATAGAGGAAAGAAAGAGAAGCAGCTGGCCAGAGCTTACTATACCCACATTAGTTTAAAATGTCCAGGCTTTTAAGCAATGCAGAAAAGAAATATATCCTCTGGACTGACAGTCAGACCAAATTTCAGAGTCATGAAATTATAAAAGTGAGAGAAACTTGGAGCATGATCAAAGAATGCGACTGAGTGTTTGCTGGGTCAGCAGATCATGCTGATGGGTCTCTGACAGTGTGGAGGGTGGGGGTCATCTGTGGAAGACAGGCTAGGCTGAGTAAAGAGACAACAGCCTCTGCAGCTGCAGCTGACTGCCCTGTGGGCGAGGCCGGTCATCTGAGGCAGGTGTGGTTTGTGAAAGGAAGCTGAGAATGTAAATTGGAGCCTGAAGCACCCCCACTTCCTCTGCTCAGCACAGCCAATTGAGAGTGGATCTTTAATAAAGCACGTCTGTGAGCTCAGGGTTACATTCGGTTCAGCACCCAGGGCCACCCTTTGTGAATCCTGAGGACGCTGAGGGCGAGCCAGGTCACACTGTGAGCAAGCCAGGCCTCAAGCCCTGACTCCTGATGATGTGTGCCCCGCCCCCTCTATTCCAGATGGGTGTAGGTAGAGGCCAGGGTGGCTCCATGCAACCCATTTGCACTTTGATCGGTACACATTAGCCCACCTATCGACTCAAACTATAAAACCATACAGACAGTTCCCAGAGAGGAAGGTGTTACCCGTTAAAGAGCACGTGAGCAGAGCCACGTGTGGTGCCAGAGGCTGTCCTTGCAGTCATAAGACAGGACACTCAGCGAGTCCTCACACAGCTGGCTTATTGTCCTCTAAGCAGTGATATGCAGACCACAGTGAGTGCTCTGTATGGACATGCACACTCCCTGTGCCGTTAGCCATGGCTGACAGACACCTGCTCCTATGTCCAATTGCATAAATGTTTTGAGACTGGGTGATAAGCTAGCATTTCATGCTAGAAGAAACTCTGACCATTGTAGATGGAGAAGGACTGGTGTTGGGAAGGGTTCTCCATCAGGAAGACAGAGGAAGCCAGACCCGGCCATGGAAGCTGCCAGCACTCTCAACTAAAGTGTTCTGTCCTGACACACAGTTCCAAGAGCAACCAATTCTGGAAATTTTGAGAGTGCCTTGATCAATTGGTGCAAAAAGAAATAGACTCTGAATTTACCTATACTGGCACCTAATACTCTGTATTAGGAATACTGTATTAGAAATACTCTGTATTTCTGTCATCCACTATCCCCTCCCTCCCCACGCATCCCACCTTCCAACCCCTCACCTTTGTTCATTTGTTTTCTGAGACAAGGTCACCATATATAGCCTTGGCTGGCCTTGAACTTAGAGATCTACCCACCTCTGTCTCCTATTCTTAAAACCATATCTGGCCCCAGCATGCTTCTTTCCTGAGATGGGTTCTCTCTTTCCTGCAGTCCTCTCTTGTGCTTCCAAGTTCAAAGAAACCACAATACAGTAACAAGAAGTACACTGTGCTACCTTGTTCATTTTTAAATTTCATTTTTCTTTCACTCTCAAACTTTTAAAAATTGTGTTTATTTTTAATCTGGGAATAAACTTATTAAAAAAAACTCTACACACTCTGTCTGGGCTACAGCTCAGTGTAGAACACTATACAAAGCAAATCCAAAGTGCTAACCTGCCTGTGGACCAACAATTGACAAACAGGACCTCACAAAACTGAAAAGCTTGTATATAGCAAAGGCTGCTGTCAACTGAGTAAAGAGGCAGCCTACTTACTGGACAGGAGAAAATCCTTTCAGTCTATCTACTGAAGAGAGAATTAGTATTTAGAATACACAAAGAATTCAAGTAACTAAATATCAAGAAAACAAACCAACCAAAAATATGTGATGAAATTGAACAGAAGGTTTTTTTGTTTGTTTGTTTGTTTGTTTTCAAGACAAGATTTCTCTGTGTAGCCCTGGCTGTCCTGGAATTCACTCTGTAGACCAGGCTGGCCTCGAACTCAGAAATCCGCCTGCCTCTGCCTCCCAAGTGTTGGGATTAAAGGCATGCGCCACCACTGCCCGGCGAACAGAAGGTTTTCAAAAGAGGAAATAAAATAGCTAATGAGCATTTTGTTAAGTGTCCAATATCCTTCATGTTTGGTTTCAGACGCCAGGACAAGGGACCGAGGTGTGTGGGCAAGTGGAACTGTGCCACCAGAGAAAACTGGTAAGGTCAAAGCAGATTCAAAACCCCCAGGTTAATCTCATAACTGAGAACAGTAGGTGTCAGAATCAGCTCCTGGCTAGACTACCTGTCCAGGAACATGTGACCACGACACTCCTCTAAGAGGACCATGACAACTGGTCACATAGCATGAAAACCTAGAGTTCTCTATGCTAATGAGGTATCTAGCTATCTCAGTGGGCCCCTAGTATTTAGCCAATGAGCTTTCCTTCCAGGGTATCCCTTCCTACTAAAGATATTTAATCCCTGATTCACCCTGAATAAGACATATACATCCTTATCTGCCATGAATAAAACAGTTTGGACAAGCACCGATCTTCTTCATCGTCAGTGATCTCTGCTTGGGGTGTAGTAAAAAGCCTCACCCAGATTTCCCAAGACAAGGCTTCTCTTCCAGCCCCTCCTTACTTCTGGCACTCACTCAGAACCAAGCCAGATTCTACCTCGTCCGGGGCTCAGGATGGGCCCTTGGATCCCTGTTCCCAACTCCTCGAGGTCCCCAGTGTTAGTTGTTAGAAGAAGTCCGACCGCAGCTCAGAACAGACCACTCCAGACCACACAGTTCCAAGGGGGAGGAGGTTTATTCAGGAGATAGGGCAAAGGTGGGGGGAAGAAGATGGAAGGATAAGAGAGAAGAGAAGTAGAGGCCGGCCATGACCACGTGGAGAGAGGCAAGAGGGTAAAAGAGAGGGTAAGAGATTAAGAGAGTAAGGGAGTAAGAGAGTGTAAAAGAGAGAGGAGGGGGCAAGCAGCCCCTTTTATAGTGGGCCAGGCCTACCTGGTTGTTGCCAGATAACTGTGGAGGTGGAGTTTAGATAGAATACTAACATTCCCCGTTTTGGTTTAATTAAAAAAGAAAAATTAGAAAGAGGTTACGGCAAAGCAGGAATAGGGACATTGTGATATCTGGCTACTTCCTGCTGGCATTGGAGGCGACGCGTCTTTCCAGGGGAACCTAGAAGAATGGGTATGGGGGATGTTTGTCCGGTCTTAGGAGAGTTGGCTGTTTCCTCCTGTACAGGGTCTATGGAGCCCATCTGAGGATAGGTCAGAAGGAACAGGTCCAGTAGAAGCAGCTGTGTATGTGACAGGAGATGGAGCATCTGGAGGTTGCTTCTCTGGAGCTGTTCTGGATGTGCCTGGACTTGACAAGATGTAGGGAATAAGATTAAGTACATTTGGGGGAAAGAAAATTTTTCTAAGATGTACATTTGAAACCCAGAGGGATTCCACTCTTTGGAATAGGTAGTAAGTGGGAAATTTAGGCAGATGTATTTACCTGGATGGCATCTATTTGGTCCGTGAGAGGTAGATCTGAGTGGGTTTCCTGTAGCTTGTAAGTTTACAAAAGAGATAACAGCATGAGTTAACAACACGAGCAGTCTTCAAGATGAACCTTTGTTGGATGGTATAGTGGAATATTTTATTAGAGGTAGGCAAGTTTTTTTGTTGGATGGTATAGTGGAATATTTTATTAGAGGTAGGCAAGTTTATAGGAACTCAGATAATATTAGGACAGTGGCATAGCAAGAAGAGGAAATATGAAGCATTTAATTGATGGCAACTGAGTTTAGGTAATGAGGTATCAGGTAATATCTGTGAAAGTCTAGCTGTCAATGTAGTCAGAAGTCTGAAAGAGTAAACAATAATCTACCAGTTATATATTATTTTAAAAAATGACAGAGTCCCACTAGCCAACAGTTCCCCTGGTGTCTATCCATAGTCTCTTGGGCAAAGTCAGTTTGGCTTCCAAGCGCAGAAGATGCAGGGCTTTTTCTCTGTGGAATGGATGCGCGTGACATGAGAAATGACTTACCTTGGTTTGCCAAGTCATTTGACTCAGAGCATCCAGTTTAGTCCACTGCATTTGTTAATGACTGTATCATCGCATACAATCTAGGCTGTATCTTCTAGGTGTCCAAGTCTTCTGACTTGGGTTGACTGTTATTGGCTTTGGGAAGTCTGTCAGCCATAAACTTAAATATATTCGCAGACTTCTGACAAGATTAAGAGCCATAAGGATTAATTGTAACTGAATAGAATTTAATAGCAGTAGTAAAAATCTATTAAGACAGGATAGGAAAGAGTCTTAAGTAGCTTTGGCAGGTTCGTAGGTAGAGAAAAGCACATCTTAGTATTAGCAAGTAAACATTTGGCTAGGACCAGAATAAGAAAGCTGGCAATAGTGGCATATGATCAAATGGCTGGCAGGTTGGGGCTATGGGCCCGCAGCTGAGGGAATAGTTGCTGTATGTCTTCTGGAGATACAGGATGGGAGTCACAGCATCCATCCCAGATCTTGCTTTTTCTCACCTAGAACACAGACTGGGACCCCTATCCTAGACTGCATTCTGCCTCCCCTGAGCAACATTCCGGCAGAAATGCAGACAAACAGAGATGCATATTTTACATACCAAAGCAGACATGGCTTCCAGGTTCTCCCAGCATCCCTCAGTCCCTACCTGGTGCACCTTGCTTTCAACCCTGAACTTCCCTTCCCCCAGAGGTTTCTCCCTATATAACCCAGACATTTTTGTAATCTCCCTCTTTTTCTTCCTCTTCTTCCTCTTCTTCCTCTCCTCCTCCTCCTCCTCCTCCTCCTCCTCCTCCTTCTTCTCTCTCTCTCTTTCTCTCCCTCTCACCCTCCCCCCTTCTCTCTCTGCACATGAGCACCCTTTCTCTCATTTTCTCTCCCTCTCCTATCCCCTTCCCCATGGCAACTTCCCTGTCCCTGGTCCTTTGGGACCAATGAACTCACCCACTTGAGAGCAGCTTCCCAATAAACCTGCCTTTAATATAATCTAATCTGACTTGAATTGGCTAATTTCACTGACAGCAAAGAAATAACCTATCAGGTATTATTGTAGATGAGAGATAGAGACTGAAACAGGCCCAGGGAGGGAGTGGGGGAGAGAGAGAGAGAGAAAGAAGATAGGAGAGGCCAGGAGAGGGGACCCGGAGCCAAGAGGCCAAGAGAGTGCAAGAAAACCAAGAGGCGCAGGAGAAAAATGACTGAGTTGCTTAGGAATCAGAAGCTGGAGGGAAGGGAAGGGAAGCTGGGTGGGGGGGGGGGGGCAGGAGAGACTTAGGGTAGGGGCAGGGGAGAGAAGGGCTGTGAGAAACCAGAACTCTGTAACAGGAATTTGCAAGGCTGAGAGCCTGTTGACCAGTGTCGGCTTTGATATGTTAATAGGCTAGCCATTAGTCCTAACAATTGAGACCTAACGATGTGTAGTCTGTGCTTTTCCCTTTAGGGTCTACAACAGACTTTGTCACTGTTCCACATTTACAAAGAGTAAGAGGCTTTGGGCTCTTCCCAATATTCTTCCGCAGCCCTGAGGCTAACTGCTCATTAAAGACTGTGTTGCCTTCAGCTATTAAAAATTTAATGCCTGGAAGTTTTCTTAGAATACGTTGAGTCTGGAAAGATGACCCAGCACCCACTTGGTGGCTCACAAACCTTCTGAAACTCTAGTATCAGAGGATCCGACGCCCTCTTCTGGCCCTTAGAGGCATTGCAGATGTGGCTGCTGTGTCCCACGCGCGGCAGTAGATGGCAGAGAAGAGAGGCTATGTCTGTGCTCAGTGCTCTGACCTATAAATGTCTGAATGATTAGTCTAACATTCCTTGAAAAAAGTAAGTCTGAGACCACCACCAGTCTGGCACCAGACAAGCTTGGATGGCTCCCAGGACAGGAAGCAAGCCAGAGAATAAAAGAACCCTGCCCGGGACCTCGGGGTCTGAGTAAGCCCAAGACAGACTCAGGTAAACCAGGCAAGGAGCAAGCCCAAGACGACCACCAGACCAGCACCATAAGGCCCAGACAGGGAGCTAGCCTGAGATGAACACCAGTCTGGCATTGTGCAGGCCTGGAGGAAGGGTGGGCATGCTCGAGATGACCCATAATGTATAAGGCACAGCACTCCTGACACAACTCCTAAAACAACCCCAGACACTGAGAGACCCCGGGCGCCACTAAGAGGAGCAAGTGGTAAAGAAATGGAAGATGTCTGGAGCCCAGTCTGTTATCTGTTGTGAGCAGGTTGCGATAAGGCTTTAGGGTCCCCGTGGGGAGAGGAGTGACAGGTCCTCTCCACTCAGGAATCGTATACAGAATTGACTGTGAGATGGTCAGTTCCCCGAGAGGGGAGAGAGTACGGCAGAGACAGAGGTTTGATATTTAAATGCTCTTTAATAATGCACAGCAAACATTATATTATCACCAATGCTAAAGCTATTGTAACAACGAGGTATTGCCACATTTCCTATACACTGACTCTATCAACGTCAGCACAGTTAACAAATAATAAATTGCTAATTACCAAAGAAATAAGCATAGCAATAAGTACATCGTTATTCATGAGTTATACAATCTGAGTCCTTATGACTGCAGTTTCCAGCAGCTCAGGTCTGGAGAGTGCTTGACCACGAAGCTGGAGGCTTTGGTCTCTCGGCTGTCTCCTTGATGATCGGGTACAGAGTGCTCGGTCTCTTCGGTTGCAGAGGAGGCCTGAACGGAGGACCACGCTAGCCAGCCATAGCTACCAGTGTGATGAAGTGCTCCGGCCGGGGTCTCCTCTTTTATGCTTGAATTGGGGTTACGTCTGACGTACACGGCAGATAACCAGATGTGTCTGGTTATCTGTGGGCTCTGACTTCATTGCAGGTGGGCTTTTAGTTATCATATTTTAAGACATGTCCAAGCTTGTTTTCTGGACTTGTCCAGACTTGTTTTCTTTCCTATTACAATATGGAGTCAGCTCTGTCAAGGACCTGCTCCTTACAGAATGTAGGCACAATGAAGACAGACAGGACTGGAGACTCTAGTGAGGAACAGCTCAATTTGAGTAGCCAGGCATGCCACCTGGGACCACAGTAGGGTCCTGACCTGTGCTGCCACAGAGGCCACATTTAGGTCTTGGCCCTACAACAGCAGGGGTCTGTTACCACCTAAGCCAGGTGGATGTCATGGTCTGGGCTAACAGCCCAGGGACATGTTGATGTCTAAGGGCTGTGCAGAACTGGCCCCATGGCTCACCTGGGCATTGTGGGAAAGCTGGCTTTAGAGGCATGAGAACAGGAGAGTTGTCTCCACCTTTCTACCCCTAAGGAAGAGTGGCCCTGTGGATGAGTGAAAGATACCTTCCTCCCCCATTCCCCTTCACCATCTGGGGCAGATGGAAGACCTGGCCCTGAGGCCATAAGATCAGGAGAGCTGGCCCTGTCCGTCACCAGCTGCAGTACTTGGGAGAGCAGGGCCTGCACCTCACATGGGCAGCACAGTAGAACTGACCCTGAATGTGAGGTTGTAGGTGAGCTGGCCCACCTACAGAGAGCTGGTGGGAGAGCCTTGTCTCTTTTTTCTGTATGGCAGTACAGAGAGATGACTTCCCCCACACTTATCACCCATCATCTATGGCAGACTGGAGAGCTGGCCCCAGGGTCATGAGTTGGAGAACTGGCCATGTCCCTCACTGGCTGCAACACTCAGGAGAATGAGCCCTGCACGTTAGTTACCTGGGCAGCAGGGTAGAGCTGGCTCAGATTTCAGTGGTTGTGTGTAAACTGGCCCCAAGGGCATGAGAATAGGAGAGCCAGTGGGCTGACAAGCTCAGATATCTCTCAGCTCCAGATCAGGGGCTTTGAATTGGTCCATCCTAGCATCTACCCCATTGATAAACTGCTGGAGTGAGTGAAGGCCTGTCCTCCAGATCCAAAGCTGCAGGATCTCCATGGCACAGGCAACAACAGGACATCCAAGAGGAGTCCCAGTGAGCATCCAGAATTGATGGTGTCCCAGAAGCCAGAGGCCTCGAAGCAGACAGAATCATTGCAACGAACACTTTCAAGCAGAGAAGTGTGGACAAAAGGAAATACCGGGGACCACACTACAGCTTCCACAGTGAGATGTTTTTCCTCTGTTGGTGGAGGGTGGGGAGGTTTGCAGGTGTGGAGGGCAGATACAAAGGGAGGGGAGATGAGTGGGATTGGGGCTCATGAAATTCACAAAGAATCAACAAAAAGGTTTTTTAAAAAGAAAAAAATACTTAATTGATCTGTTGAAACATCTCTCCCCTGGGGTCATTTTGGATGACTCAGACTTGCCTAGAAGGCATCCTTTTTGCTACCTCAGTATGTCTCTAGGGTTCCCAAGTGGAAATACAATCCCCACTGTGAGGTATTTGGTGGTAAAAAGACACAGAGTATTTAGTAATGGAGCCTTTGGGGGCTGGTCATTGTCATGGTTGAATATTAGTTGCTTTATAAGAAAAGAGAATCCAGAAGGGACAAGGGACGTATTCCCTTAGATTTCCCTCTCTCCCCATGTGATGCCTATGCTAGCAGGAAGACTCCCATCTGATGCAGGTCCCTGACCTAGAGTCAGAAACATGAGCTAAACCTCTTTTATGTTATGTGCAAGGAGCAGGCTCTTAACAGGACCAACTCCGTTTTGTAATAGGAAAGAGAACAAGTTTTGACATATTTTAAAGCACTATGATAACCAAAAGTTGTTTTGAAACCTCACAAATCAAAATATGTAAAAATAAGCTGTTTTAAGTAAGATAACCACCTGCAACGAAGTCATAGCCTGGCAATAACCTGACGTGTCTGGCTATCTGCCATGCATGTCAGCAGTAACCCCAAATTCAGCATAAAAGAGGAGCCCCAATCAGAGCACAATATCACACTGGTAGCCATGACTGGCTCCACCCAAGCCTCCTCTGCACCGAATCATCAAAGCAGTAGCCGCCAACACCAACTTTATGGTCAAACCCCCTGCGAGGTCAAATTATCAATTCAATCAGCTGGAAGCCGCAGCCTGACCTCCAGGATTCTGGACCTGAACCCGAAACCAGCATAAGGACTCAGGTCGTATAACCCATGAATGAATGATGTACTTATTGCTATGCTTATTTCTTTGGTAATTAGCAATTACTGTGTTCATTGTGCTGATATTGATAGAGGCAATGCATAGGAAATGTGGCAATACCTCACTGTGGCAATAGCCTTGGGATTGGTAATATATTGTTTGCTATGCATCATTAAAGAGAAATTATATGTCAAACCCTCCGTCTCTGGCGTACTCTCTCTCCCCTCTCCTGGAACTGACAGTCTCACAGTCAATCCAGTATACAACCTCTGAGTGGAGAGGACCTGTGATAAGGCTGGGATACTAAAGCCTTATCATAACCTGCTCGTGACAAGATACTGGGCTCGTGATATTATGTAACCTCTGATATCTCACAATAGTAATAAAAAATCAGTCCAATTGATCCATCTTTTATGCACAGCGATTAGATTTTTCAGAAAGGGAAATATTTCATTTCCTTTGGATAGCTGGTTAGTTTCCCATTGGCTCTGATTTTGCAAATTTGTGTTTTGATTTCCTTAGAGTTCTCTAAATAGCTAGTGGTAATTTTTTTTTTAATGGCAGTGTTCTCAAATGTCCGTCTAGCATTTTTCTGTTTCTAAGTGTTTATTTGATTGTTAGTCTATTTAGGATTGTGTTGGGGGGGGATGTTTGTTTTGTTGGGTGGTAGTTGGCTTTTTGTTTTGTTTGATACAGGGTCTTATGTACTCCAGGATGACCTCCTATTTGCTTTGTACCTAAGGATGGGCTTCTGATACTCCTGCCTCTACCTACCTCCCAGCACTGGGGTTGCAGGCCTGAGCCAGCACACACAGCTATACTAGAGATTAAAGCCAGGGCTCCTTTGCAGAAAGCAAGCACTCAGCCAGTTGAGCTACATCCCCAGATAGTTTACTTATTTTAAATTATTTTTAAAAGTTTCTAAGAGATGCTAATTGGCTAAGATCTTATTTTAAGCTTACCACAAAAAGACTTAAGCCTCTGTTTAATGTTCTCAAGAGGGATACAAACCCTAATTTCTTGCTACAATTGGCTGACAAAAGAAAAATAATTTTACAGAAAATAGAAAAAGCTACTATTGATAGATATATTATATAAATTGATTGGTTGTTGGCTCTTTTATAACAGTCTTTTATAAAAAGAGATTATTAATATAAATTTATATTTCTTTATTTCCAAAAGAAGTTTTAACATCCTGTTTTGAAGCTGTTGTTGTGTTGATCAAAACTATAGGTCAAGATCACAAAGGTGTCTTAAGAAAGAACTTA
Organism: Rhabdomys pumilio; assembly: GCA_030674055.1. Classification (NCBI taxonomy): domain Eukaryota; kingdom Metazoa; phylum Chordata; class Mammalia; order Rodentia; family Muridae; genus Rhabdomys; species Rhabdomys pumilio. Next base: position 51,879,916 of record JANHMN010000013.1, on the reverse strand, counting down.
AGGAAATATTTCTTATTCTGAATAATAATATAATTGGCTATTAAAAAAATATTGATATTTGGCCTAATACATGCTCAATTTGTTACAGCTTTTTTCTATACATGCTCTTGTATTTATACATATAGCCCAGAAGAGGTGTGTTTACTCTATTAATAGACAGCTCATTTAATGAGAAGATGATACATATATTAGATTACATATTTACTCTCGAGTTTCCCCTGCTTCAGCAAAGATAATTAAACTACGTGCTGTAGCCACTATTTAAAATACAAAAAAATTAAGCTTTCAATTGATATACTTATAGCCAGTATATAGCTCACGGTTTATAATTGCTTAAAATTGTTTCTTTTCTAGATATTGCTAATTTTCAAAGTTTACAAACACAGCTCAATTTAACAAACATGTATTTTCCTTAAATTTTTAAGACATTTAAGAGCTCATACTAGATTGCCTGAATCCCAGAAACATGCCATAACAAATTTGTACATCAGATTACAGACCTTACAAAAGCATTTGGCCATTCAATTTTATTCTTTACGTTGGAATTACTACATAATAAGTTTGTTTATCTAGATTACTGTGCCACTGTAGCTGGTCTGCCTTTTGTGATCTCTGAGACCAAAAGCTGCAGTTTTTTGGCACTTAGCACTTCATCCTAAAACATTCAAAAATTAAGTAAACAGCTTTTGTTTTGTCTGGGGCAAAAACTACTGGGCTCTAACTTATGCCTGCTATTCTGAGGACACTTAAGAGTTATTAAAGAGTTTATTATTAGGTGTAAAAAAGGTTTTCTATGAAAGCTATCTAAAGAAACAATACAAAGAAAACTATTTTATTTGAGAAAAGGAAAAAAGTTCTATTTTATATCCTAGGTGGAGAAAGACAAAGAGTTCTGTTTTTCTCTCCATTACGTTTGCCCTCATATCCTTTTGTCCTCAGTATATATTTTTAGAATGTATGATCACACGTTACAAAGTTTGTTACAAGTTTATACCAAAAATTAAATTGAGATAAAGGTTTATAATGAAAAATGTTTATATACATATTTGTTGAAAGTGACTGTGTGGCTCCATAGGTTCACTGAGGGTTTGGAACTATAACTGGGTTATCAGTGAAGATTTGTGTAGATAAGCCCAGACAATGTTTTATTTTCTATCCTAACATCTACAGTAAATTGTTGGTTCCCTTTTTATTGATCTTTGGCAAATTGTTTTATAACCTCCTAGAACGTGCCCTAAGTGGAAAAAAGTCTGGTTATTATCTAAAAACAATTAATCGATATTATTTGAGACTGAAAAAATTCTTATTACAGTTTTGACTATCAAAAAAAGGCCTAGTAACAGTCTCATTATAAAAGGGCTTAATAATCATGGATATAATTTTTAAAATTTTTATAAAGACCATCATTAAGACTTAAAAATTCATCTATTTGTCTATATAATATCACCACAGACAGTACATCTTCGTGGATCTATGTTTAATAATAATAGCTTGAGACAACAATTTGATATTTTCAGAGAGTATATGTTACATTACAAAAATTTGCTTTTAGTGTCCTCAATTTTTTAATAATGGTGTTAATACTCGAGGACTTATATTTAATCAGTTATGGTAAGTAGATGTTACTCATTTCTGATTTTAGAAAATTAAAATATGTATATGTGATTTGATACCTTGTCAGGCTTTCTAGTTACAATTACTTTAACAATAAAAACAATCGAAAGTACAATTAGTTATTGCCTATATTATCTTTTTATACTTGATGGTCTATATCATATCAAAATAAACAAAACTGACTGTTGTAGTCAGACATTGGAGATGTTTTGTTGACAATTCGGTATTACCCATGTTACTGGAATTCCTTGTAATCCTCAAGGACAAGATGTTGTAAAACAGATATTGTGGAACTTTAAAATAGTATCTTCATGACTCTGAGTGTGGGAAAAGTGGCTGCTGGCACTTTTGCCCTGGTTTTACTAAGAACTCTAAAAAATTGGCTTTTAATACAGAAGAGGGGGAGCTATACCCCAAGAAGGAGTCTCCCAGAAACGCTCTCCATCATGCCTTGTTCATTCTCAATCTTCTAAATCTGAAAGCTCATGGCAAACCTGCTGCTGATTGCCATTGGCATGCTGAGACCAATCAAAACTATGCCACAGTTATGTGAAAGTTATACCTTTAAATGGAATGGCCCAGACCCAGTTCTCATATGGGGCTGAGGACCGATATGCCTGTTTGATACCAAAGAAGGCACAGTTAAATGGCTGCCAGAAAGATTAATGAAATAGATACTCCCACAAAGCTAGGCCCAATTATAAATAAGATGAATAACAATTAACATCCAGGGAAGAGAAATCTCCCTGAGAATTCCCTTCTTTTTCCTTTCTAGATAAAAATGAATCACCCGTGGTGTTTGCTGTTGGAAGTTCTAATCCTGATGCTGGCCTCCGGACTTACGCTATCCACACCTTCAACAGGCCAGTGACAAGGACATCAAACAGCTAGAGACATCACTAATCTGAAGAAATCCCTCGTTTTGCTGTCTGAAGTGATCTCCAAAAATTGCGATGTGATCAGCCCGTAGACAGGTCGCTGTTCTTTGCATCCTTGCCTGCTACTCCCGCTCTCTTTCAGGTGATCTCCCCGGACCCCTGTTTAATGTCCTGCTGGACAGGACACTACATTACTTAATGTTTAAAGTAAAATTGTCACTGTCAAGCAGACATTCGGTGCACCTGGATTCAAATGTGGCTCTGACTGGACCTGGGTTGTCTTCAGCCCTGATGGCAGTTACGTGGCAGCAGGCTCAGTTGATGGTTCTCTTTATGTCTGGAGTGTGCTCACAGGCAAAGTGGAGAAGGTTCTTTCAAAACATCACAGCTCTTCTATCAATGCGGTAGCGTGGTGTTGGGAGCCGACTTTAAGCAGAAAGCGGCTAGAAAGCAGCTATCAGCTTTGCAGCCATCTTGAGCCATCTACCCTGACATGAGAGTCTATATTAAGAAGCCAAGGAGCATTTTAGCACAAATATGTGTTTACAAAGCTCAGCCTCTATCTATCCAGCCATAGGATCAAATGGACTAAGGGATGGACTTGCTAACAGCTGCCTATAAGAAACCTGTAAAGCCTGAAGAGTTAGATGTTGTTGGTCCTACTAAGCAGCATGGGGTGGGTGAGGATGAGGGAGGCAAGACTGATAGTATGATATAGGAAATGCTTTAGAAGCAAGGGCCCTGTGCATAACCCACAATGCCCAGCTATGGCTACTGTCTTAGTCATGGTTTGTATCCATGCACAAAACATCAGGACCAAGAAGCAAGTTGGGGAGGAAAGGGTTTATTCAGCTTACACTTCCACACTGCTGTTCATCACCAAAGGAAGCAGGACTGGAACTCACACAGGGCAGGAACTTGGAGGCAGGAGCTGATGCAGAGGCCACGGAGGGATGTTACTTACTGGCTTGCTCAGCTTGCTTTCTTATAGAACCCAGGACTACCAGCTCAGGGATAGCACCACCCACAATGGGCCCTCCAACCCTTGATCACTAATTGAGAAAATGCCTTATAGCTGGATCTCATGAAGGCATTTCTCAAGGGAGGGTCCTTTCTCTGTGATAACTCAAGCTGTGTCAAGTTGACACACAAAACCAGCCAGTCCAGCTACTCATTAGAATCACCTGGGGTGTTTAAAAATCCTGACATCAAGGCCACCCCAAGGCTCAACTTAATTAGAATCACTAGTGCCTGAGAGAGCAGTAACATTGTATAGCTTTCCAGATGATACAGTGTTCAAGCAGGGTGAGGATAATGACTTGAATCTGTCTGTTTATGAGTTGGAACACATTGGCTGGCTCTGTCCTCAGCATTTCACACCGCTGTGCCCCAACCCTCACCTCTAGCCCGTACCATGTGCTCAAAGGTCAATTGTCTTGGCAACGATCCAAGCAGTAATTTATTTTTGTGATCTAGAATGGTAGTTTCGTTTCTCATCACTCTGATCAATTACTTGACGTAATTTCAAGGCAGAAATGTTTATTTTGGATTAGTTTGAGGGTTAGATGTCTATGGTGGCTGAAGATAGGCAGCTCCATGGTGAGGGCTGCTGCTGGGATTCCTTCCACCTCCACAGACCAGGAAGGGGAGGGGGAAAAGGGGAGGGGTAGAGAGAGGAAGAGGGCGAAGGGGACGGACAGGAAGTGGGCCCACCCCTCCCACCCCCAGTATCTCACTTCCTCCAACTAGGCTCCACCTCCACATCGCCATTACTGAGGACCAAGTGGGGCGTTTCACGTTCAAACCCGGACACTGACTACTATACTTACACATAAAGTTTTATTTATGATCGAAACAGAAGTTAAGTAAAATCTTAGCCTTACTTGTGTAAAGCACTGCATTATGGTATTTGTGGTTTTTCTACTCTATTCCATTCGCATCCCTGGAGAGGGAGGGACTAGGCATAAAACCTGAGCACAGAATACTCCACTGATCCACTCACTGATGCCTACACTGCTCTCTTAGGCTCCATTCCTCTAGTCTTAGCTCTTTTCAGTCAAGCTCCTGGTCACCGCCCTACTGAAGTTGCCGATACTGAACCAGGACAGTGATCAGAGCCAGTTAAGACTAGGTCTCTAACATCCTGGCCCAGGGTAGGGTTTGTGATTTCCTGGAAAGGATGTTCATAAACATCTGCCTAGCTAGGTTGTGGCAGGAAGAAAAAAGTTATTTCTTTTCTTCACACACTGCTGGATTCAGGACCGAGACAACAATGACAAAATTCAGGTTAACCAAACAAAAGCACATCCCATTTATTTAATCTTTAATCTTTAAAATCCTGCTCATGCGCACTGTGGGTGTGTGGGGGACTCATTCATTCATTCACTCAGGAGGCTCCCGTCGCTGGTCCCAGCTCCTCTTCCCACTCATCTCAACCCTCATTGGTATCACCTTCAATGTCCTCTCCAGCATCTGGAATTCTCTCCTGGTCTTTGTTTGACACTGTTTCTATCCCAGGGTACAAACCTAAGAGTTTCCTTGCTCCTGTTTCTGCCTCACATCTGCCTTTCCTGGGAGGAAGACACTTCAGTAGGTCACAAACTCTACCCTGGCCCAGGACGTTAGAGACCTAGTCTTAAAATTCCATTTATTCTCTTGTTAGGGTCCGAAAATCACTGAAGGAAGACCCTAGACTCAGATAATATGCAAAGGCAGAGTGTTTATTTTGCAGAAACAGCCAGCATGCTGAGGTCAGCCATCCTTCCAAATGGTGATCCCAGACAAAGGTGGTACAGGCCTTCTTATAGGGAACAGGGGGAACTCTCTAGAAGGATTAGGTAATCTAAAATTTCATTGGTCGGTGCTAGGGGGTCACAGGTGGTCAGTGGTCAGCATTCCTTTTAACCCTAGAATGAGATAGGGCTGCCCAGTATAACTGACCCATTCTGAGATAAGATTTTCCTGTTTGTGGTTGTCCCCAGGCTGTTCTTTGGGAGGGGGCTTTATGACCTTGTTTCTGGATTTTATACTCTGTCCCTGGAGCTGGTGCCTATGGCCTTCTTTTTGAAGTTAGGCCTGGTCCTCAAATGGAGACGAAGGGGGTTTATGTCATCCCTTCACTACGTTTATTTCTTTTGCCAACATTTTGTTCTTATTTGATTCTTGAGAGTTTATATCAGCCATAAACCAATGGCTGAACTAATGAACTGAACAGGAGTTCCCAAAAGAAGCACGAATCAATAGAGATTTGAAAAACTGTTGTTATATTCTTTGTTTTGTTTTGAGACAGGGTTTCTCTGTATAGCCCTGGCTGTTCCGGTTCTCACTTTGTAGATTAGGCTTGAACTCAGCCTGCCTCTCTCTCTGCCTCTCTGCCTCTCTCTTTGCCTCTCTGCCTCTCTGCCTTCTCTGCCTCTCTGCCTCTCTGCCTCTCTGCCTCTCTGCCTCTCTGC
>JANHMN010000013.1:51859983-51873962 GCA_030674055.1 Rhabdomys pumilio | reverse complement strand
TCTCTGCCTCTCTGCCTCTCTGCCTCTCTGCCTCTCTGCCTCTCTGCCTCTCTGCCTCTCTGCCTCTCTGCCTCTCTGCCTCTCTGCCTCTGCCGGGATTAATGTCATTTGTTGCCAGCACCAGGCTATATTTTTAATTAGGGAAATATAAATGAAAATTATGTTGAAGACCTATGAGATTGCTCAGCCAGAAGAAGTACTTGAATACAGGCCTGGCAACCTGAGTTTGACCCTAGGATCCCACAAGGTGGCAGAAGAGAACTGAATCCAGATAATGGACACACACACACATACACACATACATACACACACACACACACACACACACACACACACACACACACATAGATTTTATTTTTTTTTATAAAACAAAACAACTATGACCAGAATGGCTGCTTATTATCAAGAAAAACGACACCAAACTGCCCAAGAAGCCTCAACCTATACAAAAACTTCAGGCGACTGAGGAGAGCTGGGGGCAGGAGAGGAGATCCTCCCCAAGGAGGAGCATACCAATTAGTTGTCCAATCCCAAAATGTCGGTCCTGAAAACATACATACAAGTAACATTGTGTGACTGCAACAGGTTACAGTTAGGAATATGTGTGTGTATACAGGTGCATATGTGCATGCAGTAACTGGTTATTCATGGCGGCCATGAATTTGAAGGAGAGTGGGAGAGAATATATAGGGGTAGGGGAATTGGAGAAAAAGGAAAAGAGAAATAAAATTAAATTACACTCTCTAGAAGAAAAAAAAAACCGCCAATAGAGCCATAATGAGGCTCATTTTGTACACTATTTTTTTAATGGGCAGGGAATAACAGCAAATACTGGTGAGAACGGAGGAAGAGAAACCCTGTGCATGAACAGCTGGTTCTGCTGCTATGGAGCCGTCTCAACAGACTAAAAATGAACCTACCATCTGATCCAGCTGCACCCCTCCTCAGCGGATACCCAAAGGATTTTAAGTCAACACACCGTCTTCATCTGCGCACATCCATGTTGGCTACTGAATTATTCACAGTATCAAGATATGGCTCTAGCCTAGATGCCCATCAGCAGATGAATAAAGAAAATGAGGTTCTTATGTTGTGTTTTATAAAAAAGAGAAAAAAGCCAGGAATATGTTTGGTGGGGGTACGGCATGGTGTGGGGGAAGGGGGTGCCTCTGCGGGCCCATGCTGAGACATCCCTTCCCCCTGAGTTATGAGCCACACCTCGTATAGTGCAGAATAGAGTTTATTTAGGGCATGGGGAGGGGGTAGTAGAGACAGAGAAAGGCGGGGGGGGGGGGGGGGGGGGGGCGGGAGAGTAGGCCCGCAATGAGCACCTGGAGAGAAAAGGGGGAGAGGAATAGGGAAAGAAGGGACAGAGAGGGAAGAGGGGAAGAGAGGAAGAGCAAGAGAAGAGATCGAGAAGGGGGCAAGCAGCCCCTTTTATAATGAGTCAGGCACACCTGGTGGTTGCCAGGTAACTGTGGGGCGGAGCCTAGACGAAATGCCAACATCGTAGACACAATGGGATCTTATTCAGCTATAAATACACCTGATATCTGTCTCTGACCTCCATAGCCACACACACAGACACACACACACACACACACACACACACAAATTTTAAAAACAATCTAATATAAAGAAACAGATTTTTATTTACATAGATGCTTTATGATTTCTGCTAATAATTTGCACAGTATGAAATAGGGAACCATTTTACACTGGCTAGGTCTTTATTGTATTTGACTTCCAAGTCTCAAGACGGGGAAGTTGTGCTCATTAGCATAAGAGAACTAACAGAATCAGTTAAATAAACACAAAACGGTGTTCAAATAAATACAGTTCATTGACTGGGGGGAAAAATCTGCTGAGCGTGACTTTTAAAATCCTTTTAAGATACTCGAAGAATCTTGAACAATAATCACTTTCCTGTCCGTGGATTAAAGCGACAACAACAAAAACCTTCTTCCCAACGTGTAAAGAGAGAAAAGAAAACTCAACCACAGAAACCTGAGCCTCCTGAGAACCGCACAGAGTCAAGGGCGCGGCAGAGCGCTCGGCCCGCTCCCTTTGTTCTTAGCCACCTGCTCTCTCCTGCTTTCACGTTAAATCAGGGGCAAAAAAGACTGTGAAGACAGATTTTGTTGTCTACTTCTCTCCCGTGGATTCGCTGCACAAATAATTCAACCCTCACTTGGCTGAAGGATGATTGGCCAGGCCCTGAGAGAACCAGGACTCTCGGGTCCTCCCACGGGACAGGAATTGTTCCTCTGCTTCTCTAACTGGATCCACGAACATCCTGCTTTCCCGCCTCCGTTTCTCAGCGACCTCTGCCGGGGAAGAAAGGTAATCCTTCTTCTTCAACCAGCAAGGGTGGATGCTGATACAACCTATAAACAAAGGGTAGATCAGCAAGAGAAGAGCCCGTCAAATCTGTTTACCAACGTTTCTGTGATTCGGTGGAGGAACATATGCTTAGATCGTACAGGCCCTGGCTTCCATCCCCAGCACCAAAACACCAAAGAAGGACCAGGGAGATTGCTCTGTGGGTAAAGTGCTTGCCAAGAAAGCCTGACCATCTTAGAAGTCCGTGAGCCCAACACTCCTACCGGAAGATGGGGAAGGTTGACAGGGATCCCCTGCAGGCCAGTGAACCAAAGTCTAGACTAGAATCTGCCTGCCTCTGCCTCCCAAGTGCTGGTCTTAAAGGCATTCGCCACCACTGACCGGATGTTTAATAAGGTAAATATAAATTATAATTATGTTGAAGACTATGGTCTAGAGTATAAATGGCAAACAAGAAAGCTTGTCTCAAACAAGCTAGAGGACCAGGCACAACATCTGAGGCTGTTCTGCAGACTCACTTGCACACCATGGTACAGACACCCTCACACACCCCCTCACACATGGACACAAGTGCAAGCATGCACACACACACACACTGCACACACACATATCTATATATAATAAAGATTGTCACGCATATATACTCTTACATAATATATATGATATATTATGTAATATATATGATATAATATATGATATAATATATCATATATATTAATATCACATATATTAATGTTTAATATATATGATTAATATATGATGTTAATATATAAAATATATTATATAATATATATAATACATTAATATATGATATTTATATATGATATATATAATATTAATATATTGTATCATATATAAAAAGTAATCTAAGAGCCTTCAAAAATGAAATAGTTTGTACATGGTGATGCCATATAGTTATTTGAAGAATTTATGTCCAGGTGTGTCCAGAGCTTAATTGACTCAATTGTGTGATAGTGTGGAAAAAATTTTTAAGTGAGAATTATCTGAACTTTAATTAGCTAAATTCAGTTCAATTAAAAATAAATTCACCAGCCAATGGGTGAAAAGAAGACAGAGGGTATGAATTAAAAAGAGATATCTGCCTCATCCAGCCAGGCATAGTGATAAATGCCTATAATCCCAGTCCTGAAAAGACTGAGGTAGAAGGTTTTTGAGTTTAAGGCTAGCCTGGACTACATGACAAGACTTCATTGATAGAGAAGGGTGGTAACCTGTGCTCGGCCTTCTCAGGTTGGATCGTTGTAATTCCAACTCTGTGGAGCTTCTGGTGGCAGTCTGTGAGAGAGCCTCTACTCTGTACATAATCTCGAGGCAGAAGGCTACAGCTTACTTCTCCGTGATAGCCCAGGGACATTCTTGAGCCGTTTCTCCCAGTAGCCTCCTGAGCGAACAGGGGATGATTTGAGCAGGGACCACCACTACCTTAAGGTTGTAGCTGACATAGCCAACATAGGGCTACATGCTCCCATAACCTCGATTGGTGGTCTTCTCCAGTGTAGCAGCAACACGACGTGGGAGACGCCTGTCTACCACCAACCCCTTAGCATGGGCTTGTTCTGCCTATGACAACAAGCTATTTTCTGCTCCCCTTGTCTTTACTGGCAGGATCCCCTATTTGTGGATAGTGTTCATCCTACCTCGTGTTCACAGGAGGTGGCGATGGATGGCTCTAAGCCTGAGAATGTCTCGTAAAATGTATTATTATATTATTTAAATGTTCTGTAAATGTTTTCAGCCTCTGGCTCTGTCACAATTACTCAGTTCTGCTGCTATACTGTAAAATTAGCTGTAAGTAGTATACAAATGCCCTGCTGATCCCCGTCCATTTATTTAAACTTCTGTGTTCCTTAGGGAACTACTCAAGGCTGAGTGTAATTGTGTTACAATAAAACTTTATTAACAAAAACAGGCAACAGGCTAGATTTGACCCCAAGGCAGTATTTGCCTGCTCCTCATCAAAGCCAATCATTCTAAAGTAGTCTCCCATGCTATGGGTTCTCCCTGACAGAGAAACCCTGTCTTTCCTCATGGAAAGGAGCTGCATAAACCTGTGACACCTAGAGATGCCACAGCTATCTCTCTGCAGCAACAGAAGAAGCCTGGTGGGAACTGGGAAGCAACGTGTATCCTTGATGCAGTTGTAGGAGTGTTAATTCCCTGATCTCGAGCTTCTCACTGCGTGTTTTATTGGTCAATGCAATTAGAAGTTTGAGAGTGAGAAGATGAAGAATACAATCCATGTATGTTAACTCCCTAGCTTAGGGATGGTCAGAAAGGGCAGAGTTGGTCAATAGATGTCATCCAACAGTGGGCTCAAAGACACTGGTTCCCTGTGCGGAGAGCTTAGAAGGTTCCATTCCCACTGGAGAGCATTTGTAGTTAATGGTTGCTAGGGAACAGATAGTCAAATTCCTCGATGGTGTAGCTACTAGAAAGTTGCCCTTAATCAAGTAAACAATCGCATGTACACCATGCTTATGTAAGCATGGAGGCAACCCTAATTAAATGCAGTGGTATTTGTGTGTACGCACTGAAATACGTCCACACGTGGCTTAGAACAGACCACACCAGACCAAACAGTTCCAAGTGAGGTTTATTCAGGAGACAGGGCAAAGATGGGGGAGGGGAGGAGAAGAAGAGGAAGAAGATGGAAGAAGAGAGGAAGAAGAGAAAGAAGAGAGAAAGGTCAGGGTGTTCTGCCTGTTCTATATGGGTGGTGACATAGCCTCTCCTAAGTGAAGGTGGGAGGTAGCCAGGTGGATTCTGGGAATGTATGGCGGTTGCCTTGGCAATGATGTGGCAGTTGCTTAGATGTGATATCACTGGGTTCAGAGCCTGATACCATCATACCTCCCTTTTTCTTGTTATAAAGAGAAGAAAAAAGTGGAGGGGAAGCCAATGGTGAAAGGAGTCAGGGCGCCATGTCTCTTAAACTACTTCCTGCTCTGTAGGGGTGTAGTTCATTTTGGGGTGTAGCTGGCTTTCACCATCGGGGTCCACTTGGTAGATGTGTGCATCAGCTTCCTCTGTGAATAGGAGCTGGTAATCTTGTAACGGGAAGTTTCCAAAAACAGCATTCTTCTTGGAGGAACTGGAGAAGACCATCTTATTTAGCTGTCAGGACATCTGGCCCCAATCGGTTCTGAAGCACCACAGCTGGAATCCCTCGGGTCTTGTATGTAGAAAAGAGTGTCTTGGGGTGTTGGTAGAAGAAATGGTAGGTCTGTGATCCTAGCATCTGTATCTGACAAGACCAATATGGACTCAGTAATGGAGAAGTCAGTCCGGGCTCCAGGCTCTTGGCCCAAAGCTGGGCCAAACCTGAAAGATCCCCAAGAGAGGAGTCCCTTACTCAAGTCTCAAGATGTCACGGCCACTCATTGATTTACAAGACACCGATCTAGATGCAATCAGCCAGAGGTATATTTCAGGATCAACCGGCTCATGGTCAACTCATAACTCGTACAGGAGCAGAGGAATTGACAAGACAGCCTGGTCAGGGGCAGTCTTACGTAGGGGAACCCACAAATGGAGGGTGGGGTGGGGTGAAGGGGAAACTAAGGAAACATAACATAAAACCAGTGGAAAGTCTCAAAAAAGTCCCAACCCATAATTCAGTCAGGGTCACGTGAAACATCTTGTATACTCATCTTTTGTAAGAATGTAACCTTGTCCAACCATCTGTGCTTTGGGCCTTCCCCACACCCGAAGGTGGGTTCTCTTCCCTGAGGTCTGAGGAATGTTAATCAGCCTCTCCCTTCCTCTCCTAAATGTTAATCCAGCAAGTGTCCTCTGACTCAGGAATAATCTACCCCTCCTGGAATGTAGAATGTATCCTGGGGCAGTGAAGACCTAAAATCTCACATTTAGTTCTGTTTTCTTGGTGGAACTAGTGAACCGGCTAGCCTGCATTCTTTTGCTCAGGTCTAGGCGTCATAAAAACTTTCTATATTTTTTCATAAGTTTTCTATACCTTTCAAGATGGCACCCAACGGTGGACAGCTGCACTTGGAGGACGACAGCATCGAGGAGGAGCACTCTCATGACAGCATGATCTTAGTTGGAACCAATTACCAACAGTAATTCCTGAGTGCAAGCCTGAGAGCCCTGTGTGCTATAGCAACAAGGGGCTAAAGGCGATGCTAGTGTGGTCACCCAACCACTGTGTATCAGATGTCAAACTTGACAAGTACATTGTAATGGCCAAGGAGAAGCATGGCTACAACATCGAGCAGGCACTCGGCATGCTTCTGTGGCATAAACATGATGTGGAGAAATCCCTGGCTGATCTAGCCAACTTTACTCTCTTCCCTGATGAGTGGACATCGAGGACAAGGTGCTGTTTGAACAGGCCTTTGGATTCCATGGCAAGTGCTTTCAGCGGATCCAGCGGGTGCTACCTGACAAGCTGATCCCAGCCTGGTGAAGAAATATTACTGCTCTTGGAAGAAGACCTGAAGTCGAACTAGTGTGATGGACAGGCAGGCCAGGTGGCTGGGTGACCGCAAGGACAAAGAAGACAGTGAATGAGCTAGAAGAGGAACGAAGAGCTGTGAGGGAGGGAGAACCGGTTCCTGGAGACCCCAAGCGAGAGATTCTGCCATCCAGACCTCTGAATGCACGGCCTGGTCCTGGGAAGAAGGAGGTCCAGGTATCTCAGTACCGCTACCACCCACTTCGAACTTGGAGGCGTCTGCCCAAGGGCATGTACCTGAGTCCTGAAGGCCTCACTGCCATATCAGGAAGCCCAGACCTTGATAACCTCACACTCCGGAGGTCTCCATTCACAGCTCATCTCTCTTAAATGCCGCCGGGTTCAGAGGATGAAGCAGCCTCTGCCAAGCACTGGATTGACCCTCTCCGCCCCCCTGAGGCCAATACCAAGTTCAACTCTTGCTCGACCACAGTTGAGCAACTTCTGGCTGTACAAACTATTCGTAGATAGGGCAAAGATGGGGGGGGGGGGAGGAGAAGAAGAGGAAGAAGATGGAAGAAGAGAGGAAGAAGAGAAAGAGAGAGAGGTCAGGGGGTTCTGCCTATTTTATATGGGCGGTGATATAGCCTTGCTCCGGTGAAGGTGGGAGGTAGCCAGGTGGATTCTGGGAATGTGTGGCAGTTGCCGTGGTAACGATACGGGGTTGCCTAGATGTGATGTCACTGGGTTGGAAGCCTAATATCAACGTGCGCGCGCACACACACACACACACACACACACACACACACACACACACGGTGGTGGATGTAAACAATCTAACTTGAATTGTTCTAGTTGTAGGCTAACTCATGCTGGCTTCCAGAAGAGGTAATTTCTTCCATGCTGTCTTCCAGACAGCAATACAATGCTCAGAGGTAGCAAAGGAAGGTGAGTGTGCGTGCCTAGAGCCTGTTCCCTGTGGATCTGATTCTTCAACCATGGAAAAAACAACTGCTTACCTAGAATCACTGTGATCTTGATGATCTATTTCATCTCATAACTTGCTGATGTCATTTGGTTTTCCTAGTCATTTAATTTTTACTAACTAGCTTTAACGATTTTCTTCCTTCTAGAGAAGCTTTATTTTCCACTGATCAATAATGAACTTCCATCAGTAGCTGGGCCTCTCCATGCTCATCCTTGCTCCTGAATAATATAGACTCGGAGCCCATATTTATTTATAAGCTTTTGGCCTTATAGCTAGGCTTGTTGCCAACTAGCCCATAACTCAATTATCCAGTGCATGCTAGTCTAAATTCTGCCACATGGCTGCTTTTCTTTCCTTGGTTTCACATGTCTGACTTTCTGTGTCTCGAAAGTGAATCCCCATAGTGATAGGCTGGCTCTGTCCCACAGTTCTTCTCTCAGTCCTGAAGCCTCACCTTACAATTCTGCCTTTTGCTAGAGGCTGTAGGGTTTTTATTTTAACCAATCAGAAGATGCCTTAGGCAGCCAAGGAAGGGCAGAGACACATCTTCACACAGTGCACAAAACCATCACCAACAAAAAATTAACCAACAGTTAAGCTTTTGAATTTAGTTTAGTTTTGCTTTGTTTGTTTGTTTTAAAAGGAGCTTACACTTTTTTAAAAGGAGCTTACACTCTTGATCTGGCTGTGTGGGAAGGAAATGGCCCTGGTCAACTGTAGCATCCATTCTTCCCAGGGACCATTTTTCTCTCTCTTGAACAAGTCTCTGTTGTGTTCTCTGTCCTCCACTCGAGAGGATGCTGTCTGCCTCCATTTCAGAAACAACCTCCCCTCTTTAATCAGTGTCTTAATCCTGATAACCAAACCCACAATGCTCCCTTCAGAGTGTCTCCCAAGTGGCCAAGCAGTCATCAAAGAAGGACAGAGCCCTAACAAGGCTCAGGGTGGCTGGGTGTTGAGGCAGACTGGATTCTTTGAGCCTGGTTCTATTTTCCTGCTTTAGGAGCAGAGTCAGACCCAAGGTTCTTCTGGTCATTGCCCACCACCGTTCTTGAGCATTTGCAGGGCTAGCCTTGTTACACACAGTTCTGCAGGAGCCTCCTCCTTTTTTACGGTATTCAATCTGTGTCTTCATTTTTCTTTCCCTTTCTCCTCCTCCCCCATCTGTTTTCCAGTTCTTTCTTCCTGCTAAATAGAGAAAGGCATAAATTAGACTGCGATAGCAAGAAACGTTCCTGTCTATCTTTATCTCCTATCGTGGGTTCTACTTTAAAAATCAACCTTTTATTGTGTTAAAAACAAAACATTCCACAGTTCTCAAATGTTACTATCCTCAAATGAATTATATTGGCAAAGAACCCTATATAACTTCATTTCTTTTTTTCTCTGCCCACTTTTGGAATGGGTTACTGTTGGCTGACGGAGATCTTGTGCTCCTCAGACTCTCATCAGGATGCTCATAAACTAGCTTGCAAGTCTAAGAGTTTTGCTCACTCAATTATATTTGTGATGATGTGGGACCAAAAAAAAAAAAAAAAAAAGAAAGAAAAGAAAAGAAAAATAAAAAAGAAATTGCTGGCAGTTGTGTGCATGCGTGGTAGCATGGTCAAAACATGAGAACCAGAAGGTACCTTTACCTAAAGATCTTACGATTAAGAAGGTGGTTTGTCCCTGGTCTCAGAGACTCATTCTAACAAAATCCTTCCATCGCCATGCTCACATCCTGAGCATTGAGCCCAAAGCTGTGTCCTTTCTGAGGTTGGTCAGCCTGGATGCATGGGGGCAGCATTGCAATCAGAGAAAGAAAACTGCTGATGGGAACGTGATCCTGACATGAATAAACATGACCAGGTGGTCCAAGGAAAGCAGCAGGTTCTTAAATACCCTGCCTCTACAGAAGAGGGAAGAGAGATGTTTGTAAAAATATCCTGCCTTTAATAACAACTTTACACTGTAAATGCAAATGATATGTTAAACTCCATGTAGGGAATGTCGTGACATTGCCATGGTTATTTGGTAGAACAATAAGACAAGGTTAGCAGAAGCCCTGCTGGGCCCTTCTCTGGCACTTAACATTTTCAAAGGCGGTGACAGGCAACAATTCACTGTGAGGCTGATGACAACCTTCCTCTGGTCTAGCATCCCCGCAGAAGCGAGAAAATAACTATGCAGCACAAATACTCTCATGTAGGAGCCACCCTGGTAAGTCCTTAGAGCTGACAGTTTTGAAAGGTGCTATGAGTATGTGGGAAGTCAAATTATGGACTACTTAGCAGCCTAGAGATGAACAGTTATTATAGGCTCTAGTTATAGAGAATAATATTAATTTATCTCTGCTTTTCTGCATGTTTTTCCATATCCCATATTCATAAATCTCAGAAATGCAATCTTTTTTTACCAGATTTTCATAAATACACTTCTGTCAACTTGGTCACTAGCAAAAGCCTCATGAGCCCAAAGTCATTTTTATCTGTGCATATCCCCCCACAAGGATATCCCCCAGTGACGTCCGAAGATGTAAAAGCTATCTATCCCGTAAATGATTTGTCCGTTTTTATTGGCTCAAGGCTTATAGTTTTTGGAGAGCTTACTCCAAAGTTTCTTGGATTGCTTTTCATAGTTTATTATGTTCTACTTTCTCTGGCTGAACTCCCCTCATGTCTACAGTCCACAAATTTAAAAAAACAAAACAAAACATTTTTGTAGGGCTAGAGAGTTGGCTCAGTGGGTAAGAGCATTGGCTATGCTTGCCAAGAACTCAGATTCAGTTCCCAGCACTCACACAGTGACTCACAACCATCTGTATCTCCAGTTCCAGGAACTCTGACCCCCCCTCTTATGGCTTCTGTGGGTACTGCAGACACGTGTTACACAGACATACAGGCAGGCAAAACAGTCATATACATAAAATAAAACAAACAACATAAAAATATAATCTAATAAATATCCATGACCATTAGAAAAATAGATGCAAGTGTCATTATGTTAAAAATGTATACAGAGATATGTTAAAATTAGTGTACTCAGTACAACTGATCCTGTCTGTGCTACATATAAAGCAGTTAAGAGGCTGACCTAACTACAACACAACACTTTGAGGCACGATTTCAAGTCAAGGAATTGGAACCTCCAAGCCCCCGGGAAGCAGTTTATTATGTTGGCAGGTTTCTAATAGATATCCCTCAAACGACATAGCCCCAGATGTAGTGTTGAGGCTTCTGTATGTCTGGTTTTCCTCCAAACCCACACTCCATTTCCTATATATGGCTATATACATTCTGATTGACTGCTTAAAACTCTATGGCTAGGGTGAGAGGGGAGGTGAAGGAATGGGCCTGGCAGGGAGGTGTGGTCAGTTTGTACATCCGCACTGCAGGAGGGAGATGGTACTGACCACCCTGCATGGACACCTATGAACACTGACCAGCCCTCGTGGCTATTTCCTGTTGTTCTTCCTCTCAGCCTTAGGATGTTGGAGAAGCTCCTCCTCCTGCTGTAGCCTGACTGGACAGTTGCTGGACTGGCGTGTTCTTGAAAGGCTGATGAGAGGACTAGACCTCCACATACATCTCTCACTGGAATGAAGCTCTCAGCTGAAAATTTTCTTCAGAAAACTATCAAAACTATCAAAAAGAAGGAACATTAGTAAACATCTAATTCCCTCTTGGAAGCTTAAAATGATGGACTCAAGTCTCCGCAAGACTCCAGAATCTGCAGCTGGCCGTGGTTAGTTGACTCTGAATTGGCTGTTGCACCTAAGACCCCAGGCCACTGTGGAAGAAGGAAGAGACTCAGGAAGGAAGCACATACAGGAAGGGAGACAGGCAAGCCTGCAGCCCGGGAACACAGTTTTCTGGACTTTACACAAGATCTGCCTTCCCCCCACCCCCCTTGAGCCCAGTTCCCAGCAGTTAAAGAATGGTTCTTCAGACTAACACGGAGAGACCAGCCTGCCTCTAACCCCTCTGGGAGGGGAAAGGTTTTCATAGGACTTAGCGATGATGTTGGTCCCCTCTCCCTGCTTCGCTGAGGTAATTGGCTGCTAGTTTCTATCCAGGCCCTTCCAGGTCTTACGGGAAATTGCCAGGGACTAATTAATCTGGCTTCAGTATTTGGTGGCTCAGCTCTTAAGTCTTCCTTTGAATCTGAAGGAGCCCTTGGGGTGAGGGTGGGGGGCACCTGGGCTTCAGTTCCCAGACATTCTTAAGTCCTGGCCAGGAGACGTGTGGAATCAATTGCCCATGTGAAGCACACATTCACCCTTGAGTACACTGCCTCAGCACCTCCCATACCAGACCTCTCGACTTCGAGTCTTCCTACTGAAGAGAAAACTTTAGCCCTATGGTTCTTCGGCTTTACGAATGAGTCAGTATTACCTCGAAGGCTGGCTAGCTACAGACTTCTGGGTACCATACCTACTTTGCCAACGGGGTCTCAAGTGGAACCAGTGCTTGCTGTGGACCAATGCTCATCAAGGGTTATGGCCTTGAGCAGCCCAGGGTCTTTGTTTGTGTTTATGTTTCTTCCAGTAGCCAGACTCTTCTCTGCCCTTCCACGCCTCAGAGCTACTTTCTGTCTCTCTTCTTAGGTCTACACTTACTGTTAGCATCCTGTCTAAACTCCACCCCACAGTTACCTGGCAACAGAGGGGCTGCTTGCCCCCTCCTCTCTCTCTTGCTCTCTTGATCTTTTGCCTCTAGCTCCTCTCTGTCCCCTCGCCCCTCCCCTCCCCCTCTCCTCTCTCCACATGGTCATGGCCGGCCTCTACTTCTCTGCTCCTCTACCTCTCTCTCTCTCTCTCTCTCTCTCTCTCTCTCTCTCTCTCTCTCTCCCCCTTTCTCTGCCTCTACTACTCTCTTAACTCCCCTCCCCATGCCCTGAATAAACTCTATTCTATACTATACTGTCCTGTGGCTGGTCCCTCAGGGGGAAGGGATGCCTCAGCATGGGCCCCCTGAGACATCTCCTTCCCCCATACCTCACCACACCCCTATAGAACATATTCTATATCTCTTTATAAACACATAACTTACCTTGATCAATTACTGCTCATACTACAATCTATTCATCACTATAGCAATTTGGCTCTTGGCATGTAGAGACATCCTCATCTGCATTATTTTCTATTCTGTTCCTCTGATCTAGACTATAATCTTATTTATATTCCTCAGGTCCAGATTGTTAGTATTCTGTCTAAACTCCACCTCCACAGTTACCTGGCAACAGCCAGGTATGCTCCTCCCCACAGTTACCTGGCAACCGCCAGGTAGGCCTGGCCCACTATAAAAGGGGCTGCTTACCCCTCCTCTCTCCCTTAATCTCTTACCCTCTTACCCTCTTGCCTCTCTGTCCCTCCCCCCTTCCTCTCTCTCTACGTGGTCATGGCCGGCCTCTACTTCTCTTCTTCTCTCTTATCCTTTCATCTTCTTCTCCCCACCTTTGCCTTTTCTCCTGAATAAACCTCCTCCCCCTTGGAACCATGTGGTCTGGAGTGGTCTGTTCTGAGCTGCGGTCGGACTTCTTATAACAGCTAACACAGATACTGCACCAGAAACAATAAAACAGAGAACAAAGACAGTTTCCTTTCCCATGAAGAAGCTACCTTTGAAAGACTTTGCAAGCTTTTAATGCAAAATGAAGTTACAGGTGCATGGAGGGATGGTACATTTCTTACTAGAATCTTGACAGACTTTGCTGGAGAGACAAGTTTTCCCCTAGAGAAAGTTAGGAGTTTGTGCCAAAGTTAATTAAAGCATGAATGAGTGATGGGTTCTCTTCGCCAGACAGATTCTGTTTCACGTGGCGTTGACTGCTGCAGTAATACTGAGACGGGGTATGGTGTGAGGTTCTGTATCTAATTGTGATCTTGTAACCCCACCCCCAACCCCAGTGCGGTCCCCTCCCGTAAGCCCTGCTGAGGAGCCCTCAGGACAAGGTTGTGAAGCTAGGAAAGGGTCTGGGTAACTCCCTAGACTCTCACCCATAAAGATTTTTCACGCATTGGACTACTTAAGAAAACTGTGACCGGGCAGTGGTGGCGCAGGCCTTTAATCCCAGCACTTGGGAGGCATAGGCAGGTGGATTTCTGAGTTCGAGGCCAGCCTGGTCTACTGAGTAAGTTCCAGGACAGCCAGGGTTACACAGAGAAACTCTGTCTCGAAAAACCAAGAAGAAGAAGAAGAAGAAGAAGAAGAAGAAGAAGAAGAAGAAGAA
>JANHMN010000013.1:51833740-51859973 GCA_030674055.1 Rhabdomys pumilio | reverse complement strand
AAGAAGAAGAAGAAGAAGAAGAAGAAGAAGAAGAAGAAGAAGAAGAAGAAGAAGAAGAAGAAGAAGAAGAAGAAGAAGAAGAAAAGAAAACTGTGGGAAGGGCCCTGGGAAATGCTTGAGAGCTCAGGAGAAGGCACAATTATAAGCCAGTCTCAGAGGCCCTTGTCTAGGGACCTCAAGTAGATGTCGAAGGATGGATGGGAGTAGAAAATGGTTTGTGATCCACTTTCCAGGCTGCCAACTCTCCAATGCTATAGTTACTTTATTTCTGAAACTAAAATAAAATTACATCATTTTCCCTTTTTCTCCCTTCTTTCCCCAACCCCTCCCATGTACCCCCTCTCAAATTCAGTCTCTGGCCTCTTTTTCTTTAATTGTGGTGAATATAAATAATACATATATATGTGGGAGCATGTGTGTGTGTGTGTGTGTGTGTGTGTGTGTGTGTGTGTGTGTGTTTCTAAAGATATAAACACAGTCTTCTCAGTCCATGTAATGTTATTTGTATGATTTCAGGGCTGAGCACTTGGTATTAGATAAACCAGTTGGGGAGCTCTTGTTGGGGACGACGTGTTCTCCCACTCTGAGAATTCCTCAGTTGCCCGTAACTCTTTGTCTGTGAGGTCCCAAGAGATGTCTCCTTTCTGTGTTAGCATGGTTGCTGGTGTCATCTTTGTTCAGGTCTTGTTTAGGCAGCCGTGTTGTTGAGATTTCCTGTTATTTCCAGACAGCTTAAGACTGCAACAAGGACCACAGAGCAGAAGCCAGGGAGTTTCAAATGTAACCATGGAAGGGAATGTCTCCAACACAAACAAATGACCGAGGGGGATGGGCAGTCACGACAACCCCAGTAAAAGCAGTTTTAAGAGAAGCACGGTGCCCAAGCTTCATCAATGACAAATCCCAGGAAAGAATGGTTCCCTTCTGTGAGGTCATGCTTTGATACCAACATGGAAGAGAACTGTACCTGAAGATTCGTGGCATCTTCCTAGAAAACAGCCCCTTAGCATCACAAAGTCTCGGAGGACATGACCCTGCCAGAGCCTCGTGGGATCATTTTTTCATTACTTCCTCTGTCTTCTGGAGAATCCTAGTTCGGGTGACTCTAAGCTACATCACTGCCATCTCTGTCTTCCCTGGGCCTCCTTCCTCCGTTGTCTCTGTGTGTCCTCAGCTGCTTCATAAAGAGCAAGGAGCTTACCCAATGCTGAGCCTGAGGCAAAATGCTAAACCTAAAAGTAAATCCTTATCCTGTAAGACCTTATTTCCAAATGAGGTCACAGTCAGAAGTCCCAATAGATGTGAATTTGAAAGAGTTTAGTCCTGTAAGTTGAAGGATAGTTAGTCTGGAGTAAGGTGAGAAATTATACTGGCTTAGGAAAGTGGCAATAGTGGTCTCTCCTCCAGGACCTGTGCTCTTCCACTGGTGGACCTTCTCCGTCCACTGGTAGCTGGCCAGGTTCGTGGTAGTGAGCCTAAGCTCCCTCTTACTGAGCAGGCTTTAAGTCCATTCAAACGGTTGCTGGTTACCACAAGATACAAGCGCTGCCATTATACCATGGGGATATCTTGCCGCACCAGTCATGGTCAGTAGGCTTTGTAGCTGGCTGGGACTATTGCTTACTCTTCTCCCTTGGCAATTTGTATAACATCTTCTGATACGATGAGAAACCGTTCTCGGGCAGAACTGTCCAGATGTGTTTCCACTTGATTCATCCAAGTCCTGTGTCCAAAGTACATAAAGTATGTGTTCAGCAATTACCTTCAAGTGGCAGGTAACTGAGGTGAAAATGAGAATGGTTAAAAGGATTAGGAGGCGTGGCTTTGTGGGAGTAGGTGTGATCTTGTAGAGAAAATAAGTCTCTGGAGGTAGGCTCTGAGATTTCAAAAGCCCACCCCAGGCCCAGTGTCTTTCTCATTGTTGGTATCAGGCTCTGAATCCAGTGACATCACATCTAGGCGACCCCCACATCATTGCCAAGGCAACCACCATACATTCCCAGAATCCACCTGGCTATCTCACCTTTACCTAGGAGAGGCTATGTCACCGCCCATATAAAACCCCCTGACCTCTCTCTTCTTCCTTCTCTTCTTCTATCTTCTTCCTCTACTTTTCCCTTCTCCCCCTCCCCCCCATCTTTGCCCTATCTCCTGAACAAACCCCTTGGAACCGTTTGTCTGGTGTGGTCTGTTCTAAGCCACACACAGACGTCTAACACTCACTGCCTGCTGCCTATGGATCAAACTGTAGTCCTCTCAGGTACTGCTCCTGGTAACTGTTCTACTTCCCGCCTTGGCACCAGGCAGTTTATTGTAAGCATACTTAAATACATTGCAATTTGGAAACAAAGTCTCCTGGTGTGACACAATTCTCAGTGCACAAGGAGGCATAATTACACCAAACTCAAAGTACATGTCATTTCTTCCAAGAAGATGAGTTCTAGAGACAGGCTACATGTCTTATCTTACCAGTCTAGGAAAGGATCCAGCTTGGTCTCTGTCGAACAGACAATGCAGAAACCATTTGGGTTGTTATCCACCTCTGGTCCTGCTGGTGGGAGCCTGGAGAAGCCCCTGGCTATACAGATAATATAAGGGTCACCTAGACTGTTAGGTTTCTCCAGTCCTGGTTGTGGGAGCTTGATATGCCTGGCCTTTCAGATAACCAGGCTGTTAGTCACCTCCAGTTTCTAGCCTTCTGGGTGGAAAAACAGGTTATACATCTTTTACTTTGAAAAGACAATCCTGCATGTTTAACATTCCTGGTTTCCCTGGTGACCAGTGGGTGCAAGGACACTTGTGTTCCCAGCACCTCCTGCAGGGCAGGTGTGAAGATTAGAGATATACACCAGCAGCACGCACTCAGCACTGAGCCTGATGTAAGATAGGCGGTTGCTTAGTTTTAGGTTTTGGTGGGTGTTTTGGTTAACTTGAATTGTCAACTTGGCACATCCAGGGTCATGTTATATTAAGAGCCTCAACTGAGGGACTTTCCTGATCAGACTGGGCCTATGGGCACGACATTTTCTTGATTGCTAATTGCTATAGAAGGGTCTAGCCCACGGTGGACTGCACATTATTTAGGACATGTTCCTGGGAGGTATGAGGAAGCTAGCTCAGCAAGGGCCTGGCAGGGAGCCTGTGAGCAGCAGTCCCCCGTGGTTTCTGTTTAAGTTCCTGCCTTGACTTCCCTCAGTGATGGACTGTAACCTGGAAATATAAGCCAAATAAATCCTTTTCTCCCATAGGTAGCTTTTGACTGTGGTGTTTGTCACAGCAACAGAATGAAATTAGAACAGTGGCTTTTTTTTCCTCCTCCCATGGTTTTTTTTTTTTTTTTTTTTGGTTTTGCCTCAGAAAAGAACATTCTATATTGTTTACAACTTGATTTGTTTTTTAGCTCAACAGTACACTGTATTGTTGCTGGTTCTTCTTTTCTCAAGTAAAAAGATGCCCAGAAGCAAATGACCAATCAAATATAGATCAAATGATTTCCATACAGTGCACAGGGCACTCGGATAATACATCAGCATGCGAGTCAGCTGCGATAGGTCTTCTGGGCAGACTCCAGGCTTTCCTACCGAGAGCAGTACATTAGTATTTGCCAGCCCCTCTCCTCGGCTATGCTGTCGTGAGGATTCTTGAGTTAATATTCATCAAGCACTCTGCACTGCAAAAAGGAAGAGAGACTATAGGAGCACAAAGAAATCTTAAACAAACAAATAGCCTAATGAGGCCTGTTGGAATCCTGACTAAGAAGATTATAATTTCCACAAATAATTCCACACATTTAAGGGTTTTTCATCTATGTATGAACTAATATATAAAATAGAGAAAAAAATTAAATCCACGAATATGTTTCTATTTAAGACTTGTGTATGTATATATATGGGTGTTTTGCCCACACGTGTATCTGTGCACTGCATGCACGCAATGCCCTTGGAGGCCAGAAGGGACCCTTGGGTCCCCTGGGATTGGAGATACAGATGGTTGTGAGTTGCCATGTGGGCGCTGAAAATTGAAACCAAGTCCTCTGAAAGAGCAGCTGAGCCTTTTCTCCAGCACCTGCTTAAGACTTAAACATCCCAAAGGTAATTAGCTGTTATAGTTTTTGTTGTGTTTTCTAAAACTGCGGCATGGGGGTGCAGGGAGGGGGCAGGGATGTAATGTGGGAGGGAAGGAGGGAGGGAGGGAGGGAGGGAGCAGATGTAATATGAAGATCAGAGGACAACTGTGGATGTCTGTCCTTGCCTTCTACTTTGTTTGAGACAAGGTCTCTTTGTTGTGTTTCCTCTGCTTACACCAGGCTAGCTGTGTTCAGGGGATTCCCCTGTCTCTTACCTGCCATCTCCCCACAGGAGCACTGGGCTCATGATACAGCCAGTGTGAATTCTGGAGATTTGAACCCAGGTCCTCATAGTTCTGTGGCAAGCACCTACCTACTAAGCTATCTTCTCTACCTAGAAGTTCTATTGTGTGTTAAATCCTCATAATGCAGTCAAGAGGCACCACGGTTTAAATACTTATGTGTAGGCATGTGTGTCTTTGTGTGGATATGCTTGTGTGTTTTGCAGGTACCTACCTGCAAAGACCAGAGATACTGATTCCCTTGGAGCTGGAGTTGCAGGGGAGTTGTTAGCCATGTGCGTGGATGCTGGGAGCTGAACTCAAGGCCTTTGTGAAAGCAATAAGAACTTAACTTCTGAGCCATCTCCCTGGTCCTAGATTCATAGATATGTTATGTGATGACATTTATGATCAAAACAAATGCCTAATTAAACAAGTAATTAGCCTTGAGAAGAGACATGCATACAACAGGCCTGTGGCAGGACCGATAGCCATTCCAGCTGCAGCAAGACAGTGCACTTAGTTTTGTCTGGGGAATAGCACAGGGTCCTCTGCAGTACACAATGGCAAAACTGAGACATTAAGGTGAAGTGATGAATTAAAACACAATGGAGGGGAACAAAAATTAGCCTTGGTGCCAAGTTCAAGCTGTGTTCATTACCTGTGTGACCCAGCCTGACTCGTGTGACCCAGCCTCAGATTCTTCAGTTATCAGCTAGTGGCACTGTGTTGGGTAAGGCTAATATCCTTTGCAGAGTGAGCTGTTTTCAAGCCCGTGTTAAGGAATTCCCCCTTTCAGATGTTATCTTTGAAGCCCTTTGCTTCCCAGCACTGCATCTGTCAAACCATACCACTGCCAGCAATTTACAAGGCAGATCTGTCAATGCAAGGGGCAGGCTTCTGCCTGATCAGTGCGGCTCTGTTTACAGTGACGGCATTTCAGCACATCTGTGCTTTCAGCAGGAAGCAGCCAGGCAGCAAAACTGCTCTAGCATAAAACAAATCCAGCTGCAGGGCATCTTCAAAATGCTCCCTCTGTGTTTTTAGCCTGCTATGAAAATGGCCAAGCTCAACTTAGACTGACAGCGTAGACTGGTAGAGAATGATTTCCGGTTTCTCGTTGTTGGCTTTGGGGTGGCAGCACAGGCTGGAAGGGAAGGGACAAACCCTGAGAGAAGACGTCATTTGATGTTATCCTGTCCTGGCACTGTTTCCATCTGAGCCTCATGTGGGGCTTCAGCCCTGTTCTCCCCGTGAGCTAGCCAACCAGCTGGGGAACAGGACTGATCTGAGAAGCTGCAGGTCCAGGTCTGAAGGGTAGAGGCAATGGCAGAGAGATTATAGGAGAAGGGGGAACGGTGTAAACACGCACCTGGCAGGGAGCAGGAGGTGACTGGGATACATGAACAAGGACAACAGATTCTCAGTGGACTTTCCTTTAATGAAATAACAACAACAAAAACAAAGAACAGAGAGAGAGAGAGAGAGAGAGAGAGAGAGAGAGAGAGAGAGAGAGAGAGAAGACATGAGGTGGAGAACTGGTAAGAGACCAGGTGAAATCTCACAGACTTGGTGGTATCCTCAGATCAGGGCAGGAGGTCCTAGGTCAGAGTGGCTACTCTCTAGGAATTGTTCTCAGATGCAGTGAGGGACAGCAATGTCACACCACTTAGGGGGGATAATAAAGGCTTCCAAGGGCACTCCTCCAGGACATCTGTGTGGTCATCTCCATCTCAGAGACTGATTCTCAAAGAGCCCAGCCTCTACACAACACCAAGCTGGCATGTTGTGCTCCCAGATACCCATGGTAAGACAACCATCTGCAGTTAATACATCTTAAGAATTCTGTCCCCTCTGCTACTAATTTAGCCACTATTTTACTCAACACATCTTAGGAGTTTTGCCTGAATCTCACTAACTTGCGATGAATGCTTCACACCTCTAAGAAGTTGCCGGCATCCTGTTTACCTGTTTGCCCTTCGTAGCAGAATTGAATATTCTCAAATACTTCGGCAAACGTGTCTTATGAATAGAAACTACTCTGGCTCTGGAGATTCAAAAGCTGCTCCACAAAATGTAACATACAGAAGCAACAGCTGATTAGATGTAGCCAGAAAATGAGATCAGCCCTGCTGGGTAACCGACCAAACCCTTTTCCATCTCTGTCTTACTCTATTTCCATATAGAGCCTAGGAAATTTTGAGCATACATTTGTGGCCCCTCTTGTGGCTGGGGTAGCCATTGGTTGGGGTGGCCATAGGTCATGGTTCTTCTAGAGAGATACACGGGGAAGACAAATAGGGAGATTCAGTGAAAGTTCTTGTTTTCCTTAACAAAGGGAAAGACAACAAACGGGAGCTGTGTCTCTGGTATCCTTCCTGCAGTAAACAGGAAAATGATGCTTGGAACTGAGCCGGCTATTGCGTCACGTGGTGTGACAGGAGGAGCCACTGTGCTAAGAATGGCACAATGGAAATGTAGGAAGTGCCTGGGATTTGATGATATCTTTGAGCTGCTGTTCTGGCCTTGGACTGTGACCTAAAGACCTATTGTTATGGGAGAAAAATAAATTCCCCTCATTAAGCTGCCACGAGCGCTGTCCTCTGCAACTTATTATACTAAATACATCCTAAATTCTCAACCAAGTAGCCAATCTTATTGCAAAGCACACTTGGAAATTCAGCTTTCACTTTAGGTGGCCCTGTGTGACTGAACAGCAGCAGTCTCTCTGATGTGAGGGGAGACCTAACAGTGTGCGCAGTAGGCAGATCCCAGTTGACACAAGCCAGGTCTGTCTGCTCTAGAATCCCATAGTTACAAACCAATTCAACTCAACCGGAACAGATGAGTTCTGGGCTCGATTTTTAAAAAGCACCTCAGGTAATCCCAATGAGAAATCAGGATTGGGAAGCTGTGTTTCATGAGATGGGTTTGGGGACCAGGGTGTGGCCGCCTCTTCTGTCCTAATCTCTCCTAAGCCTGTGTTCTGTGGAGCTGCAGCATCTGGATGGCTGAGCAGAGGCAGGAACACTAGAGTACTGGGAGCAGGAGGAGTCAGCTTCCTCTGGAGAGCAACTATAACACTGAGCTTTGGAAAGCAAGCTGCCGACTGCGCCTTCTACAACAAGAGTGACATTGCCACCCTGTCACATTTTTTTTTCAACTACGGTAGATGGCATAAAAATTTCCTTCTACCCAGCAGAGAGAAATGATCCCAACACCATCCTTTGGTCTGAAAATTTACTAGATGAGGTCTTGCTAGGTACAGCTCAGACTGACTTTGAACTCATTATGTAGCCCAGGCTAGCCTCAAATCGTCTAGCCTCCCATCTCAACCTTTTCAAGTATACAGCACAACACTGAGGTTGTCTGTGAGCTCCCTACATCCAGAGAGGGAAGCATTTCTGCTCAATTTAGCATTCAGCATGACTTCAGCAGCAGTCATATTTCTGACCACATAACCACATAATTTATACAAAAATGTAAAAGTCTGTATTATCCATGCTGACTCTGATGTTTTGTTGTTTGGCATGGTAGATGTTGAAGCAGCGTCTGGTTATGTATTGTAAAGTTGCCCTGGAACTCATTATGTAGTCCCCAAATGGCTACTCATGGTAATCTTATCTCTGCCTCCCAAGTGCTGGGATCATAGGCTTGTGCCGTGAGGACCACTCTGACTCTGTTTCTATAGGAAGCCTCATTCTACCCAATGGCAAAGCTGGAAACAAATTGATTCCTGATAAATTTAATCCATTCTGGGTTTTTCTCCCCCCCACCTCTTTGCCCTGAGGAAGTAAGAGGAAACTGAGGAACACCTGGACATAGAAGGGATTCATCTGGTCTTTGGTTGTCATCTGTCCATGTTGGCATCCTCTGCCACGTCCTTGTTCCCAGGGGTCATCAGTTGTCAGTGTCTATCCCTCTTGGCACCCACAGACGCAACTGAGCTCCCATCTGGCCTCCAATGTGGGG
Source organism: Rhabdomys pumilio (assembly GCA_030674055.1). Classification (NCBI taxonomy): domain Eukaryota; kingdom Metazoa; phylum Chordata; class Mammalia; order Rodentia; family Muridae; genus Rhabdomys; species Rhabdomys pumilio. The sequence continues at coordinate 51,851,654 of JANHMN010000013.1, read as the reverse complement.
ACAGTGCTGACATCTGCTCTGGGGCTACATCTCCCCAGCAGGATTCATTTCCTAATAGGCCAGGCTCTTTTAGGTTCTTCTGTGTCAACCTTGGGGAAGAGTGGATATAATCCCTATGGCTGAGCTATGTAAAAACTCAGAGAACTGTCTCTGGCCCTCTCAGCCTTTCCCTACCATGCTAATAATATTTCATCCCCAGTTTAACTAGAGTAGGGGTTCACAGCCTTCCTAATGCTGGGACCCTTTAATACAGTTCCTCACGTTGTGGTGACCCCCCCCCAGCCATAAAATTACTTTCTTTGCTACTTTATCACTGTAATTTTGCTATCATTGTGTAAAGATCTGATATAGCAATATCTATGGAAGGGTTGATTTACAACCTGTCACCAACCCACAGGTTGAAGTCCCCTGCACTAGAGCGAAGAACAAGGGCATCTGATTTTCACTGTTTTGCAGGGAACCTTCTGGGAAGGAAAAGAAAGTCCTTTTTGCCTTTAAGTTTTCTCTTTTCCCAGTAACTCATCCCCAACAGACTAGAAAGGACCTGCTCAGGGTGGTCCCTTAGAGAGTCACAGCAGGGAACCCCCAGCCCCGGCCCTCAGCATGCAGTCCAAGAAGCAGGACAGACAGAGAGAGGCAGAGTAGGGTAAAAATGACATTGAGAAGGATTAGGAGGTGTGGCCTTAGTGGAAGAGGTGTGTCAGTGGGCATGAGCTTTGAGGTTTGAAAATGATACATACCCCCAAAATAATAATAATAATAATAATAATAATAATAATAATAATAATAATAATAATAAATACATATCCCAACATTTGTTTTCTTTATTCTCTTTTTACCTCCCAGTTAAACCTCATTTCAGGGTAAGGTTCCACGCACCTTTCTCAGAAGATTGCATTTGGTGCATCTCGTACGTCCTCATGGGCTTGTCTTTCTCCCTAACATTCGAAGCTTGCTCTCCATCTGTCACTGCTGTGAGGTAAGTCCGCTTTGGCCTGCGGCCATCTAGTGATCAGACACTGTGTTTATACCTCTCCCCACATCATATCTGCACCCCGATGAGTACCAACAGAACCCAGCTGTGCAAACAAGAGTAACAGGAGGTGCTGCGATCTGAATATGTGCCTCTAAAGTTCATGGGCAGGAGCACTGGGAAGTAGAACCTTTGAGATATGACTGGGTCACGAAGGCTCAGGGGTTAATAGATTAGTGAGTGACTGTGGCAGTGACTTGGTTACAGTGGGCTCTTTCTTTACTATTGGAACACAGCCCAAGAATGGAGTCGCACAAGGGGAAGTGTAAACGCTTGTGAGATAATTCCAAGTAAATAAGACAAGACTCTTGTGATCTCTGTTCCTCCATAATCCATAACATGGGTTGTTCTTGGAATGTGCGTTCATGTCCCTCCCAGATGTAACAGATAGGAGTGAGTTCACTTCAGCTGTTGTTATTCACGTGCCTCCTACTACAGCTGTGTTGTTCGTGTGCCTCTATGGAAAACCTGCTTTTGCCATGTGTGGCTTGACCTTGTGATTGTACACTTTACTCAAGTGACTCAGGTCTAATTTTATGTCTTAGTGAGTCAGATAAAACCGGTTTACAGGGCTGGAGAGATGGCTCAGTCTGCTCTCCCAGAGGTGCCAAGTTCAATCCCCAGCAACCACATGGTGGCTCACAACCATCTGTAATGGGATCTCATGCCCTCTTTTGGTGTGTCTGAAGACAGCTACAGTGTACTCATACATAAAATAAATAAATAAATAAATAAATCTAAAAAAAAAAAAAACTGGTTTACAGTGGGCAGCTCAAGTTGCATGGCAATTTGGTGACCTGCCATCAGCAAACCCTCTCAGCCTACAAATTGTCTGATGCTCTGAATAAAGCTGGCTATTGCATGGGACTTTAGTCCACCTTACTTATAGGCCTCACTCTCTCAGGTCCACACCACCAATTAGAGTGGTAAACATTTTACCATGTGATGCCCTTCATATTATAATATATAAAGTATTAGTTAGAAACTAGGTCAATGTTGACACCGTGATCTTGAACTTGCCACTCCTAGCAAGAAGCTATAGTGTTGCAGCCGCCTACTTTCTGACAATACATAATCATGTATCTATAAACAAGATGTGAGTCTTCTCTTCCTCTGTCAGCTCATTATATAGGAAATTCCCCCATGAGGCCCTAGGTGGAGATTACAGGGTGTCCATGTGTCTGTGTCCGTGTCCGTGTCCGTGTGTCCGTGTGTGTGTGTGTGTGTATGTGCGTGCGCAGACGCACACACATGTATATGTCCACATGTGCTTCCATGTGTGCCATGTAGTGGAATTTCCCCTAGCTATTTGATTGGCTAATAAAGATGACAGGAAGCCAATCACTGGTCGAACATATGGAGGAGGGATCTTCTGGACAAAACAGGAAAGGGGAGAAGGAGACAGAGAGAGACAGAGACAGAGACGAGGAGACAAGATAGAATCTATAGGAAAGGATGATGAGCCAGAACCACGTGGTCCTAGGAGCCATAAGTAATTGGGGATTTCTTAGACAAGTGATTAAATAAGGTAGGGCACATCTGTGCAATCTAGGTGTGCAGCTTGTATCGCTATCAGTTGAATTTTGAGTTCTTTGTGTGGGCATTTTGGGAGTTGAAGATTTTCTGTTATAAATCTGGCTGATAAATTACAAGCCTATGGAGTTTTCATTTTATGAAGCTTGGGGATTAGAGCCAGTGGGGCGATGGCCTGGGGTGACAAGACTGGTTCAACAGCAGCTGTGAGATTCTGGGATGACAGTGGCTTGTGGCTCCCGTGGGGGGTGGTGGAGATCCACCCTCCCACCCCACGTTGCCAGTGTGCAGCCGGACATAGTGTGGATTGTTTTTTATAATTTCATGCTACAGAGCCCGATTTTATTTTCTTGTTGAGTCAGATAAAATTAGTTCACAATGGGCAGCTCGTGCTGCATGGCAAGAGAAATTCTGTGACCCACTGTCAGCATGCAGTCTATTCACAGGCACCTACTCCTGTTAAGATTGCTCTCAAAAGGACAGCAGTTATCTGCATACAATGGGCATGATCTCACTTCTAAATCCAAAAACTCTCTCAGTGATTCATCCCTCATCCCTGAGTGGCTCTTCTAGCACCAGCGGGTCAGTATCTGATAAAAGACCAAGTGTCAGAGTGGTCTTCTCAGCAACCTAGACTAGTGCAGAGGCTTCTCTTGTTTGGGGCCCATACAAAACCAGCAGCTTTCGGCTCACTTGGAAAATGGACAGTACTACATCCCAATAAAGGCTTAACTACTTCTACAATTCAAAGAGGCTCAGTGGGCGTTGTGTTTCTTGGATATAAAAGAAGCCAGGTCAACAATTAAACTTCACCTTAGGTTATCTCAACATACAACTATACCCCTAAAAACTTAACTGAGATAGAAGGTCTCTAAAGTTTAGTCAAATTTCTTTTCCTGCCTTGGGCACACAAATGTTTTACCAATAGCTCTGAACTAGTTGATAATGTCTTGCTTACAAGGTCCAATCAATCCACTGTCTTCACTGGAGGGGCCAGTGTGATCTTCTCTAAGAGACACCCTATCACCACGCCTGTGAACTAAGTCATCCATAGGGCTGGAGAATTATCGCAGTCCTGAGGCAGGACAGCGAACATGTCCTGCTGGCTGTGTCAGCAGAGAGCAAATGGCTTGTGGTGGCTCTTGCGATGGGGAAAGAGGGAAAGCGTTTTTTTCACACCAGTAACTGCATAGCATGTATCAGGAGATGTGTTAATTTGCTCAGGCAATGAAACCCACCTGGAATAGCAGCTGCTATTCCAGTAATAGAATCACCTCAGGGTTAGACTTACAAAACTCCATGGACATTCTGCAAACCCACCCACCTTCTCAGAGGCCACGGAGACATGAAGGAGAGTGTGGTGGGAGTCATTACCTCTCCCTCTCAAGGACCTAGGTTTGGAAGTGGCTTGGCTTTTTTCCCCCCTCTCTCTGGGGATGCAGCATTTCTTCTGGTTACCACTTCCCTAGCAGAAAGCCACCTGATGGCTTCCATTTAGCTTTTTCCGCCATAAAAACCCTCATTCTACAGCTCAGGGAACCAGTGTGGAGAGTCTGCCAGCTGCTTAATTATTTCTATTCTCATTAAGCGTTCTGGAACCTGAGAAATGACTGCAGAATGGATTCAGGGACTCATTAGACCTAATACAAAAGAGACTTAAGACAAAATTCCACCCATCACCTGACTTGCATAAGCCTCTATTCTAAATGGAGGACGGTGAAATTCTGGATACCCTGGAAGCACTTTGGGTTCCCACTGTCTAATAGTCCTTAAAGATACGCAGTTACCCTCATGAAAGAGTGTCTCTTAAGAAAGCTTGGGAAAATATTAACACTGTGTGTATTTTGGTATGGTGGGCTCCTCCCTCAAAGGAATCTGACCTCCTCTTTATTCAGGGTGTTTTGGATCTGTAAGGAGGTTCATGTTTGGGAATTAAGAGTTTGTGGCTCTGTTTCTATGATTTTGGTTGAAATTTTATTTACTTGACCTAGAATTTTTCTCTTTTATTGTATGTATGTGGGTTTTTTTTTTTTTTTTAGATTTCTTTATTATGTGTACATTGTTCTGTCTGCATATATGCCTGCAGGCCAGAAGATAGCACCAGATCTCATTGTAAATGGTTATGAACCACCATGTTGCTGGGAATTGAATCCAGGACCTATGGAAGGGCAGCCAGTGCTTTTAACCTCTGAGCCAATTCTCCGGCCCTGTGAGGTTTTTGTTTGTTTGTTTGTTTTGGTTTTTTTGTTTTTGTTTTTGTTTTTGTTTTTGTTTTTTTTCTTGAATCTGTCTATAAAGCCAGGCTGGTCTTGAACTCACACGTCCACATCTGAAGTGCTGGGATTACAGGTATGCTCGACCATTTCCAGACGACTTAGAACTTCTCTGCATATTCAGATCAAATAAGAATTTATGAGACATCCTACCTGGTTTGCTTCTAACAAATTCCACATGCAGCCAGCCCTGCCCCGTTCCATGGAAGTTGAATTATTCTGACTGCTGCTTTGACTTGGCTGTGTGTTACAATCCTTACACAGCCTACCGTGATCAGTTAGTACAGTCCCTTCTCCTCTGTCGTCCATCATAGTTAGGTTTCTCATTGAGTGGCTTCAGTTTCTAAGACCTGGAATCTAGAGAAATGGAGTCATTCAAGGGTACAGGGCCCCTGCACAATCCTCTTTCCTAAACCATTGGTGAAGGGTGTACTTCTAGATGCCTCCAGTGTGGGGGAGTAGTTCTTTATTTTATTATTTAATTTTTATTCATGGTCATAAACTTCACTCTGCAGTCCATCTGGATTTGAAGAGGAAAATATGAACCCAAAGAGCACATTGATTCCAGGATGCTCTGCAAGCAGGTGGGTAGGGGGTGCTCTCCCAAGCTGCAGAAGGGATGGCCTGGAGGCTGAGAGGTACCTATGTCAATCAAAAGTACCAGAGCTGCCCACAGTCAGTCAGCCATGGTGGTCTTCTTGCTGACCTTGCCATTCCTGGACCCAAAATGCTCCACGGCGTCCACAATGTTCATGCCTTCTTTCACCCTCCCAAAGACCATGTGCTGCCATCCCACTACATGGTCTTCATGGTGTAGCTGAAAAACTGGGAACCATTTGTGTTTGTCCCAGCTTTTGCTGTGGGTGAGAGAGCAGGACCTGTACACTTCTGGATGAAACTCTCATCCTCACACTTCTTCACTGCCACCAAGGCCATTACGGCATGCGAAGTCACCACCTGGCACACGCATCTTGGAATTAATTCCAAGAAAGGAGGAACCCTTAGACCCAAATCCTTTTCCTCCCAGAGCTCAGAGCTCAGAAAGCTGACTTTGGAATCTTATCTACAAATAATTCAAAAGAAATGGCACCCAAGGGTTCACCATTGGCTTCCATATTGAAGAACACAGTGGAGGTGACCATGGTTGACAGCAAGCGGCGACAGGGGGCTGGTGTGCAGCTTCTGCAAAAAAGAGATGGGTGCTTTGTAAATGGCAAATGTATTTTAATAGTCCACTTTCCTGAAGATTTGGAATCCCCTCTTTTACATTAAGCCGAGGGATGGCAGTCAGGTAATTTACCAGTGGTAAGCCATCTTTATTTCATACTTTGACCACCTAGCCATCTGTGGCAGCATTATGTGCAGAATCTCCACACAGTGCACTCAACATCAATAAATGCATACTGATCCAATTTTATATTACTCCCACACCCTCAATATCCAGTCCCATACAGCTCCCTGAAATACTTGCTTATGTAAATGAGAAAACTCAAGAAGTGCTTTTCGAGTATAGCATTCTTTCTAATGAGTCCAAATTTTGTACCTCACCTTTACAGATGTGCTGGTTCCAAAGATAATCCGTACTGCTCACCACAGCTGCCTCAGAAGAGACTGTTAGAACTTCTTCGGAAATGAAAGGTTAATGTCCTTAGAAGGAGATGGAAAGGCTAACACCATCTTAGGTGGGGGGCTGTTGCCACAGAACTTACTCTTCTTAGGTTCACCAGAGTCTTCAAACATGTCAACTTAAGGTATCATCTACCTACTCTATGCCTTCATTTTAAAGGTAGACACTCTGCAGAGCTGGGAATTGGCTTGTGTTGTAATTCAGGATGAGGTTCTGCATTTGATTTTCAGCAATTTCAGCCTTGTGGCTGCAGAGATAATGATGCCTTTCAGGGAGACAGGGAGATCTCTACACAACTAGCTGTTACTGTGCTAGTCATGCAATGCTTGAGTTAGGGACTTGAATCCCACTAGCCTTTCCCTTCCTTCCACCCTTCCTTCTTTCTTCCCTTCCTTTCTCTCTTTCCTTTCTTTCTTCTTCCCTCCCTTTCCTCCTCCCTCCCTCCCTCTCTTTCTTTCTTTCTTTTGTTCTTTCTCTTTCTCTCTCTTTCTTTCTTTTCTTTCTTCCTCTTGTTTTCTTTTCCTTTTCTTCTTTTTTTTTGTTCAGTGATTATAGGGCAACCAGTCAATGTCACTGTGTTTTGCAAAACTATTTATAAATATTTTAAAGTTACATAGCTCCTTGCTTCTTTTAAAAAAAATATATTATGCCAGATAGTAGAGAGGTGGCTTAGCAGTTAAGAGTGCTTGTTGAAGCCAGATGTGGTGGTACACACCTTTAATTCCAGCACTTGGAAGGCAGAGGCATGTGGATCTCTGTGAGTTTGAGGCCAGCCTGGTCTACATAGAAAGCTCCAGGACAACCAGAGCTACATGGTAAGACACTGTCTCAAAAAAACCAAAACCAAAATAAAACAAACAAACATAAAAGAGTCCTTGTTGCACAAGCACATGGATCAGCACTTACATCCCAGCTCCAGCACCCAGCCAGACCCCCCACAATTCCCTCTAACACTCACATGGGATCTGATGCCCTCCTCTAGTGTTTATACATAGCCAGGGTATACACACGGATGTACATACACTCACATAGACACATACACACACAAATAAATGAAATGAATCTGTAATATATTTTATGAAACTTCTGTCTTAGGATTTTACTGCTATAAACAGACACCACGACCAAGACAACTCTTACAAGGACAACATTTAATTGGAGTTGGCTTACAGGTTCAGAGGTTCTCCATTATCATCAAGATAGAAGCATGGCAGCGTCCAGGCAGGCATGGTACAGGAGGAGCTGAGAGCTCTACATCTTCATCTGAAGGCTGATAGCAGAATACTCACTTCCAGGCAGCTAGGATGAGGGTCTTAAAGGACCCACCCATAGTGACACACCTACTCCAACCGGGCCACACCTTCTAAAAGTGCCACTCCCTGGGCCGAGCATGTACAAACCATCACACCTCTCATGCATGTATATAATGTACTTTGATAATATCCACAAACATCCATTTCCTTCTTCTTATAAGTGATTGACTATAAGTATCCAATGGAAATATTTTACATACCTTTATATAATGTTCCTGCCATGAACGCTCTTGGATGCCTTTACCACTGGAAAGGCGACCACTAGCATTTTTAATATTAGTCAGATTCTAAGACAGTTCCAGAGACCACAGAAGTGATTCAGAAAATATATCCTTTAAATTCTGTCCCTTTATAGCCCCTCTGCCAAGGTTTCTCTATGTAGCCCTGGCTGTCCTAGAACTGATTCTATACACCAGGCTGGCCTCAAACTCAGAGATCCACCTGCTTCTACCTCCGAGTGCTGCCCTGCAAGAACCATTCTTGATCTGTATTATGTTGTATTGTCCAGAGCCCATCGGCTAAACAGAGACACACACACACAAAGAAGCATCTTACAGGAATTGACTCATGCAATTATGTGGAACAGACATCCCACAATGTGCTGTAAGCAAGCTAGAGGCCCAGGAAAGCTGGAGGTATAATTCAGTCTGAGCCTGAAGAGCTGAGAATCAGGGAGCTGACCATAAAAGCCTTAGTCTGTATGCCTGAGCATCAGAAGTACCCGTGTGCAACACCAGGAGATGAAGGATGTCTCCACTTGGGCAAAGAGAATGAATTCACCCTTCCTCCATCATTTTGTTCCAGTCAGGCCCTTGATGGACTAGATACCCAGTTACCTAGGAGAGTCATTGGCTGCACTCAGCTTCTGGAACACCTCCATAGACACTCCTGGCAATAATATGTTGCCTTTAGTCCAGGCCTGTTTAAACATGAAATTAAGCACCATAGACAACAGTAATTGTATCTGACTCAGAGGACCAAAGGCTATGATGATTACAGTTCAACAGCACCATTCAGGAAAAAGGCTGTGAGCTTCCTTAAGCCATGTTGTGTGGGTCACTGCTTGTACTTCTTGAGTGTTCAGTTAGAAGGCGCCTCAGTTGTGAAAATAACACCTTGAGATGTCGAGTTGTGTGATCAAGTGACAACATTACAAAGAAGCCAGCCCACAGCCTCACTGCTTCTTTGCCCCGACCATAGAGTTGTTAAATATCACTGTAAGGCGCTTCAGGCAGAAAATGACATCAAGCAACACAAATCTTGTTCTACAAATGCATGAGTTTGCAGCTTTTGATGCCGTTGGGAACAGATGATAAGGACTCATTTTGTGAGTCTACTTGTCTTTTTTAGAAGTTAAGCCATAAGTCAAAGCCCTAGTTTGGATAAATAATGTGTGTGGGGGGAATAGGGGAAAGGTCACAGGCAACTTATTAAATTAATAAATTTATGCAAAATTATATCACTGGAGAAAAAATAAGTATGCCATGCGCCCTGAGTTGTCAGTGGTCAAGGGTTACCTCAGTAACCCATCCATCCCCTTAATTAGCCAAGGAGCTACAGAGGTGCAAAGAACAAAACTCACTGCTTCCTGGTGCTGCATATTAATCACCGAGCAAGGCTCCCTGAAGGTTTCAAGCCTTTGATTTTTTTTGTCTGCTACTGAAAAGTGCTTTCCTGAGGCACAGATTTCATGATCTGAAAGGATAATTATCCCAGGGTTCCATTATAGCAAGGCCTGGACCCAAGTTCAGGAGCCTGGCCTCTCACACAGTAGTTGAGTGGTCACACTTCCTGGCAAGACATAGCATCTCAAGAAGATGGTGGACAAAGGCACCAAAGTAACTCAAAAGTTAGGGACAGAATGATCTAGTCTTGTTGTTTACTTCAAAGAAAACTTTTCATGAACCAGGAAATTAGGTGGGTCCCTTTGGCTTACACACAAAATCCCCACACTCAGGAGGCTGAGGTAGAAGGATCACTGTAGTTTGAAGCCAGCCTGGATATAGAGTAAGATCTTATCTCAAATGAACAAAACAAAACCCCCATACCACCTCTTTTTCTTTCAGACTCCCAAAGATCAACAACATCCATCCACACACAGAAGGACTATAGCTAAGTAGACTGGATGTTCTTTGGGTAAAAAAGACTATTTTAGGCATATTTGATTCTTTTCCAATGCCTTCCAGAATTTCTAGTATTTAGCAATTAGATCGTAAATACCTGTTTAATAAGTTAACAGTGTGTTGCCATTGATGTTGTATGGGCTGGCTTATTTTAATTTATTCCAATTTTTAAAAGCAACCATTAGGCAGCCAGGAGCATGAAAGGATGGCTTTTCTGAGCAATGCCGTGTTTATAAATCTCTTTAAGAAGTCTTTAAATTCCTGAATTTCCACTTCTTTAATGCAATGATTCTGTGAGAAAATCTTGTTCCCTGACTTCATTACAGCTCCAAATCTCTCGGATCAGATTTTAGTAAACAAATGTAGCACTTCCTAGATGCTAATCCACTGCTCTCTCTCTACGTCCTTGTAAGTAACACGGTGATAAATGTCTGTATCCCAGAGTTGAAAGGCCCAGGATGAGTTCAGATGCCTCCTTCATAGCAGTCACTGCTGGGGACAACATGCAATGACAGGGACTGCCTGCAGTAGGCTCGGATGGAGACATCTCAGAAGCCCACAGCAGCTCCTTGTAAAGAAGATGTTGTCTGGGACCCTGAGAAGCAGGAGACACATCCCTCCAGGTGACCCACCATCTGAAATAAGGGACTGCCTGCAGTAGGCCGGGATGGAGACATCTCAGTAGCCCTTTGTACATGGAGACATCTCAGCAACAGCTCTTTGTAAAAAGCAGTTGTTCCCATTTCTCCCAACCTTAGCCCTGGACAACGGCTGTATAAATTTCATTTGTGTGTGATTGCTTTTCAGTTGGCCTTGGTGTGCATAATTATTCTATTATATCTGACTGTCTTACTTCTTTCTCCTTCTGCTCTGGTGAATTCTGTGAAACTAGATGCTCCTTGATGCAATGATTCTTAAACAATTAAAAATTGAGGCTTGGGGCACAGCACAGCACAGTCCTAATGGCCCAGGTGCATGCTGTGTGTTCTCATCCTGGAAACAGCGTAATAAGTGCACAATGGTAGTTCCAGATTAATGTTTGACTTGCAAAGAAAGTTTGAAGAAATTGTTAGAAAATGAAATAGAGCCAACACTGGGACCCCAAGAAAGGAAAAATCTATTGAAGTTATGAAATAAGTTTTGCATAACATTTAAGAGTGTTATATCTTATCTATTAAGGTTAATAGACAAGAAAGTATAGAATACATAATATTATATATGGGTAAAACTAAGTCAAAATACTGGGTCTCTTAGGAGAGTCATTGTGTGCAATGTACAGAAGCAGAAAGCTAGAGAACTACTGAGTTAAGGGTTAACTTGACTCTTTCAGGCCACTGCCTGGCAGCTTTGCCCATGTCATTTATCATTAGAGCTTCACAGGAAAATACAAGTAGCTGAGCTCAGAGCTCTGAAGTATAAGAAGTTAAAAGTTAAAGTTTAAATAATGATAAGTTTGCAATTATTATTATTTTGACGACAGGCCTGGGAATAGGGAAAGCTTGAAACTTTGGGGAACAAATTGTAATTCTTAATTCTTCATGGGATGCCGTTATTCTTTTGAATTTGATTTGGCAATGATTATACAATGTCTTTTTTTCTACCTGATTTTTGTAGTATTAGTAAAAGAATGGGGCAAGAAAAAGGCGAAAAGAGCACGTGAAGAGTGAGTGAAGAGAGAATCTGAGGTGTGTATGAAGAGCATGTGTGTGAGTGAAAGGAGAGTGCATATGGTGTGTGTGTGTGTGTGTGTGTGTGTTGTATGTGAGATGTGTGTGAAGAGTGTGTGTGAGAGTGAGAGGGGAACACACAGAGGTGTGTAGGAGTGTGGGAGTTCAAGGAAAGGAAAGCTCACAGGAGAGGAGCAGAGTACGCAGGAGAATGCAGAGTGTGTGCAGCCTCAAGCTGCAAGCGAGCGAGCAAGCGAGCGAGCGAGAGAGAGAGAGAGAAAGAGAGCAGAGAGTGAGAAGAGAGAGAAACTTTAAGCCTTGAAAAATTGCCTGTCAGTTTGTACCCAAAAGGTAGTCTGTGTATATTTATTATGCGTCTTCCAGCTATCCCTGCATCCAGTTGAGAACTCCGATCCTGTGTCGAGTCTGGACCCCACAAGTCACCCCACATGGTTCTGATGTGGGTATACTTCCATTGGTCATTAGCCACAATAACATTTTGACACAAACTCACTTCCAATTCAGTGGCAGACAATAATAAGCATCTCTCACTCATATCTCTGCAGATATATGAAAATTCAGCTTACATAGGTTGTATTTATCCTCAGGAGGATGACTGTGTTTCATCCTGTTTCTCATCGTCTTTGAACCTGTATCTTTCTATGTGCTGTTCTCCTATTTAAGGACAATATTCAAGACAGCAAGCCTGCCTCTCAAGCAGGAACCAAGTCTGCACCCACAATTTGTATACTTCTCCATCCCATTGAACCAAAAAAGTACCCTGGTTCAGGACAGAGTCGATGTAGGAATAATATACATACAATATAAATTTCATGGAGTGTTGATGGGGCAGGAAATGTTTGTTGACTAATGATCTATCACAAGATAGTGCCAAGACTTTGCTAGAATCTCTTGAGCCATTAGAGGAGGTGAATGTAAGGCCAATTTTTTTTATTCAGATAGTGATGCAATAAGCATTTATGAGTGACTACCAAAGGCTAGGCAGACAGATAATTTGTAACTGTCTGTAAAGAGTCAAGTACAGAGACATATAAGTAAATAGATAATTAGAAGGCCATGTTCATGATATCATATAATGGAAGTGACAGAAGAGTTATTATGAAAATTTAAAGCAGTCCAGGGAATCACAGGTAATGCATTCTGTGAGCCAGAGATGACAAAGCATCCTTAAAAAGTAGGAGATGTAAGAATCAGATTGTAAATGAAACCTAGTTCCTGTTACAGACGGAGATAGCTGCAAGAGAGCCCTGCCAAGTTCTGTCTCACCAGTTGTGAGGCACCAGTGACTGGAGAAGTCTGAATCATGACTTTTACAGTCTCATCCTGGAGCACTTATCCAACTCTCAGTAACTTCAAGATGTTAGCAAAATTAAGAAATAGACTACCTTATATAAGATGATAATATCAAGAAATTATGAATTTCATATGTACATTTAATATCCAAGATAATAAGAACATTAACAAAACCTAGCCCCCTTGTGTATATTTATTATGCGTCTTCCAGATATCCCTGCTTCCAGTTGAGAATTCCGATCCTGTGTCGAGGCTGGACCCTGACAAGTCACCCCACATGGTTCTGATGTGGGTATACTTCCATTGGTCATTAGCCACAATAATATTGTGACGCAAACTCACTTCCAATTCAGTGGCAGACAATAATAAGCATCTCTCACTCATATCTCTGCAGATATATGAAAATTCAGCTTACATAGGTTGTATTTACCTTGAATAAGGAAGGGCAAGATTTTGGGATGAGGTGCTACAGAAAGTGGTTCATCTATATACTACTTGAAGCTATCTTTCTCACCTCACTAGAAATCCCCAAACAATGAGAGCTTTGAAGTAAAGGCCTAGCAGGTGGGCAAAGGGACATGTGATGGCTTTGGGAGGGTAGAGTATACAGACCTGGCTGAACTGTCACATCTTAGGAGAACAGAGAGGAAGAGAGTGTGTAAACTGACAACATGACTGCTCCATGGAATGATTAAGGGGAAGGATTTTGTTATAGATATGAGAGAACAGAGGCATCTTGGAGAGCAGAGAGAAAAAGTAGTAGACTAAACATGGCCAACAAACTAGACCTGGTCATGAAGGAACCAGGAGACAATAGAGAAAGAAAAAGGGAAAGAGAGATGGGAGAGCACAGATGAAGACAGAGTGCAGGCAAAACAGGGAGTGTAGCTGAAATAGCAGGGTTGTAAGGAGAATGGGGGAGGGGAAGAAAGTCTGTGAGCTGGGGAAGTTTAGGTAGGGGAGAAGAGCTAGGATGCCAGCATGGACTCTGAAATGTCCAACAGGCACTTGTGATCCTGAGGGAGCCTGAAGGCCAGCATGCACTCCGTATTCTAATGAGCACCATAAACCACTGTTTGTCCCTTCTGCTTGTAATTAGGGAAATGGCTCTTTTTGGTATAGGGGGCCAGTTACACAAGTTCCTAAGGAATGTTAGCTTTTGCGTAACCACCAGAATTTGGGGAAATGGAGTTTCCTTTGGACCTGACAGAGAGGAGAGGCTAAGATGGTTATCCAGTGTCTGAATAGGTGATTATGTTACAATCTAGGGGTCTTGGTTGGTTCACTTTCTCTGCCAGATAAAGAATTAAAAGGCAGGGGAAATCTCAAGTACAACAGATAATAGCCAGGAAATCCTCCAGCAGAGCAGACAGAAGTAGACAGAATCAACCATAAAGAAAAGTGTTTATTAAGAGTGAGGAAACATACACAGCAGGCACATGGGAGAAAGACCCTCAGCAGAGCGGAGGGGCAAGAGCCTGACCTCTCCCCGAGGGCTCAGTTTTTGTAAAGTCTTTGAGTTTAGGGTTGGTCAGTTTGAAGAATGACAGGAATGCTGAGTGGTCCACAACTGTTTGTCCTGATCTGGCCTTAAATATGTTGAGCCAGTCCATCCACAGGAATCCTGCTGGCAGGAAAAAAGCCCATAAGGCCTTTGTTTTAAGATGCCAGGCTTTAGCTTATTCACCTTTAATCCCAGCAGAGACAGAAGTAGGCAGATCTATGAGTTCAAGGCCAGCCTGGTCTACAGAGTGAGTGTTAGCATTCTGTCTAAAGTCCACCCCAACAGTTACCTGGCAACAGCCAGGTATGCTCCTCCCCACAGTAACCTAGCAACAGCCAGGTAGGCCTGACCCACTATAAAAGAGACTGCTTGCCCCCTCCTCTCTCTCTTGCCCTCTTGATCTCTTGCTTCTATCTTGCTCTTTCCTTTCCCCTCCTCTCTCCCCATTCCCTTTCCCTCTCTCCCCACATGCTCATGGCTTGCCTCTATTTCTCCTCTCTCTCTCTCTCTCTCTCTCTCTCTCTCTCTCTCTCTCTGCCTTTCTCTGCCTCTACTAACCTCTTAACTCCCCTCCCCATGCCCTGAATAAACTCTAGTTTATACTATACTGCCTGGGGCTGGTCCCTCAGGGGGAAAGGGATGCCTTGGCATGGGCCTGCTGAGGTACCCCTTTCCCCCATACCTCACTACACCCCCATAGGACATAATCCCTCTCTTTTTTAACTTTTTATAAACACATCAGTGAGTTCCTAAACATTCAGGGATATATAGAAAAATCCTGTTTTGAAAAACAAAACAAAAGATGCCATGCTTCTGTCTCAGGTCAGGATGGGAGGAAGAAGTCGGCCATCTTGGAAGTTCACTGTCTTTATTACCTTTTATGGCCTTCTCCCTGACTGTCTGCCTACCAGGGCATCTGTCTAACTCATAGTGCCTCAGTGATATGAGGACAATGCTGTTCACCAAGAAAGGAGTGCATGGAAGAGAAGCTTATGATGAAGGTGGAGAACTCTGTGAAGATGGTTTTGCTCTGGACCAAGTGGAGCACGTGGGTAAAGGTGCCCAGTGACAGATCTTAGGCCTGAGCAGAGGTTGTATTTCTCTGCCAGGGAGAGGGGGTGTGTGGGGGAGGAGGAATCAATATTTCATTGCACATGTACAACAGAAAGCAGTCCACAGACAAAAGGTGGTTCGTGTTTATGATTCCCCTCAGGAGAGGCAGCCCACCTGGCATGGTTCCATCCTGGGCTCTAGGATTAGAACCCATGGGGGGAGCTAATACATTCCGACCTCTCAGTTTATTACCTAGAATGACACTGTGTAAGTTGTTATAGAGACTGAAATGTTTACACCTGAAGGGTTGAAAATGGAAGGTGTGCACAAAGGGGTTGGAAACCCTGTCTTTGGTGCACAGAGGCTCACCTGGGCAAGAGCTGCTAGCACAGTGACAAGGGAGCCCAAGCCATCCTCTCAGCTGAGGTCCTGTGTGATCTGAACCTCAGCTCTCTCAAACCTATGCTTGATCCTGACCTCCGCAGCTCCATCTCCTCACTGCCTGTACCAAGCTCTCTTTGATCTGTGGCAAGGTTTGGAGTTTGTTGACAAAACAGGGCTATCAACCTCAATGGCAGCAAAGTTGTGATTCTCTTGGGAACAGAGTCTGCACCTGGCCCTTCAGCACAAGGAGCAAAGAAGGACAAAAGAGTCTTTCACTGAGACGCTGAAAAGGGGAAGCCTGGGACCAGGGAACTTCCCTGTCCCGCAACAAAGGCTGTAAATTTAAACCCATCTTCTTCCTAACCACCAGCCTTTCTGGAAACCTGTCTCCCCTTTGTCTCTTTGTGTTTCACAGCTCCTGGGACTGCAGTGTTCCAGCCTTGTCTGTCACAGGGGAAAGGGAAGTGCTGACTGTGAATTCTTACACTTGCCCCTGCCGCTGACAGTGCTGCAGAATTCAGACATTTCAGCAGCATTAGCCAGGCTTGGGGGTCCAGAAAGATGAGTGTAGAAAGCTCCTGACAGGAATCAGCTCCTCCCTCCTGGCTTTCTGGGATGAAAAGGAGGGAAGGATGAAGGATGGCCATTAGCAAGAAGTAAGCACTAACGGAGTGGTTTGGAGGCATCATGAGGCTGAAAGCTCCTTTCAGGGAGGGCTGCTTTTGGCCTTCTAGTACCCAACCTATCAAAGTGGGTTGGGTGGCTTTGTTTGGTTGTCTGAATCTGGGTGTGAACTTCATCAGGAAGAGGAAGAAGCTACCGAAGGTCAGAGGTTGTGTCGTGTCTCCAGGATCTAGCACAGAACCTAGCCCACAGATGGATAAGCATTACAGGCAGTGGGGGCTGTCTTTCAAGTGTGAAATATAAGTGGCCTTTATTTTCAATCTGCAGAAGAAAAACATGGGTGTAGAGATGTGAATGGATGAACTCAAAACGCAAAGCTTGTCAACAGCAGATCAGGCAACAGAAAAGAACTCTAACATATTTACACAATGAAAAGAAGAAAAAAAAAAGAGGAAAGAAAGAAACTTATTTAACCACAATGGGCCAGAGGATGGAAAAAAAAGAAAGATATGCAGGTGAAGCAATTGACCAACTATAAAGAACAGAAGACTAGTTCATGTTTTCAAATACATTTTATATAAAACTTTAACTCAAATCCCTCTCCTGCCACAAACCCCAACAACCAGTCTGGAAACAGCAATGACTTCTTTCCTGGGCCTCCCTTCTCGCCCAAAGCTTTCTCCACCTTGAATTAATTCCACTCTCTGGTCTGCAGCCTGTGTAGGCTCAATGTAAACACGTGGCTCCTTGCCTCAAGTTTTCATTTAAAATACCTTGGCTTTTAGGCTGACAGGCATATGTACAAGTGCTATCAAGTCTTGACGCTAGAGGCCACAGGGACTTTGATTGTCAGGGTTGGAAGGAGGCACTAACACTGGTTAGTAGACAGTGTCTCTGGAGGTTGCTAAGCCCTATTGATACTCCCACCTATGGTCCTATTGATACTCCCACCTATGGTCCTATTGATACTCCCACCTATGGTCCTACTGATACTCCCACCTACGGTCCTACTGATACTCCCACCTACGGTCCTATTGATACTCCCACCTACGGTCCTACTGATACTCCCACCTATGGTCCTACTGATACTCCCACCTATGGTCCTACTGATACTCCCACCTACGGTCCTATTGATACTCCCATCTATGGTCCTATTGATACTCCTACCTACGGTCCTATTGATACTCCCACCTATGGTCCTACTGATACTCTCACCTACGGTCCTACTGATACTCTCACCTATGGTCCTATTGATACTCTCATCTACGGTCCTATTGATACTCCCACCTACGGTCCTATTGATACTCCCACCTATGGTCCTACTGATACTCTCACCTACGGTCCTACTGATACTCCCACCTACGGTCCTACTGATACTCTCACCTACGGTCCTATTGATACTCCCACCTACGGTCCTACTGATACTCCTACCTATGTATGGTCCTATTGATACTCCCATCTATGGT
>JANHMN010000013.1:51815544-51833730 GCA_030674055.1 Rhabdomys pumilio | reverse complement strand
ATGTATGGTCCTATTGATACTCCCACCTATGGTCCTATTGATACTCCCACCTATGGTCCTATTGATACTCCCACCTATGGTCCTATTAACACTCTCACCTATGGTCCTATTGATACTCCCACTCCTATCTCCCCCCCCACAGGCAGCACTAGGCAGACTTGGTGGATAAAAAAAATAAAAAAGGGAGAAAGAAAGAAAGAAAGAAAGCAAGAAAGAAGGAAAGAAAGAAAGAAAAAAAGAATATGAAACTGGAAAGGGAAAGTGTGTGTAGACAGTGCTCAGGGAGGAAGTTAAGGGAAGGAATTGGGGGTAAATGTGATCAAAACACTATATATATGTGTGTATATATATATGTGTGTGTGTGTGTATAGTGTTTATAAATATACTATACATACATGTATATGTATATATACACATATATATAGTGTGTATGAAATTATATATATACACAAAATTTAGTAAAATATTACGTACAAATATAAAATATATAAAATATTTTGTAAAATATGATGGAAACATAGTAATTAAATTTGCTGAAAGTATGGACTACATATAGAAAAGGAAGATGAGAGAAAGAGGGAGGAAGGGGAAGAGGAAGGGAAGGAAGGGAGGAAGGAAGTTAAAGTAAAATAAGAATGTTTTGAGAGCTGCATTTTAAGTTGTACTACAAAGCTATAGTAATAAAAACAGCATGGAACTGGCACAAACCAGACGTATTGAAATGGAATCAGATTGAAGACCCAGACGTAAGTCCACACATTAATGAACACCTGATTTTTGACAAAGAAGCCAGAAACATACCCTGGAAAAAAGACAGCATCTTCAGCAAATGGTTCCGGTCAAACTGAATGCCTGCATGTAGAACAATGTCAATAGATCTATATTTATCATCCTGCACAAAACAATTCCAAATGGATCAAACACCTCAGCACATGACCAGATACTCTAAACCTGATAGAAGGAGAAAAGGTAGGGAATAGAGTTAGTGCATTGGCATGTGAGGTGACTTTCTGAACAATACACTGGTAATACAGGCACTAATATTAAAAGTTAATAAATGGGACCTCATGAAACTGAAAAGCTTCTGCACGGCAAAGGACACAATCATTTGGACAAAGTGGCGGCCTACAGAATGGGAAAAGATTTTTACTCTACTATACATTGAATAGAAGGCTAATATCTAAAATACATAAAGAACCAATAAACTAGATATCAAGAGAACAAGTAGCCCAACTAAAAATTAAAAGTAACTTTTATTCACCAACTATATTTATCGTCTTGGAGGCTCACTGATGAAAAGCTCACCGTTTCTAGTTCTTTCTGAACTCTGGCTGGCTGGTTCAACTTAGTCAGTCTGGGACTGGGTTATATCTAACGGAGTTGTTGGCCAAAGGGTCCCATAGAAAATCTCCAAACAACCCAGGCTGTTGCCTAAAGTATAGGTTGTTCTCCACAAACTGACACCAACAGAACGTATTGAACATGGAGAGGTCCAGCTGGTGCCTACAAAGAGCCTTCACCTATGTTCTAGCATCTTTGGTACAAGAAAGTACTCTGCACAGTACCAAAAAAATGTAAACACCAAACCACCGTAATGCTCTCCTGCCTGCAAGATATGTTATTGCAATTGAAAGGACCAGAGTAGGCGTAGGATGCACCAAGACCAAGTTCTCAGCACAAAGATTTATGTGCCCCAGAGGGACAAAGGGCTGGAATAAGGAACAAAGGGCAGGAGGCAGAGATGAGGGCGAAGGGGAAGGGAAAAAAGGAGAAAGGGAAGGCATATTTGCCCCAGAGGGGCAAAGGACTGCCTCTGGATAGAGAAGAGACAGACGTGACCCAATCTATAAAGGGAAAAGGAAGACCCTGTGCTAAGATAAGTTGTTTGATTTTGATTGGGCATGTTAATTAGATGAGCCAAAGGGGCCTTTGATGATAGCTATATTTTGGTGGTCAATCTCAGGAGGAGGAAGTAGCCAAATAAGGAAATAGACCTTGGTAGTTAGTCTATTTGTTAGTATTCTGTCTAAATCCCACCTCCACAGTTACCTGGCAACAGCCAGGTAGGCCTGGTCCACTATAAAAGGGGCTGCTTGCCCCTCCTCTCTCTCTTAATCTCTTAATCTCTTACCCTCTTGCCTCTAGTTTCTCTGTCCCCTCCCCCATTCTCTTCTTCTCTCTCCACATGGTCATGGCCGGCCTCTACTTCTCTTCTTCCTCTCTCTTCTTCTTCCCCCTTCTTCCCCCCACCTTTGCCCTATCTCCTGAATAAACCTCCCCCCCTTGGAACCGTGTGGTCTGGAGTGGTCTGTTCTGAGTTGCGGTTGGATGTCTAATGCCAACAACTAACACTATTTATTTTAGGAATATAATGTGTGGTTTACAAAGGAGAGGGAAGAGGAAAGAGAGAACCTTTTGGTGCCACATTTGCTGTGTTCTTGTCTGCAGAAGCCCCTTCAGCAATGGTGGCACAAAGCTTGTAGGAGTAACCAACCAAAGTCTGATTTAATTTAAGGCCCTCTCCATGAGTGATACCCAATATTGCTTGTGTGACCAAAACTCAGAGTCTATGTAGCCTGGGGACCTAAGGTAAAACCAAATGCTACTGTTTTAAAATAATAATAAAAGTAGTGGTAAAATGACTTCTAATAGCATTTTGCTCTACTCATAGGTCGGTATCTTATTCAGCCATCATCAGAAAAGCTTCCTTCTGCAGCAGATAGGAACAAATACTGAGACCCACAGGCAGACACACAGAGATCGAGACACTTTGGAACTCTTCAATAGAATGGAGAGGGAAGAGAGGTCTCATCAAATCCTTCCCTCAGGGAACCCTGTGAAAGAGGAGACAGTGTAAGAGCCAGAGGGGATGGAGGACACCTAGAAAGCAAGACCCTCTAATCAACATGAGCAAAGCTCATGAACTCATAGAGACTCCATGCTCAGGGCCCGCACAGGGATGCACAGGGCTTCTGTATACACATCCCAGCTTCCAGTTTAGGGTTTTATGGGACTCCTGAGTGTGTGAACAAGGGAGTCTCTGATTCTTGTGCCTCCTCTGGGGCTCTTTTTCTTCTGTTTGTCTTGTCCTTCCCCAATGTGATAGCTTTTGTTTTATCTTAATATATTTTATTCTTATAATTATTCCTTAGAAACCTGTTTGTTTTCTAATGAGAGACAGAAAGGAGGTGGACTCAGATGGGAGGGGAGGTGGGGAGGAATTGGGAAGGGGAGGGGAAACCATGATCAGGTTAGATTATGAGAGGAAAAAACTATTTTAATAAAAGAAAGAGGGGAAAAAGAAAAACAGAGAGAAAGAGAGAGAGAGAATAAGAGAGAGAGAGCCCACGAGCTAGAGCCAGGCCTCAGAAGCAAAGCCCTAGCAGCTGAGCTAGGAACCTACCAATGGAACAGGCCTTATATGTTAATGAACTAATCCCATGGAGAAGAGCTAGTGAATCGGTTCCAAGCTGTGAGCCCTCCCAGTGTAGAGCTTCCTCCCAAAGAAACATTACAAAAATTAGAACTTTGGTCTCTAGCATTGCCCTGCTGAGACTGCAGCCTCTGTGTTGATACCCATGATACCTATGCACGAGAGGACTTGAGACTCTCTCTGTGTGGCACTGGCCTCAGTAAGACTCGAACTTCCAGCACTGTCGCTGGGTCGCTGGGTCGACACAGGTCAGAGTCAGTACTAGCCACTGGCCAACACTCTCAAGAACCTGGACCTCCATCGGCGTGAACCCCCCACCCCCAGTCAGCCACAGCTGTAGGACTTCATGGTGGATGTGGGTTGGGCCTGCAAGCTTCCTGAGCATCCTCAACAAAGAAAATTACCCAGTGAAAGCCTGTATCAGCATTTCTGTCCAAACAACTGTTCCCTGCTTGGTGAAATGTCTAAGTTTATATTGGCATGATATTATAAGGAACGTTTGTGTGAATAAACCGAGCATAATCGAAAGACAAATCTTTTGTGGACATCCTAATTGCTGGGCGCCTTCCAGACCATAGCTGCCTGCTCCACAGCTAAACACTGGCAGAATGCTCCGAAACGGACCGAGTACCACGATGGAACTGGTCCCTCTCTGTCATCATTCTTTGATGATTAGAATTGCAGCTCTCATGCCGAACAGAAGCTGTTCTGTAGCCACGGAGCCATCTCCCCAGGGACAGCATCCAGGACCTGCCCCCAGCGAACTGTTTCTCCTCTTCAGAGCTTTCAAAACGTCCGTGAAAGAAACATTCATTCAGGTCTATTTGCCTCGACTCTGGCTTTCGAGTTGTTTTTATTTTATGCAGACTTTCGTGGTCCATCATTAGGTAATTATATTTGTACAAAGGAAATGGAGTAAAATTTCCTTCCACATCCGTTCCCTAGCTCTGTCTCCATCCTCAACAGAACTTCCTCCCTTCCTTTTCCATCACCACACGCCGGTAAGATTAATATGCCCCGAGATCCACCTTCCCACAATGCATCAGCCTATGAAAGCAAGGCGTAAGGAAGACTAAGGAGAACAAGATGAATAGGGGTGAGACTTAAGCAACCGCGAATTTCCAGGAAATATTTATGAGCTGATTTAAATACTAATGAGCTGGTAGTCTGACAGCAAAGAGAAGACTAAAGGCCAGGAACAAAAAAACCTCGGCTGCCTTGTGTCTACACAAGCTCTACAGAGCAGAGCCATGCTGTAAGCCTCCTGGCTTCCCAAATGCTGTTAAGTGAGAAATTGACATTTTCCCACTGATTTGGATTTTTTACATTGTCACTATAGTTCTTACAAATCTATTTGAATCCTAACTCAAAAAGGACATCGAAGGCCTGAATGTAAACTCCACTTCACACCAACCTAAATGACTGTGGGTTCAGGAAGGACTCTTGTCCATTTTCTTTTTCTGCGGTCTTTAAGAATCCGCCAAATAGCCTCTTCCGCCAAGTCCCTCGGCAGCAGTCTCCAGAGTGCAGTAAGAGGTAATTTATTTGCAAATTCTCCTGTCCCAGCCTGACTGCAGAAAAACACTTCAGTTGCCTGTGGGTTGGAAAAGATAAAAACACTTGCTATTACAATAAAACAGATTTAACTTCCAAAGAGCTTTTTACACACAAGGCCTCAGGCGTGACAATCTGTCGGCTTGATCTAGAATAAACAACTGGCATTTTTTGTGTTTCTAAATCATGCCAAAGTTCCACACACAGAACGGTTATAGGGCTTATTTAGCTGGGTTTTTTTTTGGGGGGGGGGAAGGGGAGCGCTTCTTTTTTCTTTTACGAGGATGTTAAGTAAGGCAGGAAGGAAAGTAGGACAAATCCCTCAGAGAATCTGTGAGAAAATAGCCATCTTTAGATTTGGGGAGCTTTATGTCCCCCAAAGGAAACCGCAGACACTCTGGTCCCATTGTCAGATTCCACCACCCTGCACATCTGGATTGTCTGCACATCTGGATTGTCTGCACATCTCGAATTGTCTGCATAGGTGGGTGCCCCAGGGTGAGCAGGGCTGAGGTAAGAGGGGCATTGACCTCAGGTAGAAAATATAGAGATACTGAGTAGGTAGTATTTGACATTTACTCTCTTTTTAAAAAAACGAATTTAAGTTAGCATATAAAGTAGTGGATATTATTATGGCATTTTTATACATATATGTTATTATACTCGATTCTAACTAATCTTAGATCAGCGTGTCAGCAAGCAGCACTCTTGGTGGCTGGAGCAGAAGCAGAAGGCTCATATCTTGAGCTGCAAGCAGGAAGCTGAGAAAATGAACTAGCATGACATCATTAAACCCTCAAAACCCACCTCCAGTGACGGACCTCCTTCTACAAGGCCACACCTCTTAAACTTCCCAAAGGATGACCACAACCTGAGCGCCAAGTATTCAAATGCCTGACTGTAGGAACATCATCAAGTCCTCCTCCTTCTCATGCTCCTCCTCCTTCTCATGCTCCTCCTCCTTCTCATGCTCCTCCTCCTTCTCATACTCCTCTTCCTCTTCTTCCTTCTAATCCTCTTCTTCCTCCTCCTCCTTCTCCTCCTCCTCCCCTTCTTCGTCTTCCTCCTCCTTGCTCATTAGCCAATCACGAGACTGGTGAAGCTGAGCTCCCACCAACAGGATTTGACACAATCACCACCTAGTCAAAGACAAAGATCGGTACCACATTGGCCACGCCCATATACTAGCCCCGTTTGAGTTCTGGTGCACCCTTTTTGCCAAAGGAAAGTGCCTAGCACCAGTTACTTTCACTTTGTTCATGTTTGAGCTCTTTGGTTGGTTGGTTGTGTGTGTGTGTGTGTGTTTGTGTGTTTGTGTGTGTGTGTGTGTGTGTGTGTGTGTGTGTGTGTGTGTGTGTGTATGTGTGTGTGTTTGAGAGAGAGAGAGAGGGAAGGAGAGACACTAAGATTCTTCTTTTCCAGCACGGTTGTGCGTTCAGGGCTTTTTGTGCATTATCTTATATATTTCTGTAAAGAATATCATCGGAATTTTTACAGAGATCGCCACGAGTTTGTACATCGCTTTGTACAGTGCAGAAGTTAGCAATGCTAATTTTTAATTCCAATATAGAATGTCTATTTGTCTGTCTTATTATTTCATCCATTTTTATTTTATAGTGCTTTATTTTATAGCCCACACATTCTAAGAAAGCACTGTACCACTGAGCTGTGTCCCCAGCCCTCAGTATATTTTTGAGTTTTCTATCTATAGGCCCTTCATCTTTTTGGTTAAACTTATTCCTAAATTTTATTTGCTTTTGATTTTAATTTTTGGCTGCTATTGTGAGATTTATGTGATTAGTTTTTGTGGTTTTGGTATTTTGTTTGTATGTGTGTCTTGCTATTTTATAACTAGTATATAAAATAGCTACTTGGACTTGAGAGTTGGTACTACACCCCAAAACCTTACTAGATTTATTAATCATTTCTAACAGCTTTGTTTGGGTGCGTTGGGGTTTTCTCTACACTAGATCGTGCTGATTGCAATCAAGGACCATTGAACATTTTCCTTTTCAAGTTGCTTGCCTTTCATTTCTTTCTCTTATTTTTCTTTTTATTTATTCTTCTCTCATATATTACATCCTATCAGCAGTTTCCCCTTCCTCCTCTCATTCCAGTCCCCCCACCACAAGCCCCCTCCCCCCCAGATTCACTCTCCCTTCATTTCCCTTCAGAAAATACCAGGCCTCCCAAAAATATCGACCAAACATGGCATAACAAGTTACAATAAGACCAGGCACATACCTTCACATTGAGGCTGGACAAGGCAACCCAGTAGGAGGAAAGGGTCCCAAAAACAGGTAAAAGAGTCAAAGATACCTGCACTTCCACTGTTAGGAGTCCCACATGAACACTAAGCTATACAATCATAACATATACGCAGAGAGACTAGGTCAGACCCATACACGCTCCCTGCTGGTCCATTCAGTTTCTGTGAGCTCCCATGAGCCTTAGTTAGTTGATTGTGTGAGTTTTCTAGTGCTGTCCTTGCCCTCTCTGGTTCCTACAATCCTTCTTCTCCATCCTCTGTGGGATTCCCTGAGCTCTGCCTACTATTTGGCTATGGGTGTCTGTATCTGCTCCTATTGGTGGCTGGATGAACCCTGTCAGATGATGGTTGTGCTAGACTCTGGACTTTGAATACAGCAGAATATCATAGACATTATTCCATAGACTTTAGTTGTTGTTGTTTTGCCAGTCATGTTTACTTCTATCCGAGGTCTCTGAGTTATGTAGCCTGTGGTACGGGCCCTCCAGGCAGTGTCAGGAGTAGATTCCCTCTCATGGCATAGGCCTCAGTTTGGACCAGTCATTAGTTGGCTATTCCCAGAAGTTCTGCATAACCCTTATCCCAGCACATCTTGCAGGCCGAACAAATTGAACGTCAAGGGTTTTGTGGCTGAGTAAAGGCCCTAATCCCTCCACTGGAAGCCGCAGCTGGTTCAGGCTCTGTATCCTCGTTACTAGGAGACGTCACTAGGGTTAACCTCTTGGATTCTAGGAGTTTCCATTGCACTAGGTTTCTACCTTGATCCCGCAATGCCCCCCCAAGTCCAGTTACCCCTCCCAGTACTCTCTCCCTCCATTCCCTGACCTGATCCCTCCTGTTCTCATCCCTACTCACTCCCAGTCCTCCTGGGAAATCTGTCCTATTTCCCCTTCTCGGGGGAGATCCTTGTGTCCCCCATTGAGCTCTCTTTGTTATTCAGCCTTCCTCAGTCTGGGGATTGTAGCATGACTACCCTTTATATCCACTTATAAGTGAGGAGATACCATATTTGTCTTGCTGGGTCTTGGTAACCTCACTCAGGATGATTTTTTTCTAGTTCCATCCATTTGCTTGCAAATTACATGCTGTCATTTTTTTTTTCTTCCAGAGCTAAGGACCAAATCTAGGGCCTTGTACTTCCTAGGCAAGAGCTCTCTGCTGTACAACATGATAACTATAGTTCATAACAACTTATTGTATACTCTCCAAATTGCTAAGAGTGTAGGGTTTAAATGTCTTCACACAAAAAGGGAATTAATGTTTATGGGAATATATCTTAGCTCTACTTAGCTATCCCGCT
This sequence comes from Rhabdomys pumilio, assembly GCA_030674055.1. Taxonomy (NCBI): domain Eukaryota; kingdom Metazoa; phylum Chordata; class Mammalia; order Rodentia; family Muridae; genus Rhabdomys; species Rhabdomys pumilio. The sequence continues at coordinate 51,825,174 of JANHMN010000013.1, read as the reverse complement.
AGTAATACATACATATTTTTAATCACAATGTAACCTTTTTAACATGCTCTTGTCCCTATTGTTGTGGGGGCGGGAGAAAGGTCAGACTTTTATGGAATCAATTCTCTCCTTCCACCCCAAAGTGGATTCTGGTTTGAGCTCAGGTTGTTGGGCTTGCTGATCCTGACAGTGTAATGTTAATAAACATGGACACAATAGACATATACAATATTTGTCAATGAAAGAATACATTAACTTTTTAAGATGTTATATGTAACTGTGAGAATAAAATTTGAAAGCAGCTTGAAACAAATAACAAAAATTCATGGTCAGCAAAGACCACCAATAGCATGTTGAATATAGCCATAATAAAAATATTAAGTCCCTCCAGGGGCAGGGTGACCAAGAAATGAAAAGGCATGCAAAGACGTGCCCAGACAAGTCCAAACAAGCCCAAGTGAGTAATGGGCTATCTGGTGTTTACTTTTCTCTCCCCCCCTGTCTGGGAGGTCTGAGGTTTCATGGTCAAAAAATAACTAGTCATCCTGCCAGCTCAAATGATTGCTTACGCAAATTGCTGATGTTTAAAATATCCAATCATATGTAGCCACGCCAAATTTTCCCGCTCTCCCCAACCTCTATCTATAAATATCCCACTCTTCTTGGGGTCTTTGTCGAAACCTCTATCCCCTGCGTGGGATACATTTCGACCTGAGGGCCCTTGCCATTAAACTACCTTTTGCAATTGCATCAAGAAGGTCTCTCATGTGTCCTTGGGAGCGCACTGATCTGGATTTGAGTGAGGGTCTCCCTTTGGGGGTCTTTCATAACAAATTTAGGGTTCTATACTCCAAAATGGTTATCAGAAGTATAAGACACTGGGCTGGAGTGTGGCGTCGTGGTGAACACCCAGTTAGCATGCTTGAGGCCCTGTTACCCCAAGCAGAAGAAAACATTCAAGGGCTCTGATTGACGCAGTTCCTCGCGAGCACAAGGGGCTCTAGTGCTTATCATTCTGCAGTTTTTCAACAACAAAACAAGAGAGCAGCCAAAGAGTAAACTGAAAGGAAGCATCAGACACATCACAGCTCAACCAGATGATGAACCGTTTCCCACCAGGAACACAGTAGAAAGGATATGGCGGTCAGACACTTCATCTGCAATGGCAAGTCAAATCCCGTCACTCAATAATGATGATCGGCTCACTTGATGAGATTCTAAGACAAAGAGAAGGCAGATCTCTCTGTATCTAAACTACAGCACAGGCAGCCTGTTGTCATTAGGGTTTAGTCTCTTTCCAGAATGTGAATCCTGAGTTTTAGATAACCAGATTTTATTAATTAACTATTATTAACACTTTTCCCAGGCTCTATAAATACTAAATATCAGCCAATGTGTTCTCCAAAGAATGTCATTAAGGGAAAAATAGGTAGCATGCATTCCCCTCTTGTTGAGTGGAATTTGGAAGCGGTGGCTGGAGGTAAGGCAGCCATCTTAGATGAATAGCAGGAGCTAAGGTTAGGCAGCCATCTTGGATGAAGAGCAGGAGCTAAAGTTAGGCAGCCATCTTGGATGAAGAGCGGACTCTGAGAACGTCAGAAGGTATCAGCATGAGGACAAGGACATTTGCCCTTGAAAACTGCTTCCAAATGGCTTTAAAGGGGAGCAAACTAAATCACTATTAAGTCAGTGTTATTCTGAGTTTTCTAAAAGACATCTGGACCTTAAAAATGAAAAAAGAAAAAACAAACAAACAAAAAACCTCCTGCCCACCAATATTTCAAATAAAATCACAACTCAGCAATGTCATGGCATTGAGATGTCATGTCATTCGATACCCTGGAGGAAGATCACACATCCCTATATACAGACTTTTTTCTCTCTTAATTTTTTTTTCCTGAAGTATATTTTGAATATACTATTGATAGGTTTGCTTCCATTAATGCCAAGAAACTAAAATTAGAGACAAGTCTATTTGGGGTATTAGAAAATGCTTCAGCTGTGCATAGTGGCACTCACCTTTAATCCCAGCCCTCAGGAGGCAGAAGCAAGTGGAGTGGATCTCTGAGTTCGAGGCTAGCCTGGTCTACAGAGTAAGTTCCAGGACAGCCAGGGCTACACAGAGAAAACGTGAAAAAAAATAAATAGAAAGAAAATGTTTTAACCTTAAATAAGATTGTCAATTTTAACATATCCCCCTGTCAGTGTTGCCATCGGTACTTCCCAACTACTTACACACCCTGCTCATAACTCTACTGTAGTAATGTCCAGAGTTAACCCACAAGACGTGACAAAATGCTACTCTGAGAGGCCAGAGAATCTTCCTGAAGACAGTGTTGGGCTCACTGCTTAAGGATGTCTTCTCATTCTGTGTATGCATTTCATTGTGTGTGCAGCATTCACAGACCACTCTGCTAGGATGCTACATTACATAGACAATCCACCTGACTCAATGATGTAGAAAATGTATCCTGATTTCTGATGTAGTCCTGAAAAAGAGTAGCTGCAGGGAGTTCATCCAACACACCAGGGACAAGAGCCATGGCTCCCTTTACCTCCCTGCTGTTGACTTCATCTTTGGTAACTTTTTTTTTTTTTTTTTTGTGACATCTTTGTTTGACTTCATCTTTGTCATTGACTGTCTCTTCTCACAAGTAAAAGATGGCTGTTTGGTCCTGCATGCAGATGAGAAAGTGCCTTCCAAAATGGAAAAGGAGGGATGTTTTTCCTCTTTTTGGTCTTACAAAAGTTAAATTTTTCTTTCCACAATTCTTCCTTTCCCGTGTCTCAGTGGCTAGAAACAAGCCTCATTCAGTCCTTGAGATAAACTGGGTCAAGTGTAGACTTAGAGATTTACCCTAAGCACAAACAAAACAAATGAAACAACCACCTCCTCTCCACTCAGTCAGAACTTTGCAGCTAGGAAGACGGAGAACATAGGTGCTGGGGAGCACAGTCAGAAACAAGGGGTGCAAATCTTCAAAGAAATAATATACAGGGTTAGACCCATCCTTCCAGCTGGCAGCAGGACAGATGCCAAACAAATCACAGAACTAAATGAGAAAACGTGACTGCTGTTAAGTGGTCAGCAGTTTCGGTTCCAAGAGCAGGCCTTTAGCTGAGACGTGTAACGCAACTGGCAGGCTCACAGCCAGAAGCTAGCGCAAAAGATTTCTCAAACGACAACCAGTGAAGACCCACCTAGAAAGGAAAACCTAAGGTGTGAGACTGTACTCTGCTGGTTCCTAAGTTGTCCCATGCAACCTGCACCTTCTTCAGATCTGAATCATAAATTCACTGTACAACAGATTCCCACAGAGTCTTGTCCTGGCTTCTCTGTTCAGTTCTAGCTATATAAGGAGCCCCCCTCACTTAACGCTGTCAGGTTGTCATCTGAGAAACCTGGTTCCCACCACAGAGGATTCTCAGCTGCTGCACGCACTTAATCTCTCAGATGCTCTTCATGTTTATCTGGGGGAAAGAAAGGATAACTTCCTACTAGCAAGCCTTTCTGACTCTAAGCCCAGTGCTCAAGTGTGTCACAAAGTCTGGCATGGTAGTACAAGTCTGTACTCCCGGCTACTCTGGAGGCTGAGGCAGGAGGATTGTAAGTTTGAGATCAGCTACCTCAAAAATAAGTAGCTAAATATAAGATAGAGTGGATGAATAGTTACATGCGAACACACTGGGTAATTACTTCTTGGGCCTGAGGACACATGCCTGTGGCATTTTTGGCTGGATTAATTGCGTGATGAACCTGAATCTGTAGCAAAATTGTCAACTTCTCTCTTTACTTGTGTAGACATGTGAGAGTTACCCAAGCTGGAAAACTGAGCCTAGAGTGAGAAATGAGCAGTCCCACCACATTCTTTAATAGAAAAATTAACTATTCTCATCCTGTCCACAGAGAGGCTGCAGCTCCAGCCGCCATCAATTTGGCCCCTTGTGTGTGCTGTAGGCTGTAAACATCTTGCCTGTAGAATTCCTGGCTCTTGGCCATAACCAATACAGGCATAAATGCCATTTAATTCCACCCAGCTGTTCCTGGGGCCATCCATGGGTGGGTCTGCCTAGGGGTGTTTCATTCAATTTACAAGGAGAAAGTGCACCCCTGGTTGCTTGGCCAAGAACTAGGTTTGCTAGAACTTTCCAAGCACTTCGTTGAGGGGAGAGCCACTGAGAATGCCCTGATCACAGTCCAGGGCAGCTGAAGGTATCCTTCCTGGAGCTCTGCCAGGTGGTTGAAACATCCAACTTTATTTTATGCTGAAAAGGTGAGTGCTTCGTGTCCTGTATAGGACTCTCATAACTGAGGGCATTAAAAAGACATCATCACACATTTGAATAAATGGTGTACTGGAAACTATTAAACAAATTAAATTTACATGGTAATTAAGGTGCTATTGATCTATGTCAATTGATGTAATAAAGGAAAATATAATGTCTGAAATCAAAGCATCAATGAAAGCCTTTGGCTTGACTGTAGACTGCCAGATTGCTAAGTGCTGCCCAGTGTGACTCTAGGTGCACAAACCAAAACAAAAAAGAGAAGAAAAAAATCAATTACAGTTTCTGCAGGGAGTAGTTAGTTCTCATTTCACGTCATGTAATTCCTGTATTTAGTTCAAAATTATCCTCTTTCTCTGAACACAAGGGACCTGGCTGTGGCTCCTTCTTTTTTAAGCTCATCTTACCGACTCTCAGAACTATGCCAGGAGGCTCAGAAACTGCACCGTGATCACACCAAGTGCAGCTGGACAGAGAGGGTCATGGAGTCTGAGATGTGGCTCCAGAACCCGGGGACAGAACCACAGTGAAGGTTCCGGGACAGAGCCACAAAGAAGGTCCAAGCTTTCTTGCCTTTTCTGTACTGGGAACTAGAAGTCAAAAGACAGAATCTTTACACTTGACAGAAAGTATGTATTTGATTCTTTGTCCTAATTACATGCTAATAAATTAAGACAAAACGTCCTTTCTTCTGAAGGGCTCTGTGTCATTTTTTTATGATTGTTACATTTATTTATTTGTGTACCTGTATAGGTAAGGTCAGAGGGCAGCTTCTGGAAGTCAATTCTCTTCGTCCCCCATGTGGGACTTAGGAACAGACTCAGGCTTGAGCAGCAAGTGTCTTTACTTGAGCCATCTCACTACCCCCAGTTCCAGGGTTTATTTATTTATTTACAATATGCATGTGTGTGTGTGTGTGTGTGTGTGTGTGTGTGTGTGTGTGTGTGTGTCTGTGTGTGTCTGTGTATGTCTGTGTGTGTATCTCTCTGTGTGTACTTACCTCTATGTGTGTCTGTATGTATGCCCATGTGTATCTGTATCCTGGAGGTCAGAAAAGACATTAGATCCCTTGGAGCTAGAGTTACAGGCAGTTGAGAGCTGGGACCTCACCCTAACCTCACTACAGAGCAGTAAGCACTCTTAACCCCTGGGGCAGCTCTGCAGTCCTCCGTGTCATTTCTGCAAAGGTTTTCCCTCTAAGCATCCTCTAAGACCTATGCTTGTCCAGTCTTTTTCTACAGACAGGTTCTTCTTACAATGTCCAGCAGCCTCCAGAGTTCTGATTCCCATACATGGGTGAGGGCCAAGTATGTGCTCCCCCACCCCCACCATGAGTCTAAGACAGGCAGAGCAGGCATGTCACTTGACAAATCTTTTGTGCTCAGTCATGGAAAGGCCCTTGTTGTTGAGCCTGGGCAGTGGTGCTCCCTAATATTGCAGCTGCTGGAGTCCCAGCAAGGTTTAGGGGTATCTTTTTCCAGACTCCCCACATTTCACAATGAGAAAGAAAAAAATTGAATCCCACAATAGCTAATTATGAGAGGTTTTAGTTTTCTCTTTTCCTTGTGAGAGAGTTTTATTATTAGAATTATCTTTTCAATATAATCATTGATCCTCTTGCTTTTTTTTTTGAAAGTCATTTTGAAATAGCGGATTAAATCCGTTCAGATAGACTTCAGAAGGATTTGGCTTTTCAAAATGCAATTTAAAATCGGTTGCAGGTTGTCTCATTGAAATCGCAACTTACTGGCTTGTAGTTTAAGAAATTCCTTTCAGGTGACAGCCCAGAAACCCGCTTCACCTCACCGAAAACAACAGATTGCACTAGCTTCCTTAATAGTCACAGAATTTCATCAAACCAGAGAAATTCCCTGCTGTGAAATGCACGCTGTTGATTATCCAACTCAGCCTGTCCTTTTGCAAATGAGAATGAGGTCTGGAAGAGCAGAGACTGACTGACAGTTATACAGAAGGTGATGAGGTGGAATAGAAACTATGACTCTGCCTGACTTCACACCCAGTCAGAAGCTTCAGGTTGGGACCAGCAGTGTAAGGCTTATGGGAGAGTGCTTGCCTGGTCTGTGTAAAACCTGGGATTCTGTCTCCAGCTCTGGGAAGACAACAGAACCCCTCAGACGGCCATGGTTGTATTTACAAGCACTCTGTAGGACTTTCACTCTTTCTGCAGTGAGGCCATTCCCCCTGTGCAGTAGCATGAAGATGCTGTTGACATATTCATATTATTATTTTACTTTTTCCTCTTTGAAGTAGTGAACTCAAGACCCTTTCCATATCGACTCCAACTTCTCCCCTTCACTACCCATCATTCACAACAGGAAGACTCTGTGAAACTCTACATGGATGGCCTTATCCAGACAACTCTTCCATTCACATAAAACATCAGGGTGTGTGTAGGTATGGTGGTCTGAATTTTAAAATGGCCCCTATAGACCCATAGGGAGTGGCACTATTAAGGGATGTGGCTTTGTTGGAGTAGATGTGGCCTTGTTGGAGGAAGTGTGTCACTGTGGGGGTGGGCTTTGAGATTTTATATGCTCAAGCTCCACCTAGTATGGCACATGGTTCCCTTCTTCTGGCTGATGTAGAACTCTCAGATCCTTCTCCAGTCCCATGTCTGCCTGCACACGGCCCTGCTTCCCACCATGATAATTGTTAGTATTCTGTCTGGCAACAGCCAGGTATGCTCTTCCCCACAGTTACCTGGTAACAGCCAGATAGGCCTGGCCCACTATAAAAGGGGCTGCTTGGACATAGGGAACCTCTTTCCATTTACCAGACTGCTGTATGTATATATGAAGACCCTTTAAAATGACTGGGTCTAGTGTGCCATTAGGTAGCCATGTTAACCTGTTATCTAGAGGGTACCGAATCCAGACTTTATTGCAGAGATGTATCAGTTTGAAAGGCCTTAAATCAGGCATTGATTTTAGAGATTTGAGGTTTTTCAGGAGACAACCCAGTGGGGTGTCTGGGGGTGCAGCCAAAGACAATGTAGTGCCCATTGGGTGATGGGTATGTTACCAAGCTATTCATATGGGCATCCCAAAAGAAAAGATGGTAATGAGTCAGGCAAGCAGCCTAGATATCAGGTTGTCACAAGAATATCTAGGGGCCTTGGTGAATTCCTGGAGATTGCCAGAAAGCAGTTCAACCTGGTACCAGGATTTCCAGCAGCTGCAAGAGCTTTGGGGAGACTGTAAACTGCTTTAGAAGGGTGGAGTCACCCAGGGACCAATGTCCTAAGTAGTTGTTCAGCTAGGAGGCCAGTCATATGGACTGGGGCAGTCAAATGCCAACACCTCTCAGCCCAGAGAAGGTTGGCCAGGCCCTATCTGGGCGTCTAGGGTCCCTCCCACCAATTGAAATCTCCTTACCAATCAATAAGCCGGTATGTGTTTGTGGGCTTATGCAGTCCAGTATCAGGAAGGGTGGAACAGTGAGGTCTATGTGGGCCTGTCTGGCTACCTAACCCATGTGGCAGAGCACCACGTGGTGGGCTGCAGGGGGAATTTCCTGAGCCTGCGGCAGCAGGTGGAGTTGGTCGGTAGCAGCAGTGGAAATGTATGCAGTCAGTGATGACAGGTAGCAGTGATGGAGTCCACGTGGCATAGTGGTGGTGATGGCAGCGGTAGAGGCAGGCCACGTGGCAGGTCCTGCCTGGTTACAGCATCCAGCGGCTGTAGCATCCAGCAGCACAGCAGTTCCTGAAGTTTTCGATCTCAGCCCAGACCACATGGTTCTAAGGTTGGGGGGAGTTTATTAAGGAGATAGGGCAAAGGTGGGGGGAAGAAGATGGAAGAAGACAGAAGAGAGGAAGAAGAAAAGTAGAGGCCGGCCATGACCACGTGGAGAGAGAGGAAGAGAAAGGGGAGGGGGAAGGGACAGAGAAGCCAGAGGCAAGAGAGTAAGAGGGTAAGAGAGAGAGGAGGGGGCAAGCAGCCCCTTTTATAGTGGGCCAGGCCTACCTGGTTGTTGCCAGGTAACTGTGGGGAGCCTCCTCTAGCTTCATGTCTGTCTGCCTGCTACCATGCTACCTACCATGGTAGACATAAACTCTAATACTTTGGAACCATGAGCCTCGAAATTAAATGCTTTCTTTTACACATTGCCTGGGTCATGATGTCTTATCACAGCAATAAAACTCTAATTAAGAGAGTGAGGTCAGGACATTGGGTCCTAGGTAGCTGGTATCAACCCCACTTTACTTCTGTCTCGATAAAGTTCGGATTCTAACCTGCTGAGTCTGGCTTGATCATGTAATGGACAGTGTGTCATGGTTTCCTGCCCCTGGAACAAAGTCAGAAGGACATGGGTCTCCATGAGTATTGACCGTTGCTGTGGGCTTAAGGCTTGTTTGTATAATAGTGTACATATTTTCATGTTTCTCCTTTGAGAAATGTCCTGTCTGCCAAGATTAATGACTCCATGATAATCAGAGACAGCAAGAGTCTGGAAGACAAGTTGTTGATGTCTCAGCAAAATGGTAGAATGCTCTGACCTTCAGGACAGCCCTTAAGAACACTGAAAAATTGAGTTTGAAATATATAATTTCTCAACTATGTAAAATATAAGGATGCAATATGAATTGTATAAGGAACTTCACAGACCTAAAGGAACAGGCAGCTGCACTGTGAGCCAGTTTGTCAGGAAGACACTAAGGAAGGAGATAAAGGGATGTAGGGAGTGGTGCTCCCAAGGCAAAATCCTACCCAGCTAAGATTTTTTTGTTTATGCTTACAAAGGCAGGTGGATTCTTGATTTCAAGGTCATCCTAGAACAGAGCTGTTTTAGGTCTAGATGAGGTAGGAATGGTAACTTCAGGGTGGGGTCCCAACCAACTAGTTTATTGTCTGTGCTTGTGCTTGCTGTCTCTTTCTAAGAATCAAGGGGCTGGAGTCTCGGGATGCTGATTCATGGGATAATCAAAAGGGACCCTGGGGTAATGACTGAATTGGTATGTAAAATAAAAAACTGGGCTTTTGCTCTGTAAGAGATGAGCTATCCAGAGAGTTTTTAGAATAGCCAAGTAAAAGGTGTCTCGAGCAGAGCAGAACACAGAGAGCAGTCTGAAAAGCTCACTCAAACAGAACATACACACACACACACACACACACAGAGAGAGAGAGAGAGAGAGAGAGAGAGAGAGAGAGAGAGAGAGAGAGAGAGAAGTATGAAAGCCGCCTAGAACAGAACATAGGCTTGGACTTACAATTTGACTTTGAGTCATTTGTTTCACTTTGAGTCATTTGTTTCACTGTTCCCAGACATTCCTTCTCTCAGAAACCCCTTTCCAAGCCAAGGCTGGTCCTTTGCACTAACCTTAAAGGTTTTAGGTCCAATATG
>JANHMN010000013.1:51793634-51815534 GCA_030674055.1 Rhabdomys pumilio | reverse complement strand
GAGGGGTTCCCCTTGGGTCTTCTGGTGTTGGACTCTAAGATCCAAAACCAGGGGACGTGCTCCCTCAGAGACACTCACTGACAGGATTTGCTGCAATAACATGAGGTTTAATGATAATAATAATCCAGTGCACTGAGGTTCTCTGGCATGCAGGCAAGAAGAACCCTGAGTTGAGGTTAAGAGCAATTTTTATACAGCTTAAGGTGGGTTCCCTCCCCTGTGGTCTGAAGAATGTTAATTCACTTTTCCTCTGAGTGTTAATCCAGCAGGGTAACCCAGCTGGTGTCCTTGGACTAAGGAGTGTGCTCCTCCCAGGATGTGTCCCGGGGCAGTTAAAAATTAACTTTAACTAAAAATTAAGTTTAACTGAATTCCTAAACTGGCAGCTGGGCTGATAAGTCAGATGTGGAGGGAAACATTTTGGTGAAAGGTTTAAAATAAGTTCTGTGTGTTTCCATTTGTGCTTTATAGATTTGCAGTCTAGGCATGTGAAAAATTGGGTTGACCCTTGACATTTATTGTTGACTTGAATTCCTGCCTGTCTGAGACTTGTCTGGTGACATGCCACTGGGAAATTGGGGTAAAGTCTTTCTCTGCCACCAGAACACAAGTTTCCTTTGTCACATGTACTTATTCATTATTCATTCATTTAGCAAACAATTATTTCTATGTATGGTGCTTGCTGGATATACCTTCACATTTATAGACCTGTAGAGTGAAAAATTATAAAAATCATTTTATAAAATGTATGTAGGCTTTTCTCTAAGCCTCACTTTAAAGGGCATGGAAAATTTTCTCTGAAGCAAGTTAAAAATGTAGACTGGCTGGTTTCAGGAACCAGAAGAGAGGAATGTAAGTCATCTAGGTAGTGCTGAGAAACTAGTAACCACGATGACAGGGCAGGGCTGTGTCAGAGCAACTGAGAAATAGTTGAGCAAATGACAAGGCAGGGTCACAATGACAGGACAAGGCTGCAGTGGCATGGCAAGACCACATTTTTGAGAAGAATGAGTATACAGAGTGTTTTCCATGTGACCCTGACTCACTTAGATTGGGTTCCTCTGGAATTTTCCACTATTTTTATGTTATGTTTCCTTAGCAACCCCTCACCCCTTCCTCACTCCCCTGGCTTGTGGTTTCCCCCTTTTAAAAAGTCCCTCAGCCAGTCTTTGACAATTCAGCTCCTGCGTGAGCAAACAAATTGACCTTGACTGGCTAACTCTCCTAAATAAAGCCTCTGCTGTTTGCATCCAGATTCGGTGTCTTGTGAGTTTTTGGGTGGCCACAACTTCCTGAGACTTGAGTGAGGGTCTCCCCAAAGAGGAGGTATTCAGACCCACCAAGGAAATATAGAATTGAGTCATGATAAAAATGTATTGTGTCACAATGAGACAAAAGGGGGGGGCGAAGCACCAATCTTGTCTGCTCTCTCCCCTGTAAGTGGGAACTAAGGAAAGGAATAGCTCCCCTGTGTGGGAAACAAGATCATGTGGCTAAAACACATTATTAAATGCAGTGGTCTCCTCCTAGTCAAAAGTACCTTAGAGGCAAATTTAGATATTGCAGACAACATTTTCAGAGAGCCAGTCAGAAGCTCCCCATCAAGGGCTGAACAAAGCTTCTTAACTAGTTCAGAACTAGTGTGTGAATGACTTATTCCTAGTCTTCTCCTACTGAGTCTATGTTCTAGAACAGACAGCAAAGACATGGGCAGGAAATAGCCAAAAGCAGCGAGAAAAAAAGACAATGCCTTTCAAGATATAGGCTGCCCAGAGCTCTCTACTCCTTAGCTCCCTACCTTGCACTTGGCACTTACCACGGTTATCCCCAAATACCTGTGTGGCCACTTGGATCACTCTCCTCCCCAGTAGACAGGGTGTTCCCCAGGACAGAGCTGAGGTATCTGCACTATATGTCTGGACTGGTGACTACTCTTGCCTGAATGAGTTACAGAATGCACGTTCCTTTGGGAAGCATCGCGTTCTGCCTTAGTAATAGTTTCCACTTGACCTTTTCAATAATGAAATTCCTATAATTCTATCTTGGGAGACAGGGCAAACACTCTACAGCAGTTACACAGAAATGAAAGCTGGAGTTGAAAGGGGTCACGGCAGTCACCGACCTCTTCTAAAAGAAAATTCTACATGCATCTTGGGCAGGGAACACTTCTCAGGAACAAGACAGACTTGTTCTTTTTGAAAATTCGGTATCCTCTGCCATTTTGCATGTGGTGTAGCTATTCAGCTTAATGCCTTGAGGTGATGGTGATGCTTCATCAGCGACATCCCCATCTCTGTTGTGTCCTAAAAAGGAACAGTAAACCCGGTGGCTGGGATTCTGGCGTCAGGCTTGTAGTTTTGCTTTTGCTTTTGTTTTTCCTGGTTATGTGAAGAACCAAAACAAGACTACATTTTGAGTTCTATATTTTGTCTCTGGTGACAGTGGACTCCCACTAGAGTTCTGAGTCCTTGAATTCAAACATAAGAAGCCCATCGGGAGAACCTCTGACAAAAAGCAGTTGTAACAGGGTTGGGAATTTAGCTCAGTGGTAGAGCGCTTGCTTAGCAAGGGCAAGACCCTGGGTTCAGTCCTCAGCTCTCAAAACAACAAAAAAGCAATTGTAGAAAATTCCTAATAAAAATATCAACCTTCCAATTTTCAGTTTAATATAACTCCTAATGGCTGTCCAACTAGAAACTGATCAGATCTTTTGGTAGCTCAAAAAATAACAATAGTTTGAAAGTCATTGTAACTTAGCACAAGTGAGATCAGCATGACCCATGAAACAGGATATCTCAGAATGCCGTGGGATTACTGCCTTGTGTCACTTGATCTCAGAAATTTGAGTGTTTCCGATCTTTTCTATTATAGAATGAAAATAAAACAAAATAACATTCTCCATATTTTCTCTGTTTATCAAACTATATATTTTACATATAATAAAATAATACTAAAATATTCTATAATAACAACCAAGTAGTAAAGAACACAGCAGACATTTGATTCAGAAAAGCCTTCCAGTGGGTGAACAGACAGACAGCTGAGGGGAGGGAGGGTTCAGCAACTGGCCTCCAGATGTTTCTGCCCAGCTGAGCTGTTGACAAATGAGCCCTTGAGCAGACAACCACCCAGTGTTTTGAGCAGCAGCCGTCCATGGAGGAGCACAGCGTCAGGGAAGAGGCAGTGGACCGGGAGAAGGAGGTGACAATTAGAACCAGTCGGGTGTAAAGAGGGGACTTGAAAAATAAACATCATGTCCCGATGGGGTTGAGCTTACCCAGCTCCACCTCTCTTGAGACCACTGCCCTTCCACCTCCCGAGGGAGGGGGACTGGATCTTAGTATTACCTTGTCTTAAACCCCATGAATTTTGTCTTCATGGCACTAAGTTGGAGTTATAATTTGAAATTTACCTATGTGGCTGAGTGTTGAAGGTACTCGGTCTTCCTCACTAAAACAAAAGTTCCCTGATAACAAAGATAAATTTCTACTTTAAAGTTATTGTTTCCTAATGTCTAACAGAAAGGTGGCCATCACACACACGTAGGCCACACTCGTTTATTTATGAATGGGGCATGGGTAGAATTTATTCTTCCTCTGTTTCTCTTCCTCTCATCTTCCTTCCTTCCCGATACCTTCTTCTTCTCCTCTGTTTCGTCAGTTCTTCTACTTGTGGTTGTTTTGAGCTACACCCGTGCATCCCATGGGGTGCAGCTACTCTGACCTCTAAACTCCCATGTCTCTAACCTGTAAAACAAAGACCAGGAAGCTCTGAGCTCGGTGAACCCAGCATATTCTAGAAGGCCAATGCCAGCTGAGTATCCTTTATTCTCAAACCAGGCTGTTCCTGAGCTCACAGACCTGGCTGCCTCCGCCTCCTGAAGTGCTGTCATCAAAAGTGTGCAGCACTCCATCCTAACAAATTTAATGTTTATAAGATAATGGAGCATTTGCCTACACACAAGGAGATATATGGGGAATGGGACTCACGCCTCTGTTTATCGTTCTTTTGTGTTTCACATGAATCGTCTACACATAACGAGGAGCAATTCCATGTGCTGTTTTTAACTGTCTGTGCACGAAAGAGTTTCAAGGTGTAGGATTTTTTCTACTGTGAAAGAAAGTCAAAAGAGGCAACCTGAAGCCGAAGCTTCTGGCTCACAAAACTGTTTTGTGACAATGCTCAAAACGCCGAAGATTTTGGAGCAGTTGGGATTATAATGCTGTGAAGAACAAGGGGTGGGGATGGGGTGAGGGTGGGGGTGGGGTGGGGATGTGGGTGGGGGTGGGGTGGGTGGGGATGAAGGTTGGGGAAGAACAAACAGGGAAGGCCAGAGAGAAAGGGTACCTAGTCAGAACAAGGTATAACGGCATGTCTATGTGAAGATGGAATAGTAAGAACGGTTATTTTGTAGGACAACTGTAAAAATTAATTTAAAAACAATGTAAAGAGTAGTTACTGGAGCAGCCTTCTGGGTGATTGGAATGTATTTGTTACTTACTAATTGGATCTTATATGAACTGTTTAATAGCTCCAAGCTTTAGTCTCCAAAACTGTTAAATGATTTTACATATCAAAGCAGACCAGGTTCTCCCAGCATCCCTCAGTCCCTACCTGGCATGTCTTGCCTCCAACCCTGAACTTTCCAACCCAGGGTCTAGGCTGGGCTGCCCATCCCCCAGAGACTCTTCCCTATACAATCCAGGCATTTTGCTATCTATCTATCTATCTATCTATCTATCTATCTATCTATCTATCTATCATCTGTCTTAGTTAGGCTTTTACTACTGTGAACAGAAACCATGACCAAGGCAACTCTTATAAGGACAACATTTAATTGGGAATGGCTTACAGGTTCAGAAGTTCAGTCCATTCTCATCAATGTGGGAGCATGACAGTGTCCAGTCAGATGTGGTGCAGGAGGAGCTGAGAGTTCTACATCTTCATCTGAAGGCTGCTAGCAGAAGACTGGCTTCCAGGCAGCTAGGAGTAGGGATTTAAAGCCCACACCCACAGTGACACCCCCACTCCAAAAAGGCCACACCCTTTTAATAGTGCCACTCCCTAGGCCAAGTATATACAAATCATCACACTATCTCTATCTTCTCTTCTCTCTCTGCCTACCAGCTCTTTCTCTCTTTCTCCTCTACCCCCATCCCCCTTGTTGACTTCCCTGGCCTGGGTCCTTGGAGCCAGTGAACTCACTTGAGAGCAGCTTCTCCCAAGAAACCTGCCTTTAATATAATCTAATCAGGCTTGAATCGGTTCAAACCAAAACCTACCAAAGTTAATAATAAACCTAACCACCTCAAATGATAAAATAATAATAATAATAATAATAATAATAATAATAATAATAATAATAATTAGAGAAACGTTCTTGAAAAAGTTGCTGGTCCATCAGGAACACTCTAAGAGGCAGCTAACACTATCTCAGTGACCACAAAGCCTAAATGTGCACCCTAGTACATGTTACAACTGGTCAACACCTTATATCCCCTCAATAGGCAAAGGAACCCAACTTTCACCTCTAACCCTACTGCCTGCCACTACCCATTGGCAGCCCCTTTCCTTGGCTAGCCAGGCTGAAGGAAGGATGTCTACTCTGGATTAGAGCAAAAGGGGGAAGGTGGAATCAATAGTGAAAGGGAGAGATGCAGTCGAAATCAGATATCAAACATAAATTGCTGTTCCAGTGCAGATATTTCTGGGTCTCCATCGTCAACCTGCAGACAGCAGGAATGCTTTTGTGACTTCTGTCCAAAACCCCAGTATTTCTCAGTGTGGGGAAGGAAGAGATTCCTCCCACATGCAGCACAAAAGCAAAATGTGGTTGGAACCTAGGCACCAAGAAAGGTGGGGAGCCTCAGAGAGTAGCTTGGGGGATACTGTACCTACCTACCAGCTGCTACTTGGATGGGCATTACTCCAGAGAGCAGGGAAGGGTCATCACACTGCAGCCGCTTCTGCGTTTTGCTCTCCAGACAAGCAAATAAATTAGGATGACAGGCAGAGCTCCCTGGGGGCACGGGGTGAGGAAAGTGCTTAGAAGTGGGGAGGCCCTCCTAGACTTTCCTCTTTTGTGCAGTGGTCTAGGAAGACTCAAGCTGGATCAGGCTTGACACTCCCTGCCAGAGGGACAGAACAGCAAAGTTCAATGTGGTGCAGTTTTGTCGGTGAGGAGCTGTGGCTGAAGAGATAGAAACTGATTTGTCAACGACCCCAAGGGGTAATAAGAAACCAGAAAACAAAGCGCTGAGAGAAGGGGCTGGAAGCTGGAAATAGCCTGATAGCGGAATTGTTGAGGGGAGAAAAATCAACCCGGATCTTTAGGGGCTGAGGCAGGTTGGGCCAAGAAGGAACACAAAAGCAAAAAGGGCACTGGACAGCTCTTGTTTAATGCTCACAAAACCTAGAGCCCAGTACTTTCAAGGGTTCTTTGTGTGCATGTGAATTCAAACTTCTACAAAATCCCAAGACTTCCTTTTCCATGATGGAATCTCTGTACTCCTTAAGGCTGTTCAAAATATCTTCCTATTTGTGGGAACTGAGAGATACGATTTAGGATATACTATTCTCCCAAAATACAGCACCTGGGCATTTGAAAAAAAAAATGATAGAAACAAATGGATTTCTCCAAATGGTCCCTGGCCTTTCTGTCCTAAAACATGGAAAAACAAAAACAAAAGCCTAGGAGAACTATTTCCCTGCTCAGTTTCTCTTTCTAGGCCCAAGCCAGATCGCTTCTACAATCTCATACTTTGAAGGTGTCTATTTGGCTGAATCCCTGTGCGCACTGTGTCATTAGGCATCTTATAGGCTTTAGAAGAGAAATAAATACTGAATTTTAAATTTTTGCTCATCATTCACTTAGCTTGCTTGTTTGTTTTTTGTTTTTGGCTTTTGGCTTTTGTCTGAGCGGGGTCTCTTTGTGTAGTCCAGGCTGACCTCAAAACTATTGAGCCTTCTGCTTTACCTCCTGAAGGTTAGGGTTACAGAACTACACCATCGTGCTGGCTAGATTTCCCACTCACCATCGATACTACGAAATAAAGCAAACACTCTTAAGAAGGATGCTTTACCCTTTATTTAAATGGAAAAAAATGCAAGTCAGTTTCCAGATGTAGTTTAGCTGTTGTAAAAGTCCCAGGTGCTAATCCCTCCAGCACAGAGGCTTAGGAGCTGAGAATGTTCGAGTCATGTATTGCTGATACCCAGTTACTGGTGAGTTTACTACCAACCACTATAAATACTGTAAATCCTTGCTTATTTATGTCAGTAACCACGCACACTTGGGAACTGAACTCAGGACCTCTGGAAGAGCGTTCAGTGCTCTTAACCACTTAGCCATCTCTCCAGCCTGATTGTTTGCTTTTCGTTGGCTTGCTTCTTAAAAAAAAAAAATTACATTTACTTACTGTGCATACACATATGCTCACGCATATATACGCACTTATGCACATGTAAATGTTCCCGCATACACACATGCTCACGCACATGCCATGGCACAAGTGTGGAGGACACAAGACAACTTGCAGGAGTCTGTTCTCTCCTTCTACCATGTGGGTCCTGGGGACTGAATGCAAGTCAAGCAGAGCAATTCAGTCAGAAACCGAGAGACGTCAGTTTGAGTCAGTCAGCTTAAAGAAGAGTTTGGGCCAGAACAGCTGAGTTGAACCAACCAGTCAGAGTTCAGAAAGAACTAGAAAGGGTGAACTTATTCAGCAGTAAGTCTCTGAGATGACAACTGCATCAGGTGAATAAACGTTACATTTACAATCAGTCTTAAAGGCAAACACTCTGACCTTCCGAGCCATCTCACCTTACCAGCCCTGACTAGCATATTTCTGAAAAAGTAAACTCATGCACTTGTAATAAATGTATGTAGAAAGGCATAAATTGAAAGTTAAATCACTTTTAATCTTCTCTCCCTAACTCTTGAGTCATTTCTGGTGACATGGCTATTGTTAACAGTTTCAAAATCACCCTTTATAAATTGTTATATACATACTAGCACAAATCTCTCTCCAAATGCCCTTATTCCCTATTCTCTCCAACCCGCAATGTGTTGCAATGCTGTGCAAGTTACTCTTGAGTCTTGAACTCGTGGACCCAAACAATTTTCCCACCTCAGCATATTGAGTGCTGTGGCTCAGTTGCCTGCCAGCATACCCAGCTTGCATACACACTTCAAAACCAAACTCTTAAAACATTGCCTGGTATGCTGGTTAGTTTTATGTCAATTTGACATAAGCTAGAGTCACCTGAGAGAAGGAAACTTCAACTGAGAAAATTCCTTCATAAGAAAGGGCTGTCAGCAAGCCTGTGGGGCATTTTTTTATTGGTGATTGATGAAGGAGGACCCAGTGCACAGTATGGATGGGGCTATCTCTGGGTTGTGGTTCTGGGTTCTTGAAGAAAGCAGACTGAGCAAGCCATGAGGAACAAGTCAGTAAGCAGCATCCCTCCATGGCCTGTGCATCAGCTCCTGCCTCTAGGTTTCTTCCCTATTTATTTCCTGTCCTGACTTCCTTCAATGACGAACAGTAACGTGGAAACATAGCCAAATAAACCCTTTCCTTGTCAAGTAGTTTTCAGACATGGTGTTTTACCACAATAGTCACCCTAACTAAAACAACTAATTTGTACCTTGCTGTAGCAGGATATTTTTCTGCTACATTTGCAATAAAGCTTGATGATTGAGCAGTATGAGAAGTCAGCGGTGTGAGGAGTTGGGAGGAGAGGAGAGGAGAGGAAGGGGAAGAGAAAGAGAAAGGAGGCTATCCACCATGGAGGAAGACGAATGGGTTGAGAGCAGTCCTGGGTAGCAACTTATATCTAAGGTTAGATATTGGCTAACTATTCCAATTGTGTGGACATTTTGTTAATTGAGTATTTCCAAATATATAAATCCATTGGATAATCTTTAAGCATTAAGATTCTTCATTCTCCAGGGTACCACGAGGATGGTGG
This sequence comes from Rhabdomys pumilio, assembly GCA_030674055.1. Lineage (NCBI taxonomy): Eukaryota > Metazoa > Chordata > Mammalia > Rodentia > Muridae > Rhabdomys > Rhabdomys pumilio. Next base: position 51,806,561 of record JANHMN010000013.1, on the reverse strand, counting down.
GTATTGTCAGGGACTCAGCCAAGGTTTGTGGAGACAGTGTGATGGATTGGCACAGACAGCCACCATGCTGTGGATGCAAGGGCCAGCGCTTCTAGTTAGCCATAGCAGTGGGAACATGGCGGCTACCTGGGAACAAGTGGAACTGGGCGCCATTATCTAATTATTACCCGATACACCTTGCTTTATTTTATTTTATTTTATCTCCTATCACCTTGAGTTTTGAGGCCTTATGGCCTCCTGTCTACCACTTCAAATCCCCCTTGAGCCCCCAGAGAACAGACACTGCCCCTCACATCACTCTCATCAGTATCTCCAATACCTGAACAAGGTCTCACCCACAGTGGATGCTCCACCAAGGTCTCTTAAACCCTCCTCTCTTCATATGAGATTCCACACACACCCCCTTCCAACCATTCCTATTATTTCCCAGGAAACAACTTCTGTAGCTCTGAGAAGGCTTATAAAATAGCCATGCCTCTGATGGTCCCTAAAAAGAAAGATTTGAAGCAGGCTTGAGGGTCAGTATAATGCCAGGCAGTGGACATGCACACACAAATAGGACAGAATTGCAATTTCATGTGGCTCACAGGAATAACATCTAATGCTAAACACATAGTTGCATACTCCCAGTAGGTACCCTTGACAGTATAGTGATGGACAGTGGCAAGGGGAGACTTGTGTAGATTGGAAGATTGAGCCTGCATCTCTGAGGGAATACGATTTACACTGAGACCTACAGGACAAAAGGGACACAGCTGCTTGCAGAATGAGAGGAAGAGAAGCTGAGGTTATGGAACACATACAAAGCTTCCAAGACAAGAAAATCATGGAGCAGAAGACTCCTCTGGTCTCCTTGGCCAACAGGCTCCTATATCCTCCTTGGTCTTTAGCTCTGGTGTAATTTCAAATACACCTGCAGCTTTCAGCCACCCACCTCAGACATATGAATACCAAGTACAGCCTCAAAGGGGTATTTATGCCCTCCAGACAACCCTGAATTTGGAAGGGAAGAGATGGTAGATAAATGCAGCCTCGCATCTGTTAGCAGCTTTAGGAGACACCCAGTGTCCATCTCAGCGCACCACAGAACAGAGCGCTCCAGAAACAGCAACCCACAGAGTGCTTGCCTTTTGTTGTCTCTGTCTCTTTACCAAGCTTCTTAGGCCATCTCTCCTCCTGGATCCCTGCCTAGTTTTAAGCCATGTCATTTCAAAGACGCACTCGTTAAAGGAATTGATAAAAGATCAGAAATAGAGTGAACACGAACAGTCAAACAAGATGAGGTTGGAATTGTAGGGTGGCGCCAGAGCACAGAGAGTTGCAGGCCACAGTGAGCATGCATCCTCTTGTTTCTTGGCAGAGAGCAGGCATGGATGGTATGGACACAGCGGGTAGTCCAGACAGCAGAGAAGAGAGCTTCCCACTGTGAAGTTAGCAGAGCTGAAGAAAGAAAGAAATGGGCAGCTTGCAATATATTTAAAAGCAGGAACGGCTGACACTTGCTTATTGATTGGCTGGAGAAAAAGAAAGAAAGAAAAAAGAGGCAGGAGGAGGGAGAGGACCAGTGATGATTTTTGTTTAAGGAACTGAATGGATGGTGGTAGCCTGCAAGCGGAAAGAACAAGACTGGGCAGGAAAATCAAGCGTGTAATTTTTGTCTTCATAAATTCTGAGATGTCTGCAAGATGGCCAAACAGAAACATCAAGTATATGTTTATATATCTGAGTCAGGATGCGGTGAAATGGCAGGAACCAGAGGTTGGGGACCATCTGTGTGTAATGTGATGTATAAACCAGGACTGGGTGAATTCCCCTGCACAGGTCAGGTAGCTGGGGTAGAGTTGGGGACTCTCTGGAGGCTGCTCCCTCCTCTAGAGCTTAGAGAAGACAGCAGAGGCAACACATACAATGTGAGTGAAGCCACCAGAAATACAGGAAGCCAGACAGCCATCTCACAAGGCCCAGGAGAAGGGATACAAGAAGCTGGCAGTCTCACACAGCCGATGAGAAGGGAGTGCTTTAGGAAAGAGGGCTTGGTTGACTGTTTTCAATCTGCTGTTATCTCCCTTTATATCTTCTTTAGTTTAAATCACAAATGACACCTACTCCCTGGCCAGACTTTCTAAGTATAACCCAGCTACAAAACCACAGAGATGGCTTGAGGCAGCCACTAAAAACAGGGTCTGGTTTAAGATACGTTCTCCATAGAAATCCTTGGATCTTGAAACCTCTGACTGTAAAAGTCTGTCTCTCTGTGTCTCCTTGTCTCTGTCTCTGTCTCTCTCTTTCCTCTTCCCTTTTTAAAAGCTTATGTTTCCTTTCTAATTCCTTCTGCCTCTGGTCCATGCACTTAAGTTCTATCCCTGAAGAAGCAGTTAAGAAGAATGGTATTGTAAGGGTCCCTAACATCCCGACTCAAACAGTATGTAAACACAAAGAGTGTTTTATTCTGCAGAAGTCCAGCATGCTGGGATCTCCTCATTACCAAGATAGAGAGACCCTGAAAGTTAGCTTGCAGGGCACTGTCATCCTTAAATCTTTTTGGTCTGAGCCCCAGGTTATACCATCAACAGTTTCAACAAGACAGGAGATGGTTACTGGGGCAGATGGGAAAGCACCTTAGAGGATGTCATGGAATCAGCCTAGCCTTCTCAGTATGTCCTCCTTCCCCACCACCATGGACTTCTCTTTCCTGGGTCTACAGTCCCAGCTCTGTAGGCATTACTTATTTCTTTTTTTTCTTTTTTCTTTCTTTCTTTTTCTTTTTCTTTTTTTTTTTGTTTTTGTTTTTGTTTTTTGTTTTGTTTTGTTTTGTTTTGTTTTGTTTTCGAGACAGAGTTTCTCTGTATAGCCTTGGCTATCCTGGCACTCACTCTGAAGACCAGGCTGGTCTCAAACTCAGAAATCCGCCTGCCTCTGCCTCCCAAGTGCTGGGATTAAAGTCATGTTCCACCACTGCCCGGTGCATTACTTATTTCTAAACTCTCCCTCCCATCCCTCATTTTTGGTCCCTCATTGCTAACTTCTTCCATGCATCCTTTGGGCTCCCCCAATTCACCTTTGACTCCACATGAGACCCTTAACACAGTCACAGAGGTCCCAAATCACTACATGGTTGGCATCTGTGTATAATAACACATCAGAGACATATGGACTAGTCCTGGGAAAGTTTGTTAAGACATGCAGGGCCTCTCTTCTGATACTGAGAAAGGTACCAGCTGCCAAGTTGCACAATTCACTGGCAGGATGCTTTCTAGAAATAGTACTTCTTCAAGAACTGTGTTACATTAGCCAGAAATAGCTAATATTGAATCAAAGTAACTGAGGGGAAAAAATCATTTCATGTCCATGCCTGAGAAAATAGGATCATATATATTTAGACAAAATGAAAGAATCCATATCCTACAAGCCACAGATGCAATCCCTTCTTCCCACAGCCATAGAAGTCAGACATGTTGTCTGTTTGTGCCTGCCCTGTACACTCTGCACAGAAAGCTATGGTGTAAGCCACACCTCTTCCTGGAATCTTGTCTTCCTTGAATCCAGCCTTTACACTTTTTCCCATATGAAACTCCCTGATATCCATCCTTTGGCTTGCTTTATCTTGAATTGTAATCACCTTCTGTATTAGTGTGAATTCTGCTATGGAAATAATATGCCTTCCCAGTGAGAAAGCATTCCACACACTTAAGAGATTAATAAAGGGCTAGGTGGTAGTGGCACACACAGTTAATCCCAGCACTCCAGAGGTAAAGAAAGGCAAGTAGACCTCTGAGTTCAAGATCATTGTCTACAACGGAATTTCCAGGACAAACAGGGCTACACAGAGAAACCCTGTCTTGAAAAACCAAAAGCAAGAAAGCAAACAAACAAAAAAACCAAGATAGAGAAAGAAGTGGGGCACTATTTACTGGGGTTGGGGAAGGAGCATGGCAAATGCCTAAAGAAGAGCCAACCTCAGAGAGAAGGTTCTACTAACTTACACATCCCGTAGGCTTGTGCTTTTTGCATACACTGTCATCCTTAAATCTCTTTTAGGTCTGAGTCCCAGGTTATATGTCAACAATTTGAACAGAGACAGGAGATGGTTACTGGGGCAGATGGGAAATTTACACAGCAAAGATAATGCCCAAATTATTTCTTAAGTACATTGTTGAGGTTTAGTCTGTTGCTATGTATCATAATGCTAAATTCTGTACCCAAAGTTCTAGGCAGTTACCAGCTTTCGTTGTGCAAACCTTGTTCCTTAATTTAAAACTATTGGTTAAATAAGAATGGCCACAGCCAATGACTAGAGGGATTATAGATAGGTGAATTTTGAGTTATCTGGTTGGTGGGGAGAATGAGGAGAGAGGAGAAGGAGCCATGAGAGGGGATGATCACATGGCCAGGAGAAACAGCAAAGATTTGAGGAACATCGCTGGGGAGGTAGCCAGGCCTGCAGTTAGAAAAGTAGATTAGGATCTACTCCCCAGTAATTGTCAAAGCCAAATAAAATAACCGTAGTCTGAGTCTCATTTATTTGTAAGCCAGACGTGGGTAAGATTAAATCGGTTGAGCTACAATACATCAGTGTTGTTCTTGTTGAATAGTTATTTCCTGGGTTCATCTTGCCTACATGGCAGAGCTGTGCTTTTCTCAAGAGAAGATCTGGGGTTTTATGGCAGACTAGGACTTACATTGGCTGTAACCCTGAACTGCCCCCTTGAGCTGCCTGTTACAGGCATGATCTTTGGGATGGGCCTGATAGCTTGTCAGTCCTGGTGAACAAATACTTACATCTCAGCATCATAAATGTTGCTTATGTCTGACAGACCTGGTTAACACTATTTACCTTTGGGCTGTTTGGTAAGCAGCACTCCCTTAGCTACATTCTACTTAGTGTGATTTAATCTCTTAAGTGAATCTATTAACATCCATTCCATTATTTTGAGTGCCTCTTACATCAATTCAAATAACAAGACCTTTTCAGTCTCACTGCCTAGATCCATCAAGGTTAAGACCTGACAATATTTCACCAGGATGTTTTTAATGCTATTTAAACTTATCCTAGTTCCTCTTCTGCTCAGGAACCCTTCATTACTTCCTGGTTAAAGTTCATCTCTTAACTAACACACTCAGATATCTCATGCTCCAGTCCATTGGTCTTTCCAACAGTGTCTCCCACCCTTTCTCCTCCACCCACAGCTTTATATATTTATTTATTTACTTAAGTTATTTTTGTGGTGTTGACGATTAAACCTAGGGCTTCATACACGGTAAGCTCATGTTTGTCTTGACCCATCCACAGCTTTAACGCTGGTCTCATAAAGTCCCTTGTTCATGGAACCTGTCACGAGAGTTCACACCTCTTTCATGCCATTTCTAGAATGAACCCCTGTGCCCTATTGTCCTAGCGAATCTCTTCTTAAAAGTTCTTCAGGACACGGTCTCATGCAAATAAGAGTTCAGCCGGCCTTGAACTTGTTATCCTCCTGCCTCAGCCTCCCAAGGGCTGGAATTTCAGACTTGAGCCACCATGCCTAGCCCTATTCATCTTCTATATTTAAGTAGAATGAAACCTGCTCCTGGTTCAGATGGCCCTGGTCTGTATCTCTGCACACATTTTTTTTTACCACCTCTTGGCTCATTTGGTAAGCACTTGTTCACTCCAGAGCAGGAGTTTGCCTTTTTTGTGCTGGTTTACCTAGTACCAACACTGTAACTGTTACCTAAAGAGAAGGAACCATCCATACCGAATCCACCAGGGAAGACTGCCCGGGCATGGGTTTAAGCCAATAGAAAGTCTTTATTAGCTGCTTGATGCCTACAGTGTGTGTTCAGGATCCCAGTGCAGTCCCAAGCCTTTTTTTGAGGTGAGCTTTTAAGCACAAGAACCATATTCCAGATTGACATACTACAGTTAACAAGAACAGTTTGCCAAAAGCAGAAATACAGAAGCCAAAAGGCAGGGTTAGTGCATTTAGACTTTCTCAGAACTATGGACTTTGATGGATTGGGTTTTTGTTTTTGTTTTGCAGGTGGTGCTGCCTATGTGCTGGGTTTTATGGCCTGAATGGTACTTCCATCATGGAGTCAGTTGTGCTAAGGTCTAGGGTCCTGTTAACCTACTTATTAAAGGAGTGAGTAATCGAGTTGCTGCTTTCCTGACTGCTATCTCTCCTTCTAAATTGGTGCTATAATAACATCCTATTTCCACCAAAGACCACTGATGGCAATGCCAGGTAAACAAAGCCTAACCTCAATTCAGAATTCTGAATCCTCAGCAGTTTGAACCCTAGTCTGTGCACATTCAGATCTACTGGCTGTTTTGTGGGTCCTATATGCTTACTGATGCTAGCCAGAACACTACCTGAGAAGATATCTTTGGTCTCTATTACTCCTACCAATGACCAAACCTGCCTCTAGCCATAGCTCAAAATTCTTCCCCTCCATAAAATTGTCTCAGATTCCTCCTCTGTCTGAGTCATAATTGATCCATCTCCTTATCTACCTTTGTAATATTTTCATCCCTCATGTTTCTCATTGTTGTTTGCTTTGTATCAAGGGAATGTGTCTGTGCATTTGAAGGAGGGGGCAGAAATGGTGAGTGGTAAGACTTCCATAGCACAGTTTATATTCAGTAAATGCAGTGAGCCAAGAATTGTTTATCAAAAGAGGGGACTGGCAAAATGACTCAGCTCATGAAAGCTTTTTTTCCACAGAGCAGAGCCTAAATTTAATCCAAGAATCCACATAATAGAAGGAAAGAATCAGCTCTTGTAAGGTACCTTCTCACTTTTACACATCACACACACACACACACACACACACACACACACACACACACGCTCGCACACAAATATATATAAAAAAAGAAACTGACTTTCAGATCTGGCTGCTTTTAACCTTGAGTAGGCTCTTTAATGTCCTCTATCTAAAATAAAATCAATCAGAGCAGGACTGCTAAAAAATAAATAATTAATCAATCCAAAAGTTTCTTAAAAACCCTGGGATGGGCATTTCTATTTTTGTAGTGTCCTTGCAAGAGCTTGCATTGTTTAAAAAGAGAGCCAAGCAAACAAAGGCACAGTGACTCTGATCAGAGAAAAGCCTTTTGTCAGAATCTGAAATAATTACAGCCTGTGTTTAAACAAGGTCATCTTTCATCCTTTCTAGTAAATGGCACTGCAGGTCCTGAGGAAACCGGGTTTTCCTAGCAATGGCTTTAAAGTGATCAAAGTATTTGTGAAGAATTATGAAAAGGTAAAAAAATTTTCCCATGAATACAACAGGAATTTCCCTATAGGGAGAAATAAATTCAGGATGAGTTTGAAGCATATCTTGATGTAAACAGGCTCACAAGTCTCCTACTTATTTGTCTTGGTCAAGGGTAGCAGCAAACACTTACTTAAGTGAAACATCCAATACATCTAAAATCAAGGGCAAAAGGAGCCATGCTCCTGATGGTGACAATTCAGGTTTCATATACACTAATTCACCCAGTCCTCCCACAAGACACTTGGGGCAGGTATCACTAATTGTGTTTCATGGCTAAGTGTCCTGTCCAGCAAGGCATTAAACAGGGTCCAGGGAGATCACCTGAGAGAAAATGGGGAAAGTGGGTGAACACACAGAGCCATGGCTTGTCGATAGGCTGATCAAACCGTACTTTTTACCTTTTCACACATGGGTTAAATACACAAAAAGGCAGGATGTGGGGAAGGGGATGACACAGGAGCGTGGGTGTTCAGGGGTAGTACAGATATCTTCCAGAACAGAGTGTCAACTGGGTGAAGGTTTAGGGGACAGTTCACTATGACTCTGCCTGTGACTCACTTGTCCTTATCTAGGTTGGTACTATCCACCAAGGTTACCCACCTACAAGGTCTATGACTAGAGCCTGGCAACTTTCCACCAAAGCTGCTTGTGTACAATAGCTTCTAGCCATCTGTTTCAGTGTTTCTCCACAGAGACCCGAGACTTTGTGTTAGCAGGCATATATGTCAGGTCTATAGCTGACCCCAGGCCTTCAGTGTATAAGCAGGGCTGCCCCTGACATCTCCCGCCTTCTCCAAGTATAAAAGGACCGTGGTGATTCCAGTTTTGCAAAGGCGGGGATAGAGGCCTGACCTCCAGTAATTAAAGGGGACCTTGTAATGGCTCTGATTCTCCTGTTGTTGTTCAGTGAGGCATGAGAGCCATACCCACCCCGATAACTACAGTTTTTATTTAGGTTTCCTACTAAAAGTATTGTATTTTCAGTCTTTTCTTCTCTTCCTCCAGGGAAAACCATCTTTTTTTTCTTTCTTTCAGTTTTTTCAACAAAAATAGAACATTTCTGAAGAATTTCCTTCACTCTGTATTTTGTTAATCTTCACAATTAATTTATAAGTCAGATACCACTATTACATCATTGTTTAGGTGACAAAAATGTATCTCAGAATGGCAAAATGTTTGCTTGAGGTGACATAGAGTACAGAGGACATCAACCCAACTGTCACCAACTCCAAGGCCCTGACTACAGTGCATACATTCTCCTGTAGATAAAAACCCACTGAGACATCTATTGTTCTCTATAATTCATTTTAACATTAACACAGAAACAAAAAATTCTAATAAAAAGCTGAGCATGGTGGTGCACACCTTTAATCCCAGCACTCCAGAGGTAGAAACAGATAGATTTCTGTAAATTCAAGGCCAGCCTGGTTTACACAGTGAGTTCGAGAACAGCTAGGGATATTTAGAAAGACCCTGCCTCAAAATACTAAACTAAACCAACCAAAAAAAAAAAAAAAACCCAAAAGAATCAAGTAGAACCAGGCATGGTGGCAAACACCTTTAATTCCAGCATTCAGGAGACAGAAGTAAGAGGATCTCAGAGTTCCTGGAAGTCTAGGGCTGCAAAGTGAGACTCTATCTCAAGGGAAAGAAATAGATGTTTATCATTTATCATTTACAGAGGCACAAAAATTAAAATAGATGTTGTATGTAATAAGTTTTATGATGTCATAACTAATATTCAATATTTGACTGAAGATATATAATGTAAATAATTTTGTAAAATGACAGACTTGGACTTGGGGATGTAGCTTAGGTAATACAGTGCTTGCCTAGCATGGACAACGCCCCTGGTTTGGTCAAGCATCATATAAACCAGGTATAGTGATGCACACCTGCAATCCAAGTGCTTGGGAAGTAGAAATGGAAGGATCAGAAGTTCAAGGTTACCCTTGGCTACATGAGAAGTTCCAGGCCAGATTGGGACACATGGATTCTTTCATAAGACAAAATAAAATAAAGTAATGACAAACTAGGCATCTGCCTTCAATAAATCAAAATATTTATTAGCTTATTATAAGTGATGAGATTACAGTAGTTTTAACTTGTAGAGACAAAATGTACAACTTCATTGAAATATAGAAACAATATAGTTGGAAATGATGCAAATTCTAAAAGGATTTCTATAAGAAAATAGAGTCATAGCCATTTATGAAGAAGATCTGTAATGTTCATCTATTACAAATAGATCATCATTGGAATTGTAAATAAAGGCAATAAATGGTTTTTGTTGAACACTTGGAAAATTTAGAATATAAATAAAATAAAAGCCATTGACTGTAGTCCTCCCCTAAGCCTCTCATCTTTTGAGGTTGATAAGAGATAAGTAGTCAGTCTCTTCAACCCTAAGTGAGCACATGGGAGGAGTTTGTCCAGTAGCAAAGGTCTCACCTAACAGAGTATCTGTACAGAATTTTTCAGAAGGGGCAGAAAACAGACACAAGAGTGAGAAGAATCTGAGATAACAGTGCATCCAGAGGCAACAAGGTAAGGGTCATAAAATCTTGAAATTTAGAGGTGAAAAATATACAAACAAAACTATAAGTACTTGTAAGAAATTTAAAAGACAGACTGAAAGATGAAAACTCATGTGAATTCATGTTTTGGGAAACTTCTAGAATTTTCAACACTGCAATCACAGAAATCATGAGCATTTAAAGTCAAGTGTCTCAATCCATCCTGTGGTTTGAGTGTTAAAGTCTGTTAAGCTGACTTGGTAACAGTGTTAGGAATGAAACTTCTAACAGAAGCTTAGGTCCTAAGGGTACCTTGACTGAGGTCATCATTAGGAAAGTGGGTTCTCCTGAGAGACCTCCTGAAGTGAATTCTGATTTCCCTCCATCCCACCTATGCACTTCCTTACTTGAGGTTCCCTCCACCTTTGTGGTGGTTTGAATATGCTTGGCCCAGGGAATGGCACTATTGAGAGGTGTAGTCTTGTTGGAGTAGGTGTGGCCTTGTTGGAGTAGGTGTGTCACTGTGGGGGTGTGCAATGAGATCCTCCTCCTAGCCAAGTGAGGAAGACTGGCCGTCTTCTATTATCAGCCTTCAGATGAAGATGTTGAACTCTCAGCTACTCCTGCAATGTGCCTGCTTGGATGCTGCCATGCTTCCCACCTTGATGATAATGGACTGAACCTCTGAACTTGTAAGCCAACCCCAATTAAATGTTGTCCTTTATAAGAGTTGCCTTGATCATGGTGTCTGTTCACAGTAGTAAAACCCCAACTAAGACAACTTTGCAATGAGCTGCAAGGAGGTTATTGCCAGAGATGGATGCTGTGCTTTTTATATTCGCTCTTTGCCTTGAACCCATATGGCATCAGATGTTAACTTGGAAGCCTCCATAACTATAAGAAACAAACCCCTATATAAGGCCCTAGGGACAAATATACTACTGTTATTTTGCTCAAAGGATATGTCATCAAACTGCTTACTTAATATTCATGCTTGTGCTCATATCAGCACTGCTCTTGATATTGATCCTAGAAGCTTCTTTTGGCCCTGGGTAATGGTTAATGCAGAGACTCAAAGAAATGAGTCTGATCGATGAATGTTCATCCCTAATGGGATATCTGTATCAGTCCACCTCCTCAAGGATAGGAGCCAAAGGATAGGTAAAAGCGCTGTGAAATGCTGTCTCTTGGATGTGACATGGCCATTTCACTTGTGATCTCATGGCAGTTATGGTTATTTGCATAAAACCAACACAAAATCAAGCCAGTCAACATTCCCAGCATGCATGAGGCCCCACCTCTAGCTGAAGAGCTACTGGCAGTTGACAGCTTCTGGGGGAGAAGGAACATTTTTTGCCCATGGATGCGGCTGCTGGTAGGTTGCCTATGCTCTAGTGGATGGCTTCACAGTCACTAGCATATGGTCAACACTAATTGGACATAATGAGGAAGAAGAAGAAGAAGAAGAAGAAGAAGAAGAAGAAGAAGAAGAAGAAGAGGAGGAGGAGGAGGAAGAGGAGGAGGAGGAGGAGGGGGAGGAGGGGGAGGAGGAGGAGGAGGAAGAAGAGGAGGAGGAGGGACACCAAGGTGGGAGGAGGACAAGTTGAGAGAGTGGAAGGAGAGAGCTGGGGGTGGATATGATCAAGATACATTGTATATGTATGAAATTGTCAAATAAGGGCTGGGACTGTCATTCAGTGGTAGATTGTTTGCCTTGCATGCATGAAGACCTAGGTTCAATCCCTAGTACTTCCAAAATCTAAAACATTCTATATAGCATCATTATATCTGTTGAGTTGGTAAGATGGCTAAGCAGATAAAGGCCTTGTTGCCAGGTCTGACACATCAACTCAGTCCCAGAACCCACATGGTAGAAGGAGAAAATCAATTCCCATAAGTTGTCTTCTGACCTGTAGACTTGTGTGTGCTGGGAGTCTGACCCAGGTCCTCTAGGCCAGAGCTCTTAATTGGAACCATTTTTCCAACCCCAAACAAGATGTTTTTATAAACAAGAGTTTACCTTTCACAAAGACGTTCAGACCAGGAGTTGACAATGAAATAGGAAGTGTGTCCACTGCCTGCTGCACCTGCAGATCTCAGCCATTCTTCTACATAGTTCTTCAGCATGGACATAAGTTCCTCAGCACACTCCTCTGCCTTCTTCAAGGTCACCTCTAGCTAGCCAGGAAGGGCAAGTCTGGAGTTCTCTCTGTGGAGATCTACTGTGTTGGCTCCAAGTCCCTTCCACTCCCCTCTGTTTATCAAAGGAGGGAAGAGACATTATCAGGCTTGGTGTCGAGAACACACATAAGTGGTGTTTTGCCAACCACAGGGCAGATGGAAACACTTTGTCACTGCGATACAGATGGTCCTGCTCCAAGCACAATTCCTCCTGGAGATGATGGCACATTTTAATGTTAACCACAGGCACATCTGTAATGTGACCTGTGCTGTTTATTACGTTACTTAATGAATGGTGCATAAGAGATCATAAATGGTTTTATAGAGAGACCTAACGCAGGCCTTACTCCTTTGCAGTATAGCTCTGCTTCACAGCTCATTGCTGTCACCCCTTAGCTCGCCTCCATACTCAAAAAGCTACAAACACCCACTCCCTCAGAGAGCCTCAAACACAAATACATGTGGCTGAGGCAGGTGCTCTCTTAGCAGGAGCCAGAGCGGTCAGCACAGCTCCTGAAACACCACCTAGTTGGTATGATTCTAAGATTGGAACTTAGCATTCTTCAAATTATACGTTTCCCCAGGCAACATAATCAACCATGAAACCATTCTGGAAACTTTTTATTAAGAAAGAAGAAAAGAGGCTGGCGGATTTCTGAGTTCGAGGCCAGCCTGGTCTACAGACTGAGTTCCAGGACAGCCAGGGCTATACAGAGAAACCCAGTCTCGAAAAACCAAAAGAAAAGAAAGAAAGAAAGAAAGAAAGAAAGAAAGAAAGAAAGAAAGAGAGAAAGAGAGAAAGAAAGAAGAAAAGAGCATACAGTAGCCCTGGAAAGTTCCTCAACCAATACAAGAAGTCTTAGCCTCAGAAGCCTCCCTTTGGCCAGAAGGAAAGAATGCTGTCCTTCAACCCTAGCCTGATTTAGGTTTTGAAATTCTATAGTGTGGTCTGTTTATGGAAATCCACCTT
>JANHMN010000013.1:51673052-51788634 GCA_030674055.1 Rhabdomys pumilio | reverse complement strand
AGTGAGTGTCACATGTACCTGTTACACATTTCAGAGTCCCTGCTAGCATCCCAGCCCCCATCACCTCCTCCCCACACTAAACTCCAGGTCATAGGCTCCCTTCCCCCAGCTACCCACGTATTTTGGCTGTGGGCCATCTTTTTGTCTTCCTCTCTCTCTCTCTCCCTCTCTCTGTCATCACCCTCTGCCACCAGGTAGGGCACATTTCCACTGGGGCTGTAAGTCGTATGTTTTCCTGTGTATAACATACCCTTTGAAAAGTCCGTCTGAACACACCTCGTTCTCTATCTCTCTGTCTCTCTGTCTGTGTCTGGATCTCTCTCTCTCTCTCTCTCTCTCTCTCTCTCTCTCTCTCTCTCCTCTCCCTCTCCCTCCCTCTCTCTTACCCCCTCTCTCCCTCTCCTCCCACCCCCCCAATTCCCCCGCCATGTCCCCACTGCACTCTGAGATAGCCTTTGCCCCACCTCTAATAACTCTCATACATTAAATTTGTTACGCAGTGTGAGCTATGCAGCCTGTCTTGGCCTGGACCCGCCAAGGTAAATTTCTCCGCTTACTGCTAACACCTTCCTCTCTGCCTGCTCTCCTGTGCTTCACGGCTGCTGTTCATATTCACTCTCCTGCTTTCTCCATTATCTGTTGCATGACATCATTCTTCTTAAAGCAATTCCCTCCTCATTTTGTGCTGCCAGCCATATACCCATCTGTCCTTATCTATGAGACTGGAGATAATCAAAAGCTGTTAACCTAAAAATCATTTCATGAGGCCTAATCATGGCTGCATGGTATAGTCTGGGTGGTTTTGGTCTTCACATTTACTTGTTTCTAATAGACATTTTCTTTGTAGTAAGCATGTATGATTTTTTTTTCCAAGACAGGGTTTCTCTGTGTAGTCCTGGCTGTCCTGGCACTCACTCTGTAGACCAGGCTGGCCTCGAACTCAGAAATCCGCCTCCCAAGTGCTAGGATTAAAGGCGTGCGCCACCATTGCCCGACACATGTACGATTTTTATGAAAACAACTGTGTTAATTTTTTTCCCTTAAAAAGCAAAGACTAGAGGTTGTGGGGGGTGAGTGGGATATTGGTCAAAGCCTACGAACCTGCAGCTGTTTGTTGAACACGTCCGGAAGACCCGAGCACAACATGGTAACTATACTAGTGATGTTGTATAGTACACTTGAGATTGACTAAAAGGAGTGCTGAAGTATTTTTATTACAAAAACAAAAAACAACGGGTGACCAAGTGAGGTGACAGATGCGTTCATTAGCTTGGCGGTGACCATTTCATGACTTAACACACATACTGAAGCTTCACAGAGCAGGCCTGGAATATATATATAATTTCAACAGTGAATGAATGGATAAACAAGCAAGTGAAAATGAAAAGATGAGAAGACCGCCGTGTCAACATGTGAATCAGTAATTCATTCTAGATGGCGCGGACAGAGCACCATGATCTTCCATTAGGACTCTGCATGTCAACAGAAACGTCTCTCCATTCCTAGCAAACAAAGCTGTTTTTAACGTTGATAATATGTAATACTGATGAGAGATAACAAAATGGGCAGATTTAAATAATATAAGGTAGAGAGGGGGTGCTTTCAAACAATAAGTTGCTGAAAACTTTGAAACAGATAAAATAACAGTATAAATCAGAGGCTTTAAAAATCTTGGTGTAATTCTCCAGTAATTCTGTTATTTAGCCTGAGACTGGTTTCAAAGACCCCAGGGTGAGAGCCACCAGGACTCATCCAAAGACACCCGAGTCAGTATCTCTGTTCCTTCAGGCTGGGAATGGGACAGTGACGAGCTCTCCTGATGAATTCTTCATACGTTTAAGTTTACACTGTACAGGTGTGAGAGGGTTGTCATTAATGTCGATTTCTTAGCAAGGAATAGGCTCTGTTCCCCACATCGGGAATATTCATCTGTAAGTAGCACCAAAAATGGTCCTTGTAGTCATGGAGGTTATTATTATTAATTTTGGACATTCTACACAAACAAATTTACTGACAAGTGATTTGTCAGAAAATTAAGATTCAATGATCTTTCAACAATGACAAAAGTACTGCTCACTCTGCTGTCAGATAAAAACAACTACGATCCATTTATACACACACACACACACACACTCAAACACAAATTTAAAAACTAAATGGAATATAAACATGTTTATGGGGGGGTTCTGCCCACTCTAGCCTATATAGACTAAAGACACAGAGACTTGGTATTTTATTTATAATCTGTTGACACTGTGCTAGGCAGGCTCTGAGCTGTTCTAACCTACATTCCAGTCACTGGCCCTGTGTCACTTGCTGTTTGCCTCTCACCCAGCTTGCTCTACTCCATGTGTGTCCTCAGGGCAAGCTTCTCTTGGCCCTGTGCTCACAGTCCATCCTGCCTTATGGCGACCTCCTTCTTCCTTTCCTATGTTGTCCTACTTGAGACATCCTACCTAATCTGACATCCAACCTAATCTGACATTCCTCTTTCCTCTCTCTTCTACCCAGTCCCAGGCTCTAGCCTTTTATTACTCAGTAAGAGATTATCGGGGAGAATTCTTTACAGCACATTGGTTAATACATGTCCGTGTCCTGACTGCAACCTAATCTTGGGGCACGGAAGTCTGCATCTGAATACACAGCACACGAGACCAACCCCAACACACACACAAAAGTACTGATTTTAGTTTTCTCTGAAAACAGGATTGTAGATTATTTCTATTTCCTTCTGTGTCCTTGGTTGTTGTTGTTGTTGTTTTATGACTAAACATGAACTACTGACAAAACCAGAAGTAAATGCAATGTTTAAAAACATTGATCCAAGTACCAGAGGAAATGGGAGATCGCTTCCAACATCATTTTCACCCTTTAAGATATACTTTGATTTAGCAGCATCAGCAAATTCCCGTAAAACCTGAGAGCTTTCAGTGTCATTTTTGTAACTTTTTTTTTTTAATTTCAGTGTAAAGGAAACAGGCTTTAAATTTTTTTATGAGGTCAAAAATATTCTTAACATTTTTTTAGTCCTAAGGGTTTTTTTTTTAAATCAGATTTTACTATACTTTTTATGAACTTGGATTGGAAAGCATAACTGTCATGTAAAATATTGAAGAAGTATAGAACATAGAAAACATACCCATAATTCCAGCTCTTCTTATCACACACAGAGAAACACATACCTATCACTGTTTATTATAATACTTCCTGTACTATTTTGCATCCTCTCTCTCTCTCTCTCTCTCTCTCTCTCTCTTTCTCTTTCTCTTTTTCCTCTCCTCTCACCAAACATTTTAGACAAACTTCCATGCTCATCCAGAGCAGTGTCACCTTTGTAAAGACTGCACTGTACATGGATGGAAATTCCTTTGTTTAGTTAAAAAAAAAATTCTCCTGGTCTACTCGTTTTAAGACTTGCTGCTGTGTCAGAGTCTATGGCCTCAGGTGTGTTTATAATTGGCTCTGACTTCCTTCCTGAAAGCTCCCATCTGTCCCTTCTTTGTCTTAAAATTTCTAGGATTCCTTTTTTCTTATAAAAAATAACTTAATGATTCATTTATTTTATGGGCATACGTGTTTGGCCCACACGTTTGTCTGGTATCCCTGGGACAAGGGAGAGTCACAGTTGTGAGTCACTGTGTGAGAGCTGGGGACTGAACTCTGATCCTCTGCAAAGGCAGCAAACGGTTTTAACCTCCTGATAACATTTTCCATTCTTTCTTCTCAGTGCTTCCTGTCCTGTTTCTTCTTTTTTTCTTTATTCTTTTTTCTTTTCTTTCTTTCTTTCTTTCTTTCTTTTTTTTTTCTGAGATAGGGTTTCTCTGTGTAGCCTTGGCTGTCCTGGAACTCACTGTAGACCAGGCTGGCCTCGAACTCAGAAATCCGCCTGCCAATGCCTCCCAAGTGCTGGAATTAAAGGTGTGCACCATCACTGCTCGCTTCCTGTTCTGTTTCTTATGTTAGCCTTGGCTGTCACCCACAGGATAGGAGCAAACAGCTCTGAAAATGGTCGTTAGTTAGGATTTAAATTTGTGTGTTAATAGACTGGTCGTCAGTTGATGAACTTTTGAGAGCTAACTGCATCGCCAAGGAGCTCGTATCACTCATCCATTAATGAGTTTACAGATGGCTGGACCAGTAGGAGGCAAGGCCTTTGGAAGGCTATGCCTTTGGAAGCCTGACTCTTGTCCCTAGACCCTTCCTCTGCCCCCACCCTCTTGTTTTCTGCCTTCCATGAGGTGTGCAACTTTGCTCTGCCATGCCACAGCCCAGAAACAATGGAGCAACCAAATGCACGTTGAAATTCTGAAGCTGTGAGCCAAAATAAATCTTTCCTCCACTCAAATGGTTTCTTCTGGATATTCCGTTCCAGAGATGAAAAATGACTAGCAAACCAGCAGCATAATTTAGGTATAATTTGATCTTTGGGGTTCTAGAATGATTAACAGGCCCAAGTTATCTACCTAGTTGGGACCAACCTGTAATCATTTGTTCTCAAGTGACTTCAGGGTGCACTCTGGGGGGTGGGTTTACTTGTTTGTTGTTTATTTTTTAGATTGTAATTTATTTATTTTTTTATTTTAAATTATTTAACAGCCCAATTACAGTTTCCCCTCCCTCCTTTCCTCCCAGTTCCCTTCAACCACCACCAACCCCCCATTCACTTCTCTTCTGTTTCTCTTCGGAAAAGGACAGGTTGCCTATGGACACCAACCAACCCCGACATATAAAGTTGCAGTAAGACTAGGTGCATCCTCAGCTAACCACTGATATGATCAAGGATTTCCCAATGGAGAAGTTAGAGAGAAGACTGAAGGAGCAGAAAGGGTTTGTGACCCCATGAGGAAAGCAACAATACCAACCAATCAGAGCTCCCCAGGGTCTAAACCACCAACCTGGGAGCACATAGGGAGGGACCCATGACTCCAGCTGTATATGTAGGGGAGGATGGCCTTGTCGGGCATAGGTGGGAGAGAAGATTCTTGGTCCCATAAAAAAATGAACACAGAGTATGTGGGGAAATATGAGGGTGGGGAGGGGGTAGTGGGAGTTGGGGGTAGGTGGGGGCACAGCCTCATAGAAGCATGAGGAGGGGGGATGGGATAGGAGGTTTCTGGGTGGTGGGAGGAAGTGGGGTAAGGGAATAAAATCTGAAATGTAAATATAATACCCAATAAAAAAAATTTTAACGCCGGGCGTTGGTGGCGCATGCCTTTAATCCCAGCACTTGGGAGGCATTGGCAGGCGGATTTCTGAGTTCGAGGCCAGCCTGGTCTACAGAGTGAGTTCCAGGACAGCCAGGACTACACAGAGAAACCCTGTCTCGGAAAAAACAAAACAAAACAAAACAAAACAAAACAAAACAAAACAAAAGGCTAGATGAGGCAACCCAGTAAGAGGAAAGGGTCTCAGAGGTGGGCAGCAAAGTCAGAGACAGCTCCTGTTCCCACTGTTAGGAATTCCACGTGAAGATCAAGCTATATAACTGTAACATGTGTGCAGACGGGCTACCTAGGTCAGTCCCATGCAGGCTCCCTGGTTGCCGGTTCAGTCTCTGTGAGCCCCTATGAGCTGTGGTTAGTTGATTCCATAGGTTTTCTTATCATGTGCTTGACCCCTCTGTCCCTTATAACCCTTCCTACTCTTCTTCTGCAGGATTCCCCAAGCTTTGCCTAGTGTTTGGTTGTGGGTTTCTGCATCTGTTTCAATCAATTCCTGGGTGAAGCCTCTCTGATGACAATTATGCTAAGCTCTTGTCCACAAATGTAACAGAATATCATTAGCAATGTCAGGGGTGGGCTCCCTCTCACAGCATGGGTCTCACACTGAACTAGTTATTGGTTGGGCACTCCCTCAATTTCTGCACCATCTTTACCCCAGTACAGGGATATGCAGGACATACCCTTTGTATGCAGAGCAAATTGTAGGTTAAAGGTTTTATGGCTAGGGTGGAGTCCCATTCTCTCCACTGGAAGTCTTGCTTGATTACAGGAGATGTCTGGTTCAGGCTTCATATCCCCCAGTACCAGGTGTCTTAGCCATGGTCACCCTTATAGATTCCTGGGAGTTTCCATTGCACTAGGTTTCTAGCTCTTTCCAGAGATGGCACCCACCCCATTCCAGTTGTCTCTCCCAGTACTCTTTCTCTCCATCCACCCCACACTTGATCCTTCTGTTCCCATCCCCACTCCCACCTCCATCTTGTCCCTTCCCCCATCCATCCACAATGTCTATTCTATTTCCCCTTCTCAGTGAGATTCACACATCTTGAGCCATTCTTCTTGCTTATCTTCTTTGGATGCCAAGAGCCAGCCTTGATTTGATAAAGGTACTGAGGAAGAATGTTTGGGAGGAGCAGAAGAAACCACTCAAAGTCAAAGATGGGGTGCAAGCTGACATCCCTGTAATCTACTCAAGATAGCTCCCTAAACAACTCTTGTGTTTTCTGACACAAGAAATTTTTATGTACTTAGGATGATTGTTTCTAGTTCTTTCCATTTGCCAGCAAATTTCATGCTGTCATTGTTTTTAACAGCAGCTAAGTAATACTCTATCATATAAATACATCACATTTTCTTCATCTGTTCTTCAGTTGAGGGACATCTAGGTTGTTTCCAGTTTCTAGCTGTTATGAATAAAGCTGCTGGGAACATAGTTGTGTAAGTGTCGTTGTGGGATGGTAGAGCATCCTTTGGGTATATGCCCAAGAGTGGTATATCTGGGTCTTAAGGTATGATTGAGTCTTAGTTTTTTGAGAAACCAAATTAATTTCCAAAATGGTTGTACATGTTTTCCCTCCCAACAGCAGTGGAGGAGTGCTCCCCTTGCTCCACATCCTCACCAGCCTGAGCTGTTGCTTGAGTTTTTGATCTTAGCCATTCTGATGAGTGTAAGGTAAAATCTCAGAGTTGTTTTGATTTGCAATTTTCCTGATGGCTAAGGCTGAACATTTCTTTAAGTGCTTCTCAAATATTAGAGATTCCTCTGTTGAGAATTTTCTGTTTAGATATGTACTTAGTTTTGTTGTTGTTGTTGTTGTTGTTTGTTTTGGTTTGGTTTTTCGAGACAGGGTTTCTCTGTGTAGCCCTAGCTGTCCTGGAACTCACTCTGTAGACCAGGTTGGCCTCAAACTCAGAAATCTATCTGCCTCTGCCTCCCAAGTGCTAGGATTAAAGGCATGTGCTACCACTGCCTGTACTTGTTTTTAAATTGTATTATTTGCTTTGTTGATTTCTAGTTTCTTTATAAATTTTGGATATCAACCTTCTGTCATATGTGGGGTTGGTGAAGATCTTTTTCTATTGTGAAGGCTGCCATTTTGTCCTTTTAACAGTGTCCTTTGCCTTACAGAAGCTTTTCAGTTTCATGAGGTCCTGTTTATTATTGTTTATTATTATTATTTATTGTTGATCTTAGTGCCTGTGGGATTGGTGTTCTGTTCAGGAAGCTGTCTCCTGCAGGGTGCACATTTTTAATTGCAGGCAGCAAAGTAGGAATGAGGAGGCAGTGGGCTGCTGTGGGTGGTTCTAATTTGCAGTTTCTCATATCAGGCATCATTCTGTCTCTAGTTTCCTGCTTCTGCTACTGTCTCCCTCAGGAAATGAAGAAGAGTTAGGAATCCTCAGGTTCTGCTGTTTTCACACATGCTCTCTCCTCACAGAATCTGAATCCCAGCTTCACAGTGGCAACCTCAGCAGGTAGAGCAGACATGGAGCCTGGCATGCATGGTGCCCTTGGTTCCATCTTGAGCAATATATACTTTTTTTTTTTTACTTCACAGGCTTCCCTAAAATATTTCTAAAATGAAATTTTAAAAAGAAGATAGTAAGCCGGGCAGTGGTGGCACACGCTTTTAATCCCAGTACTTGGGAGGCAGAGGCAGGTGGATTTCTGAGTTAGAGGCCAGCCTGGTCTACAGAGTGAGTTCCAGGACAGCCAGGGCTATACAGAGAAACCCTGTCTCGAAAAACCAAAAACCAAAAACCAAAACCAAAAAACAAAAACCAAAAAACAAAAAACAAAACAAAAAGATAGTGCAGATTCGTTACATACCAGAGAACTTTCTTGGATAGTTAATTCTTGCCAAGTCTTAGTGCTATAGATAACTAAACACAACAACTTTAATAACACTAGTGACACTCTTAAGTCATTCAAGGAAGTTGCTTTCAGTTGAGGAGGGAGGAGGAAGAGGAAGAGGAAGAGGAAGAGGAGGAGGTGTGTACGTGTGTTCTCAGGTTATCATTCCTGTTTTGACACTATCCACCTTAATTTTTGAGACAGGGTCTCTTGTTGGAACCTGGGACTCACTGATTAGGCTATGTATGCTAGGTAGCCAGAAAGTCCCAGGGATCAACTGACCTGACTCTGCCTTCCCAGCACTGAGATTATAAGCACATACTAGAGCTCAGGTGGTTTATGCTTATTTTTACTTACTTATTTTTGGGTTTTCAAGACAGTTTTTCTGTGTAACCGTGATTGACTGTAGTGGAACTTGAGCTATAGAGTAGGTAGGCCTTGAACTCAGAGATTCAGCTGCCTCTGCCTCCTGAGTGCTGGAGTTAAAGGTGTGTGCCACCACACCTAGTAGGTCCTCATGTTTCTATGATGAGCAGTTTACCAGCTGAGCTGTCTTTGCAGCCCTGGGAGGAGTTAATTTTTTAAAATTATCTCCACTCAATCTAAAAGCAGAAAACTGAAGTTATGGCTTTGGCAGGAGGAGGGGGGACAGACTCTTTGAGGTCACCACAAACCTGTCAATCCTAAGTTAGAAAAGCTGGAAAGTTATGCCTTTCTACTTAGCCTCATCTTGTTCTCAGTAATTGCTTCCTTCCAACCATAAAGTTGTTTAGTGTGGGAGACATATTCCAAGGCTTCTCTTTATATCTACTGCTGCAAGATCCCATTTTAGCATAATTACAGTCTTGGGGTTGAAAAGACAAGCTTACTCTCTCTAGCTCTGCAGCTGGCTTTCTCAAATGACAATGGGATGTTCACCAGCTTAGTAGCTGCATTGCAGGCTGTCAGCTGGGAGAGGCCCTCGGGCTGAAATTCGCCCTTGCTTTGTCTGTATTTCCTCCCTGGAAAGGGGAGATGGTTTAGAGCATTGGAGGAAGGGAGCTATTTATTCTCCCGGGGCTTTTAAAGGGACCCACTGAACTCTCAGTGCAGATTTAAGAATCAGAGCTTATTCACCTACATGCCTCAGAGACACCACTGAGCAAAAGTAAACAACAAAAAGCATAAAAAGCCAAGTTGTGCAAGGCCTTCCCCCTTGTTATGTTCTTCTGTGTGAGGAGACCGATGAAAGTCTACATGCTCTCACCTTGTTTACCACATGTGACTCCATACACAGCTTGGCCACTTATCACACACATCCTCTCCATAATCTGCAGTACCAATGGCCCAGCTCAACCCTCTGTCATCCATGCAGAGACTCATGCTTCCATCCGCACTGACTTCTCCGCTTCTGATCTGAGAAACACTTTTCCTCGGCGCTGGTTCAGTTGTGCTGTCCTTGCTCTGAGTCTTTGTCCTTCCTGCACACGATTTGCTTGTCCACTCCCTTTTATCTCGAGTACGACATCCTCAGTTTAAGCCTTTATATACTTCAATTCTCAATCACAGGGAAGCTTTGGAATGGCCTGTGTACTTGTTGGGCCTCCCTACCACATTTCTTTAAATTAAAAAATACTTCCCTGATCACACTCGCCAGTGTGGCTAAATTCACCTGCGTAAGCATCTTTGGTTCAGTGTCGTGATATGATGCTAGCTCGCCCCTTGCTTGAGTTACCAGGTAGTGTCACACTCTTAAAGATTTCAGGTCTGAGTTCTCATAAAAAGGAAATGAACAAAAGACCTTGGAAAAAGCAATCTACATGTGACAGAGACTAAGTTCATAAAAGGGCTTTCTGCCTTGGTCCAATTTAAATATTCCTTGTCCCAGAGACGGGCGCCCTATCTGTTGTTATTGGATGGAGTGGAGGTGCTATGGTGCCTGTCAGGTAACATTTGAAATGCTTGAAGATCTTCTGATTATCATGACTGGTGTAGAATTAACTAGCATCTAGTCCCTGACAACAAATAGTATATGCCAAGGTTAGCAAACTCTACAGGTAACCAATTCCCTCTGGAGTTCAGTACCACCTATTTCCCTATTAACAAATCCTACACAGTATTCAAAACTTGCTTAAACCCATCTCTCCCAAGGTTGTTTTTACTCTCCAACTCTCAGCGAATATATCAACTACCATTCTGTCCAGAAGCAATGCACTGTCCTCCTTGTGCTCTAGGACATGTGACCCTGTCTTTATAGGATGCTGTTTCAGGTCACAGCACTAAACACAGGGCCCTGCACACACGACATAATTAGTGAAGGCTGGATGCCCCAATGAGGGGAAATTCGAGGGCGGGGAGGTGAGAGTGGGTGGATGGGTGGGGCATACCCTCATAGAAATAGGAGGAGAGAGAATGGGATAAGGGGTTTCTGGGGGGGGGGGTGATGAGGAACAGGGATAACATCTAAAATATATATAAATAATAAACAAAACAAAAACAGATAATGGAACTGGCTATCGCAGTTCAGCATTTGGGACTTTTTGGCAGCAATTTAATATTACCCATATTACTGGGATTTTTTATAAATATCAAGGACAAGGGACTGTGGAAGGGTCCCATGGAACTTTAAAACAATATCTTCATAAAATAAAAAAAGGGGGAGGTATATCCCTGTATACCACAAATTTATTTAAATCTTTTTATTTTAATTTTTTTTTTTTAAATTGGATGCCAAGGAACTTTCTGCTGAGTGTCTATGGCACCCTAAAACTAGGCATACTTATGCCTAGGTGAAAGGGAAGGATCCATTTACTGGCATAAGGCATGATCCCAATCAGGTATTTAATATGGGGAAGAGGGTATGTTTGTGTTTTTTTCTGCAGGATGCTGAAGGAGCATGGTGGCTGCCAGAACTGTGAGCTTGCTGAGTGCCCTGACAATGGTGACCAGGAAGCTGTATTGGACATTTGTTCCTGACCCACCTTTGCTTACCTATACCCCTGATGGGATAAGTAAATGTTTCTAATTCAAACGTGAACCCATTAGCATAGAAGCTTGCAATTGAAGCAGTAGAGGAAGAAATTACTACAGACTGAGACTTGTCCAGCGAATC
This sequence comes from Rhabdomys pumilio, assembly GCA_030674055.1. Taxonomy (NCBI): domain Eukaryota; kingdom Metazoa; phylum Chordata; class Mammalia; order Rodentia; family Muridae; genus Rhabdomys; species Rhabdomys pumilio. The sequence goes on along the minus strand of JANHMN010000013.1, from coordinate 51,777,467 downwards.
CCATTCAAATGCAGAACTAGAGGAAATGTGAAAGGGGGGGTTAGCTATCAGGATATGGTCCTTCCGATGACAAAGAATGAGTCTACATTGGAGTCCTCTTTTCTGTGTGTGTGTGTGTGTGTGTGTGTGTGTGTGTGTGTGTGTGTGTAGCCCTGGCTGGCTTGGAACTCATTTATGTAGACCAGGCTGGCCTCCCTCTGCCTCCTGAGTGCTGGGATCAAAGGTGTACACCACCACTGCCCAGCTGGATTCCTTTTCATGTATATACAAACATATACAAAATGTATCATCTTAACTGCTCTTAAGCACACTGTTCTATGACATTAAGGACACACACACACCATTGTGTAGTTACCACTACCATCTTTTCCCAGACCATCTCCCCTGATTAAAAGTCTATACACAGTAAAGACATTGGCTCTCGGACTTATGGGAGACAGGGCAATTTGTCCAGATAAAGATGACACTTGATGTATGTAGTAGTTCCTTTTCTCACATCTGTGTGCTGAGATCTGGCCCAAGTTACCTCCTATTGTGTAAGGCAGTGATGTGCAGGCTGGACCTTGACCTAAGCACCTCCATTTTATGGAGAAAAACCGGGCTTGAGAACTCACGAAATCCACCAGATGGAGAAAGAGTATCATATCCTTGCCTGGACCCACAAAAAGAAAGATACTTAAGACTGATTATGACAATCTGAGCATTCTGTGTGTATGTCAAGAGACAGTCCAATGGTCAGAGAGCTCCCAAATGTCCCAGGGCCTTCAGTTCAGCTGCACTGTTGACATGGACTATTAACAATTGCCATCCATTCACCCATCTGGGTCTCGTCATGTGCCTCATCTCTAGAGTCGCCATGGTCCTGCAGTTTACCGACACAGACCCCACAGTCCTAGACCTCACCTCTGCAGCTTAACTTGGCAGCTCTTACATATTTTATCTGACCCCTCATTGACTTTCTCTAAATCAGCATCTGCTTTCTTCTCTGCCTTCCGTAAACTTCTTTAACCCTTTTGTAGCCATTTAGTAAAAACATATACATACACACACATACAATAAAGATACATAGTTATTGTGTGATAGGTAATGTGTGATCTAAGAGTTAATATTAGTAATTAGGATGGGATGAACCTATATTTGCCAATGCCCAGATACCATGAGAAATATGAGCTACTTAGCAAATTATAGTCAATGAAACTAATGTAGCCTGTGAATGTATTGTTTGTTATTCAGTAAGTCCTGACGTGGTGGAAGGGCAAACATGTCTGTTTATTTCTGACCTAGGGCTCACAACACTGCAACAGAATACTCAACAAAGGCAATTTAAGAAGAGGGGGTTAGTTTGCTCTCTGAGGAGATACAGCCTATGGCTGTAGACAAGACTTGGCAGCGGGAGTGCCACCAAGCAGCTTACTGCTTCCTCTTTAGGAAGCAGAGATGAACACTGCTGCTCAACACATGCTCTCCTTTCCCTGTTTTAGTAAGTCAAGGCTCCCAGCCTAGGAATTGTGCCTCTCACATTCCGGGCAGATCGCTCTTCATTAGTTTACCTCTGTGGAAACTCTCACAGACAGGTCTCTTAGGTGATTCTAAATCCATTCCAACAGGCAGTGAAGATTATCCTTTAGACTTGGTGTAGCCACTGTGAGTGGCATAGAACAACCGTGTCTTGGGATCTTGGAGGGAGGACCTGCACTTTCTCCTCCCCTCCACCTTAAGCAACCACTGCATGTCCATGAACCAAAGCCTGGTTATTCCAGAAAACCTGTGTGAGGAGTCACGCTGCATCTGACCTTTTGTGACCTATTCACTTTGTGTGTCTTCATGTCCCATTAATGTTATACATCACAACTTCTCTCTCTCTCTCTCTCTTTCTCTCTCTCTCTCTCTCTGTCTCTCTCTCTGTCTCTCTCTCCCTCTCTCTCTCTTTCTTTTTCTTTTTTTTAAGGAGTCTCTCTTTCCCCCAAGGGCAGAAGGTGGGGAGATTCGATACAGGGTTTCTTTGTGTAACCCTGGCCGTCCTGGAGCTCACTCTAGCCTCGAATTCTGAGATCTACTTGCCTTTGCCTCCTGACTGCTGGGGTTAAAGGTGCATGTCCCCACCGGCCAAGAAGGAGTCTTATGTAGCCCAGGCTGGACTCACACTCATAGCTAAGGATGACCTTGAATTCCTGAGTTACTATATAGTAATTATAGTTTTGTATATTTAAAATATTTATTTATTATTATTAGTCCATGATGTGCATGGGTGTGCAGGCCACTACATGTATGTATGTATGTATGTGTCAGAAGGAGGGCAACTTTGTGATGTCAGTTCTCGCCTTCCAACATAATGGGTTCTAGATTGTCAAGCTTGAAAATCCCTTTACGAGCTGAGCAGTCTCATTGGCCCAGTGATTTGATTTCCAATGTTTTGAAAAGTTGCTGTATTACTTTCTGTAGCGTCTGTATTGCCTGTAGTTTCTAATTTCTCCACATCCTCACCAACACTTGTTATTTTCTGAAGGGTATTTTATAAAATAATAACCATCTTAATTGGTATAAAATGGTATTCTTTGTGCAGCTGTGTCTTGGGATCTTGGAGGGAGGACCTGCACTTTCTCCTCTCCTCCACCTTTAGCAACCACGGCGTGTCCGTGAACCTAAGCCTGGCATTTTCATATTGATTAATGATATTAAATACCTTTTGCTGTGTTTGCTGGCCACTTGTATATCTTCTTTGGAAAATATCTATTCAATTCCTTTGCCTAATTGTGCATGCGTGTATGTGTGTGTGTGTGTGTGTGTGTGTGTGTGTGTGTATTTATGTGTGCATATTTGCGTATGTGATGTTGCACTTTGATTTTCAGACACCATCCATTATTTTTCTTTAAGACAAGTTCTCTTACTAGCCTAGAAGTCACCAAGTAGCCTAGGCTGGCTGCCCACCATGCCTGTCTTTGCTTCCCCAACTGTGAAGTATAAGAGTAGGCCCCGACTCCAGCTTTTCCTTTGCTTAATTTTTAACTGTTGGAGTTTTGTTACATATGGTAGATAGCAATTTCTTATCGTATAAAAGGTTTTCAGACATTTTCTACCATTCTATGAGCTGTCTACTTGCTTATTGATAATGTCCTTTCATGAAAAAAAAATTTTAAATTTCGATAAAGTCCAACTTATATGTAACATGTATTATATAATTTTTCTATTGACCTTTCACTATTGAACAGTTGTGGCACTCGTCAAAAATGGTGATGGGGATGGCTCAGTTGGTAAAGTGCTTGCCTTGCAAGCATGAAGACCTGAGTTCAATCCCTAAGCCCACATAGAAAAGCCAGGCATGGTGGTGTAGCATGTAACCTCAGGGCTAGGGAGACACGGCAGGCTCCCTGGGCACACTGGCCAAGCTAGCCTAAGTTGTTATCCCCAGAACAGAGAGAGACTCTGCTTCAAAAAGACAAGGTGAACAGCTCTTGGAGAGCAACAACTGAATTTGACCTCTGGCTTCCACACATATATGTTCGTACACGTGCACGCGTGTGAGCACACGCGCACATGCTCACAAATACAAGCTCACACAAGCATTAAAACAAAGACAGGAAGAAAACAAGAAATTTGAGGCTTGCTCTAAAGAGTTTGTTTCAGTGCTGAGATAAGAATGGTTAAAATTGAGGAGAAGAATGACAATTAATGCCTCCTTTGACTCTTGTCTAATTCTTACTCCTAAGTAAGCATACAAGTTTTGAATCTACCTTAAAAGGTAAGATCCACTTGGCATCGGGAACATGTATTTGTGACACAGTCCATGGTCAGTGACTCACATCTCCACGCTTCCTGGGCTGTACTTTGTCCAAGTCTTCAATGGCCGCTCAGAAAGCCTACAAAGTTTGATCAAATGCAGACAGACTCTTACATAAATACTCACCATAGCTGTGTTGATGCATCTTCATCTTACTCAGAAAGAAAAGTCAAGCTGACAGTTCGAGAGGCTGACCTGAGATGGATGAATCAGTAGAGACAGGTTTAGGGGCCTTGCTGTGTCAAGGTTTTAATCAGAACAAGGAGTGTGTCCCTATGGCGAAGAGGTCTGCCTCCTAGGATTAGCTCTCCTCCAGTGGATAGTAGGAGCCTGCACAGACTTGACTCCACCAAGGAAAACCTCAGCTTTGCCTTTCTTCCTTAGATTTGTACTGTCTCTCATATAAAATTAAAAACTTGTGAAATGTAAGCCCAGCTCTTAGATTTGTTCTTTCTTCCTCTAGCCCCTCCCTGCTATTTCCTTAAATTGGAGACCGTAGTTTTCTAAACAGAAACTTATCTTTATCATCATTGCCATCATTAATGTGTATGGGCATTTTGACAGCATGTACATCTATGTCTGGTGCCCAAGAAGGTCAGAAGTGGGCGTCGGATTCCCTGGAGTTACAGATGGCTGTGAGGTACCGTGTGGGTGCTGGGAATGGATCCTGGGTCATCTGGAAGAGCTGCCGAGTCAGCTCTCCAGCCTCATTAATCACAGTCTTGAGATTTTCCACATAAAACCCCAACTCTCCTGCTTCTTTGCTTTGCTTTTGCTTCAGCATGGCTGCCATCACCATCATGAGATTCCCGCCCCTCCAGGTCTGTTTTAAAGCTAATTACAACACAGTCTCAGTAAGGCACAGTTCTCTACCTCTCTTGCTTCCCCAGGGTTCAGTGACTGAAACACAGGAAGTACCCACCAATACTCTGTTTAATTAACTTCTGTTTGCTTTCCCACTCTGTTTAAAATGGAAACGTTTTTTTTTAAACTGGAATATATTTGACAGGATTGATTAAAATTGTTTTAACTCCCAGAGTTCAGCTCTAAGAAATCTGAGACCTTGCCCAGATCTCAGAGGTTAAAACAGCAAACACCCCCAACTGAACCACTACCAGGGAACTCCTTAGTTCAACTCCTCAGGCAGGGTGCTTACGTGGGCTGCCTCTACCCATGAGACACGCCCGCCTCGTTGTGAAGAACAGAATAAGCACGTTTTAGCCATTCACTTTTAACATGCTCCAGGGAGGTAGACAGTTCCATTAATTGATGTCACAGAAGAGAAATGTACCTGAATTAGTTGCCCAAAAAATGCTCGGCGAGCACCAAAGAGCCACATTCTGCTTCACAAAGTATTAAGCAGACTATTTAAAACTACTGCAACGTTCTTTTCTTTTCCACTGCGGATTGTTGAGCAGCAGCTAGGAGCAGCTGTCTTTCTCTGATACCCTGCAGTGACGCCCACAGGAACGGTCCTCCTTCCCGTTCAAAGCACTAAAAGGTGTGAAAGGGTACATTCAGCAGCCCTCGCACTTAGGATTTGACTGAGGGTTTTATGTACAGACACTAATGGACCCAGGAAAGATAAACATCTGCATTTAGATGCGTCAGTGTGTACGTCTGCTATACATACAAATGCACCACACTTGGTACATGTGTGTCTTTCTGAGAGTTAGGACCTGAACCTAAGGGTACACGTGTGTGTGTGTGTGTGTGTGTGTGTGTGTGTGTGTGGGCTAAAGGACAATTTTTGGATGTCATTCTTCAGGAACTGCCTACGTTGTTCTTTTTTTTTAAATGCATTTGTCTGCATCTGTGAGTGAATATATGTCATATATGTCATATATACATATGTGTGCAAGAAGCCAAAAGAGGGTGTCAGCTCCCTGAAACTGCAGTTGCAAGTGGCAGTCACTGCCTAACATAGCTCCTCTGGGACAGTACCTAATCACTGAGCCATCTCTCCGCTCCTCTGGGACAGTACCTAATCACTGAGCCATCTCTCCAGGACCCCATTTTGTTTTTTAAGACAGGGTCTTTCACTGGCCTGACACTCATGGATTTGTTTATGGCTGGTCAACCAGGGAGAGCCAGGGATCTTGCTGTCTCTACCTCTCCAGTGCTGGGACTGCAAGCACAAACTACCGTGCCTGTTTTGCTTGTTTTATGACATGGGGTTTGACTTATGTCCTCCTGTTTGTGCGGGCAAGCACTTTACCAAATAAGCTTTCTCTTTAGCCCGACAATGTATTTTGAATGTTACATTTTGCTTTAAGTGTTAGAAAAGTTGACCGTTTCTAAGTAACAATGTTTGTGTGGTTTCCTTTGGGTTGTTGTTCGGTTGTTTGGTTGTTTTTTGTGTCTTGGGGCAGTTTCTCTATGTAGCCCTGTCTGTGCTGGAACTCACTTTCTAGGCCAGGCTGGCCTTGAACTCAGAAATCCACCTGCCTCTGCCTCCTGAGCACTGGGATCAAATGTATGCTTCACTTATGCCCAGATTTTTGTTTGTCTGTTTGAGTTTTTGTTGTTGTTTTGGTTTGGTCTGGTTTTTGGTAACAATGCTTTTTAAAATATATTCTAATTAATTTATTTTGTGTGCATGTGTGTATGTAGACATGTAGACATGCTTGTGTCATAGCACATGTATGGATATTAGAAAACAGCTTGCAGGAGTCAGTTCTTCTTTCTACTGTGTGGGTCTCCAGTCACACTCGGGTCTCCATGCTTGGCAGCAGTGCCGTCACCCTCTGAGTCACCTCACCAGCCCATCAACTATCCTTTGAAATAAGATTTCACAATGATCTGCCTCAGAGTTAACCTGACTGATAAAAACTGAAGATGCTCACGAATAGGGCCTGGGGACCTCCCTTGTAGCAAACTGTGCAGGAAATGGCCCCTTTCTTATTCATCTTATGTCTAAGAAGAGTGTGTTCAAAATCCCCCTTAGGAGGACTGAGTTCCTCTCCAGTCTGTAATGGAAAGAAGGAAGAAAGGAGGGAGGGAGGGAGGGAAGGAGGGAAGGAAGCAGGGAGGGAGGAAGGGAAGGAGGGAGGGAGAGAAAGAGGGAAGGAAGGAGGGAGGGAAGGAGGGAGAGAGGGAAGGAAGGAAGGAAGGAAGGAAGGAAGGAAGGAAGGAAGGACTTATTCTCAATGTCTGTAGATAGAGCTACGTGTAAAAAATAAACTCAGTAATATTGTTCCCCAAAATGAGATGAAGTCTGGTGCTCCAGTCCTATGGCTATGTTTTCTCACAGCACCCTGAGAGCAGAGAATCCAACTCAGCCACTGTTGAAGGGATGCAGCATGCTTTATTAGTCACAAAAGGACTTCTGGTTAGTTCTTTTTTTTTCTTTCTTCTGGTTACTGAGCTTCCTGGATTGTTACAACAAAATGCCACAGACAGGCATTTGGCTAACTCGTTTCTGGGGAGGCAGCTCTTCCTGGCTTCCCACAAGGCAGGGGTTTGGAGAAAGAAATGTCTACAGTTTCTTCCTACTTTCCTAAAGGCCTCAACCTATCAATCTTAGGGTCCCTCCCTCATGCCTTGTCCAGCCTTCACTGTTTCTGAGGCTTGATGCAAAGGCAGACACCGCAGCATTCAGGTCTCAGCTTTTGAGTTTAGAGGAAGCACAGTTCAGTGCATCTCAGCTGCTGGCTTGGAGATGAAGAAGTGACTGCTTTAATCCACAGTGATGTATTACTCGACAAGGAAAAAAAAAAGACAAACTTGATGCACAAACCAGCATGAATCTAGAATTACGGTGCTAATTGATACAAACCATGCAAAGTCATGTATGATGGTATCCACCATATAACTGTTGAAAGAAGGCAAACCCGAGGGACCCAGTACAAATCAGCACTTTCTGGGGCTTGGGGAAGTGTTTCACTAATAGCGGTATGTCTAATATCTGATACATAAGGATGAAGTTTTTTGTGTGAGGGAAACATTCTATGTCTTGGTTGTCATGGTGCTTACATGACTTTGTTCTTGCCAATAACTGAAAATTTCTACACTACAAAGGTGACGTTACCATAGTCAGATTATATATGACTTAAAAATCTTAAGAATGATAAAAAAAAAAAGACTATCTTTATCTGCTAGTGTTCAAATTCTAACCAATAACGGCTGGTCATGATACAGCAATTCTTCCCTGATAAGGTGGGCTTTTTTCTTTTTTAATCATTTTTTTTAAATTTGACAGAACCCTCCAGAAAAAGAAAATCACTTAATAAAGTAGTGAAATGCAAGAAATTAAATAGAAGTTTAGGAAACAATTTGTGTGTAGGAGGAGGAAGAGCTAGCTGCACATGTATGTACATGTATGTACATGTATGTACAGGTGTGTCACCCTGCGTGCAGGTGTAGAGGCGAGAGGTCAACACTGAGTGCCTTTCTGTAGTGTTCTCTGCTTTAGTCTTTTTAAGATTTAGTTTTACTTATGTGTATGTGTGTGCTTCTGTCTGTCTGTGGGAGTATGTCATGGATGGGGAGGTGGCTGCAGAGGTAGAAAAGGGCGTTGAATCTTCTAGAGATGCCTTTGTGATACGAGACAGAGTCTCACACTGAGCCTGAAGCTCACCATTGGACTAGACTGGCTGGTTATAGAGTCCTAAGGATTCTCTCTTAGCACTGTGGTCTCAGTGATATTGCACCCAGCGTTAACGAGGGTACTGGGGAATCTCAATTCAAGCCCGCATGCTTGTCCAAACATTTTACCCACCAAGCCATCTCCATGGACCCCTAGGAAAAAATGTTTCCCCCATGAGTTTAAATGTCCTTCGTGTAATCCTATAAAACAGTGGTCACTGACTAAGACTCCAAGCCCACAGATGAGTAATGATACTAACAAAGCTAAGATAGAAATCTTTAGAAACACAGATGTTTTCTTGTCTAGAAGCAACTTTTAAAAGAAGACGAACAAAGACATTAAAGTGCCGGAGAGAACATGAACCCAGCCTGTTGTGTCCGCAGCCTGCTGTGTCCGGCAGCAACACAGCTTCTCAGAGGGAGGGATCAAGGGTTCCGTTCTTCAAACCATGCCCCATCTATACCTCATCTCTCTCTATTTTCCTGCCAGGTGTCCACGCAGCAACCAAACATAATAGGAAATAATATCACCAACCAACAGAAGAGTAAAAGAGTGAGCAACGCCTTTGTTATATCAACACTAAAAGCTTTTTAAAATCCCCACCAAGCAGGAAATAACAGACGGAAGCCACCGTCCCCAGTGGAACCATTCCTCAGAGGAAGCAGGTGACATGGCATTGATAGGCTATCAGACTGAGCATGCAGGGGAGTTCCTAACACAATAATCCAGGAGGAGTTTGTCTATTTATTTGTTCAGCAGCAAACCCTTGAATACTTCTAGGGATAAAAAGAATCCTACCATCATGCTCAAAAGTTCTAAAGAGGCCACATTTTCCAGGGTGAACGTAAAAATGACTTTGCTCTAAATAACATCTCACCTACCCACTCTTTCCTTACTGGACAGAGCCCTCCCACCACAGGCTGGGAATAGCTGACTCTGCATCTTGGCACAATGGGTTGGAGTAGGTACTCAAAGATTGGCCACTAAGTTTCCAACCTATTCTGAAAGGCAGATGGAGGTGGGGATGGAGATTGACAGGTGAGCCCGCAAGCTGAAGATCCAGGGAACCCAAGTCTCGCCTAACCGGAACATTGCGTCTTTACTCTGAGGCTGAGTGCTGTGTACGTTGGGGCTGATGTACGTGGAAAGAAAGCTTTGCTGCTCTGCGAGATGGCTGGGATTCAGGCTTGTTGTGGCCTAGCCTGCAGCTGCAGAAGAGCAACTCTGAACTGTCTTTGTCAGGTTGGCGCCACTCAATGAACCCCCTAGAACTATCCATTCCTCTTCCGCTCTGGTCATTTTTACTGTACTTCTCCGGCTCCTTAACAGCTGAGGAGCCTGTTACTCCACAGCTAATATTTCGAATTCCTGATGACGGCACTTTACGCACATCACCCCACCTCAAATCCATGCCACATAACACCACCTATAAGTTCCTAAGAGACAGGGAAAGCACACTCCTCAGTATGAGCTCTCAGCCTCACGATTCGTGTACGCCAAGAATTTTCCCTGCGTCCACACTAAGCTCTGTCTAATGAGACTGAGTCCCATTCTTAGCTCTCCATCTTCACCACAGATGGGACTAGCTATGTAACATTTTTTTTCTTCTGGCTTTATTAGAAACAAGAAAAGCATGGCAATAAAAATAAATTGGTTTCTTTTTTTTTTTTATCAAAATCCATGCGCGGGAGAGCTGTATCTATCCCCACTGCAGCCCCTATGTGAGAGGAGAGGGGGAGAATCTACGCTTTGAGTCTGCAGGCTGAGGGATTCTGCCACTGCGGATGTAAATCACAAGAATATTTGTGCTGCTACTGTAAGATGCCATACCATATGGGGGAGGAGAAATCTCTGCTTTTGTTCTATTGGGGCCCATTTTTAATCACTGAGTCTTGGCAGGTCTATGTTTCACCCAGAACTCCCCTTACTAACAGCTTGTTTCTATTCTTAGCCTGGTGAGAGTATTTGACTCTGGGCTGTATTCTGGGAAAAATCAGCTCAAGTCATTGAATGTGCAAATCAGAACATTCATCTTCAAGGTGCATACATTAGTGTCATGTAATACTGCAGCCTTCATAAACTGGTTTTTTATAAGAAAGTTTAATTTTTTAAGTATTGTATTTGCGGGGCATGATGGCACAAGCCTTTAATTCCAGCTCCCGGGAGGCAGAAGCAGGTGGATCTCTAAGTTTGAGGTCACTCTGGTCTACAGTGCCAGTTCCAGGACACCAAGGACTACACAGAGAAACGCTGTCTCTAAAAACTAAAATAAGCAAACCCAAATAAAATTATTGCATTTATTATGAGTATTTTTTTGGTGAAAAAATATTTCCTATTATCATAAGAAAGTGATTAGACCCAGTTCTATGAATACAAATAGACATTTATGGAGGGACATATAGGTTCTAGATCACTGGCATGGTGTTGCTTTCTGCTTCCCCATGACAACTGCTATGCTCCACTAAAGAGCTTGTCACTGATGGAGCCTGAAGCAGAGCATTCTTGGGGACAGGTCTTTTATTTTCTTGCCAACTATTTGAAGTGTTGGATGTGCTCTTCGTGATAGAAAAGGAATAAAAGTAATTCGCTTTAGTGTGAAATTGAAACTCATGGGTTTAGACTCTTTTAATATAGATTATAAGAATGCAATCTAAATCTAATGTTGAAATAGTCCCTCAGTAGCTGGAAGGGACAAGAGCTCCACAGATATCAAAAATTTCATATACTCAAGTATGATATATAAAATGGCTTAGTATTTGCATAAAAGCTACAAATATCTTCCGGTGTACTTTAAATCACTTCAAATGGTCTACAAATAGTTGTTATACTGTTCAGGAAATAATAATAAGGAAAAGGAAAGTACATATTAAGTACAGATAATATTTTTTCCAAATGTTTTCAATCTGCAGTTGTTTGAGTCCATGGGTACAGAGAACTATTATATTGTTTCAATATTAATTTCAGCTAAATAAACCAAGAAAAAAAATCAAGTTACTGTGGGGTTTGGAGCAGGCTAGGCACACTGACTGGTACAAAGAGCCCTTTGTTGTTCAGTATGTCACACATTTCTTAAACACCCAACAGAAAAGGTTACTCTTATGAGGTTATCTATGAGGTTGGCATGCATGAAGATTTTATATTTGATTCTTCAATTTTGGCATCAAAAACTTAAATATTGTCGTCTGCTCCTGGAAAATTTAATGGGTAAATGTATTCCAATAACTTCATCGTTGTTACTGTACCTTTCCAAAAAAAGCTATACTTCGTTTTCAATACCTACAACGTGATACAAGTAACTTTTATTATTATCTGAAATCATCGGAAGAGAGCAATTTGTATCAGCCATATGTGGGTCTGTAACAAAGTACGTCTTGGTAGAACTGCTTAGATTCTTTGCTTCAATCTTCAGAACCATTTTTCCCCCAGCTAAATGTTCTGTTAGCTGTAGCTAGCCCAATGTTGGAGGAATAGTGCCGTGGTTTCCACATAAGTAGTTCTCTGGGGACCTTGAGGACCTAGCAGTCTTTGGTTATCTAACTCCAAACGGAAACTTTCAGCGGAGGAGCTGGAGGAGTTGGAAGAGCTGGAGGCGGAACTGAAAAATGGAACCACTTCTGTCTTTCTGTTGCTCCGCCCCCTACAAGCTTTGGGAACCAGAACAAGAGTCTCCCCAAGATCCAGCTTGTTGTCTTTGTTTCAGAAAGCACCAAGAATAAGAAAATTTGTACTCTTCTGTGGGAAAACTGCTAATTAAGGTCGGTCGAGATCCACCATGATGACCAGCTAGCCTCTGAGCTCGGTGGAATACAGGGGACTCCCTTCACTGTAAGGGCCTATCTTTCTCTGACCTTATCTGAGGAATTCAAAACTCTACCTGCGGAATGCCACGTAGGCTTAGTTAGATTACAGGAGCAACTTCTCTCCTGATAAGAACCCATTCAGCTAGCACCTGAGATTCCTGAAATGCTTCCCCATGCTAATGAGATGTACCCTAAGCCTTCAGCCAACGACCGTCACCTATCCTGGATGTTCCTATTCCCAACTCCACAAATTATATAAGCCTTGAATCACCCCACGTAAAGTTGCTCTGACTCCCCGCAGCTGGTCCTGGTATGATCATTCACTATAGGTGCACACAGGACTTCTCCCCCACCCCCATCACCCACCCCCGTCCCCGTTTGTCATCTCTGCTCCCATTGTCCTCATAAACCTGATGATCCCCGAGGGAAGAGAGAGCTACATTCTACAGCTGCATTTCTTGAATTTCCAGCAACCGGATGTGATGTTTCTCCTTCCGTGACCCTTTCTGCGTCTCAACAGGAACAGTGCGGGGCATTGCTTGTTTCCAACTACAGATGGACTCCACTCTGATATCCAAAGGGATATCCGAGTAACGGAAGTTTCCTTCCGTTACTGAAGGCAAAGGCAGCGTCTTCTTTGCCTCGTGGGGGGGTGGGAGGGGGGGTAGAAGTAGGTCTGGATCAGGATTCTTCCGCAACTAGAAACAATGTATCAGAGTAGCTCCTTAATGAGAAGATTTTGATAAAAGTTCTGGTTTTTTTTCTTTCATAATCTCTAGGAGCTAATGTGTGACATAAACTTTTGGTCCTATGCAAATTTCTTAGAAGCAAATAAGAAATTGAAGCTATTATTTTACATTTGATCATTATCAGTTTTAATAACCGTTTTTAAAGTAGCTTGTTTTGAAGCAAGCTTTGTGTTTCCGATCTCTTTCTCCCATCTGTCAGGTTTTGTAACAAAGCCATAATACGCTGTTCTGAGGTTAGTTACTGCATTAATTAATGCACTGCTGTGCTAGAAATGCTTGCTTAGATGGCTTGGGGAAGTAAAGGGGTTTGAACTATGAATATTAAACTACAATAAAGTTTTTAAAATGTAAACCATCTATGATACAGAATCAATTTTAGAATTAATGCATATTGCTTAGTTACATTTATATTTTAAAGAATTAAGCCTAAGCAAAATATATTTGAAAACACTTACTGCTTAGACAATGAAAGGATACACCATGGATGAAATTTAGCTACTATATATTTATTTATTTATTTATTTATTTATTTATTTTGGTTTTTCGAGACAGGGTTTCTCTGTATAGCCCTGGCTGTCCTGGAACTGTAGACCAGGCTGGCCTCGAACTCAGAAATCTACCTGCCTCTGCCTCCCAAGTGCTGGGATTAAAAGCGTGCGCCACCACCGCCCGGCTATATTTTTTCCTAAAAGATTTACTTACTTTTTTTTTTATGCATGTGAGTGTTTTGCTTGCATGTATGTCTGGGTACCATGTGTCTGCTTGGTGTTAAAGAAGGCCAGATGAGGTTATTGCATACCCTAAAACTGGCATTACAGATGGTTGTGAGCCACCAGGTGGATTCTGGGAGTCAAACTCAGGCCCTCTGGAAGAGTGACCAGTGATCTTAACAACTGATTCATCTCTCCAGTCCCAAGACTCTTACATTTTAAAGTAATCCTTCATCTCTTGTCCCAGCATAAAGTTAACTGTCTTCTCTCCTTCCTTGGTCTATTATATTGATAAAACAGTGTGTGTGTGTGTGCGTCTGTGTGTTATATGTGTGTATCTTATGTGTGTGTGTCTGTATGTGTGTGTCTTATGTGTGTGTGTTTGTATGTGTGTGTGTCTTTATGTGTGTGTATGTCTATATGTGTGTGTGTCTTATGTGTGTGTGTGTCTGTATATGTGTGTGTGTCTTATGTGTGTATGTGTCTGTATGTGTGTGTGTGTCTATATGTGTGTGTGTCCATATGTGTGTGTTTTAAGGGTAGATAATTAAATTGATATGGAAGAGCTTGCTGAAGACAGGGAGAATTTCTGCTTCAATTAATAATTCGCTTTAAACTTTTCATCCCCACAACTAGAAAGGAAGACCTCATTTCCCTGCCTTCCCAGTCCCTCAGCTCCCAACTTCCATTTTTCTGCCATAGATGATCATGCCAATACCACACCGTCACACCAACAGACCATCCTCTTCCAGAGTGAGCCCAATGTCTTCATCTCACTGCAGGCTCCCTTGGATCAGAGGAGACTTCTGAAGTTGAGAAGGAAAGACTCAGACCCAATGCATCACAGTCAGCGAGCTGATGTTTGCACAGCTTCTTCCCTGTCATTAATGTCTGTCCTACTCTGATGCCACCACATCCACTCACTGACTCATTCCTGCCCCTGATTTTGTGTACTGCCCTTTGTCATCAAGGGAGAAGGAAAAACGGTCTATTGTTTGAGAGATTTGGCTGGGGTAACATATCAAATGCTCTTAGGCAGAGGTGGTTGTCAGTCTGCTTCTCGTTGTGTTGCTGTCATCAAGCCCCATGAAGTAAGTACTGCCTTTCTAGCATGTTATTTACAGGCCTGCATTAGCATACCACACATGCCTGATCGATGCTTCTGCCCTTTGAGATCATATTCAGATGATGAATGGATGGATAACACGTCCTAGCCTCTGAAGAAGCTGCACCATCATTGAGCTATTATTACTGGGGGAGGTGAAAACTGCTTCGGTCCCCAAGTCAGATGCCCAGAAAGAGAAATGCCCCCCAAGTGTACCAAGTGTACCCCTGGAACCCACAAACAGTTCAGATGCTGAAGCAATGATCTCATACTCATCTGAGTAATGCTCCTGTCCACAGCACACACTAATGCTAAGACTTCAAAGAGAGTGTGTATACAGTAACGTAATAGGTTTAAGATTTGCAGCCTACAGCCCAAGTGGAAATAGTTGATTTCTCTATCACAGAATTCGACTTATCTCTAAAGTCCTCATTTTTTTACTGATGGGAGGAAACTCCGTCTTACCACTCTCAAGATAACTCAGTATTTGCACTTTCAAAATCAGTCTTTTAGAGTAAATACTTAGTTCAGTTAAAGATTTTAACTTAAGGCTGGAGAGATAGCCCAGTGGTTAAGAGCACTGACTGCTCTTCCAGAGGTCCTGAGCTCAAGCAACCATGTGGTGGCTCATAACCATCTGTAATGGGATCAGATGCCTTCTTCTGGTGTGTCCAAAGATAACTACAGTGTATTCATATACATAAAATAAATAAATCTATGTATAAAAAAGACTTTAACTCAATCTACTTGGAGCAAAGTTCAACAAACAGCCTTAAAAAGTCACTTCTTCTCTCCCCATCAGGATAGGATATATCTGAATGGGAGAGAAGAAGAAACGGCCACACCGGGTTGCGCCCCCAAATGCCTCTGTTCTTTCTGCAGCCTAGCATTTCATAACTAAAAGATGTTTAGCTTTTCATATGACCCCTCCACCCCTAGGTCAAGTGAGGCTTGGAGGCTCAACCTCATGTCCATCCTTTGGCTGTCCACCCTACAACCTGAGCTGTAGTCACTGTGTCCAAAGACAGGGCAATCTCTAGCATGTCTACTCTTTGACTTGCTGGACTTGGAGTTCTTCCCCCTATGCTTATGTTGTGATCATCTCTGGTCTCTGTGTGTATCTTTCCTTTCTGCTTGGTGTAGTGTAGGTGAACACTACCCTGACAGGTGACTTCT
The DNA here is from genome assembly GCA_030674055.1 of Rhabdomys pumilio. Lineage (NCBI taxonomy): Eukaryota > Metazoa > Chordata > Mammalia > Rodentia > Muridae > Rhabdomys > Rhabdomys pumilio. Next base: position 51,761,561 of record JANHMN010000013.1, on the reverse strand, counting down.
TCTCAGGAAGAATGAGAAATCCCCTTTAGTCTAGCCTTGTCTAACCTTATGTAGACGTTTGCCTGGAGTCGCACTGATAGGTGGACCTGGGAGCAGCACAAACACTCTCAGCTAAACTCTCTTGCCTTTCCCCCTCTTCTTGTCATCTTGCCAAGTGTTGCTTGTTTTTTGTTTTTGTTTTTTGTTGTTGTTGTTGTTGTTGTGTTGTGTTTTGGTTTGGTTTTTGGTTTATTTGTTTTTTGATAGGGTCTCACTACTATCACACGGCCTGGCTTAGAACTCTAGATGTAGACCAGGTAAGCCTTCAGCTAGTCCTTGCCACAGGTGTAAGTCAGAAATGCTTATCGTGTTAGGCAAAGACTTGCTTTCCTTTTCACGGACAACTGCCAGCAGACGCTGACAGGAAGAGGCAGGACACAAAGCTGAACAGAATTTGTCCTCCTTTCCCTTCTGTCTCTACTTCCCTCTACTTCCGTCCTATATCCTCTAGATTTTCTTTCACCTGCTGCTACTGTGCTATAAAGGATCAGGGGTAGGAGCAGCGTCCATGGCAAGCTGGGCAAACAGAAGACAGATACTGACATTTCACTCATCTGTCAATGAGGTTAAGTGTGGCTGGATCTGACAAAGATATCTGAATGCCGAAAGAGTATGTGTTCATCTGTCGTGCCATTCATAATATAACAGTCATAGAGGGACACATTTTAAGTTTAATTTACAATGTTAACATATTCTCCATCACCAAATGATTTATTTACAAAGCAATAACCAAGCCCAGGTTTGGACCATTTGTTGGTACCCATAATGCAAAGAAATACCTAGGTTTCAAGAGACTAGTGTGACACCACTGAGCATGGTTATGAAAAACAGTGCCCTGACACATCGTGCAGAACTCTACCACAAAAATACCAAAGATGGAAGAGTAGTCAGAGTGTGGGAATAGAAATGCAGTGAACTGACTGAAAATTGACGGCCTTAAGTAACCACTCGTTTTCAACATAATTATAATTGAATTATAATTCAATATCATTTCATCTTTAATAATGAATGTCTTTAATGGCCAGCTCATTAAACTTCTAAAATTTCACAACCAACTCTCCCCATCAAGCGAGCTCCAGCCTACTGAAGATCCTGATGCAGCCCTAAGGACCCTTTCCTCATCCCAAATTTTAGCACAGCAGTGGCACCGTGAAGGGAGACAGGGTGTGTGGTTGTTTCCCTTGGACCTCACTAATCATAGACTGCTGCTGGGGCTGCCGTAGTTTTATAGATAGCCCCCTGAATTATTCAGACCGGTGGCTGGAGTTGAATTATCGATGTCATTAGTCAAATCTTGAGCTGTGTGGGGACATGGTTATGGGTTTCAGTGAAATCAATAGATTCTTTTTCTTTGTTAAATTTCATTCATCAACATGTTCTAGGTTTTCACGGCAAGGCAGATCTAAAATGTACATAAAAGAGTAAACATTAAAATGAACTTAGACACTTCTCAGGAGAAAAAAAAAAAGAATTCTATTTTGGAGGTTTGTTGATCTCGTGTTGTTTTGGCTTTGTCTTTTGGGATAGAATTTCACAGAGCTAATTTGCCTTAGAACTTGCTATGTAGCCAAGGATGACCTTAAATGTTTTAAAGTGAATTTTGCATTCTTTAAATATGTATTTATTTATTGTGTGTGGGGGGAGCAGAGTGCATGAATACACGCTCCCTGGCATCAGAGTGGAAGTCAAAGGGCAGCTTGTAGCAACAGGTTCCCTCTTCCACTGTGTGAGTCCTAGGATCCAACTCAGGTCTTCAGGCTTGGTGGCAAGGCCCTGATCCACAGAGTCATCATAATGGACTCTGCCTTTCTTGGTTTTTTTTGTTTGTTTGTTTTTTTGTTTGTTTGTTTTTTTAAGATTCACTGCTGATGGAGAAATTGTTATTCTGAGCTGTTGTTTATGTTAAAGTAAATCTGAAAAAATATTCATCAAAAATGTTAACAATTATCCTAGATAGTAAGTTAGGTTTTTTTCCTGACGATTTTTCTAAACTTCCAATTTTTGTTTTCAATGAATCCATTACATTGGTAATACAAAGATGAAACAATTTTTTGTAACCTGATAATCAAACTGCACTGCTGTTGTCTCTTTAAAGGCCAGAAGGATTAAATAGCATTTTCAGTAAAAGCCAAGGGAAATAAACATTACTGTGCTTGATTTTGTTTAAAAGCCAGATATCCAGGAATTGGATATGACTAATTATCAACTTCTATCCAGATGGAGAGTTTTCCTTTTCTGCATCATTAGATGGAAAAGCACAGCATCTCTGGCTGCTTTATTACATCTGACTGATTCAGTTGGAACACATTCAGAAATCGGTAGAGTTCAGAAAGGTGGTATATTGTATAATACATAAGAGGTCGAGCTGGGAGTGGTGTGCACAGCTTAGCTCAGTCTCTGGCAGGTTCATGTGGGAAATGCACACGTGCACTCACACAAAGGCACACACACATGCACACACATACATACAGGCATATACACACATACACACACCCCCACACACACATGCACACACACAAGCACACACACATGCACACACAGACATACAGGCATATACACACATGCACACACACATGCACACACAGACATACAGGTATATACACACACATTCACACACACGCACACACACATATACACACATGAAAAAAGGAAAGTAATAAAAATAGTAACAGTTTCATTACGAAAGACTACAAGTCTGTTCTCTGACCACCTTAGCTGGAATTGGCGTTCAGATGTTCCTGCACTAATCTATTGCAATGTAACATTTTGCCAGGACTCAGCTACTTACAAGAAATATGTATTATTTCATAGTTTCTATAGATTGTGAGCCTGGTTTTGCTGGATGTGTCTGCCTCAATGTCTGTCACGAAGTTGCCAGCAGGAGCTATGTAAGTACCTGAACATTTGACTGGAGAATAGTCATCCAAGCCCTGTTTGCTTAATCGTGATTTTTAGAACACAGAGTAAAACTTAGAAGATAGTGTCTTAGTGAAATAGTGCCCTAGTTTGCTTCTCTGGTGCTGGGATAAAATACTGACCCAAAGCAGCTTGAGAAAATAAAGGATTTATTTGGCTTGCAAGTTCTAGCTCATCACTGAGAGTGTCAAGGCAGGAACTTGGCGGTGGGAACTGAGGCAGAGACCATAGAGGAACAGGCTTACTGGTTTGCTCCTTGTGGTATTCTCAGCTTGCTTTCCTACACAACTCAGGACCTCCTCCCACAGCAATTATCAGTCTAAGAAAATGTCCCCACAGACATGCTCACTGCCCATCAGATGGAGGCAACCACTCAGTTGAGGTTCCCTCTTTCTAGTTGACACCAGTTTATGTTAATGGACATAAAGCTAACCAGCACAGATGGGCCAGGGATGTGGATTTATGTTAAACAATTGCTCATGTAGCCATGTTGGGTAATGGCTCATATGGTGAGGAGGTGTGAGAAATGCTTCCCTGTTACAGTTAATATTTAATAAATGGCTGTTTCTTGGGCCAACTATCTAAGTGGTGGTGGCTCTGCCTAGCTCAGGTCACCATGCCCCATGGCCTGAAGCCAAGTGCTCTACAGCTAGAAGCAGCCAGAGGCCAGGAGCGCGCCACAGCTAGAAATGGCCAGCCAGAAACACCAGCTTTGGCACCCACGAGAAGCCAGCATGGGAGATGTCTCCGCCAATCTTCCATGCTGTCTCCACAAGATTAGGCTGAGCCCAGACCATCCCAACATCCATGCGGTACCTGGTAGAAATGAGACTCTAATGTTTAAAGATTATCCAATAACTTTTTTAAAATTTGGTAATGCTCAAATAACAACATGCCCACACAATTAGAGGTGTTACTCAATACCTAACCTAGATATTACAGCTACCTTAGACTTCTGGAGACACACATACATCTGCTGCCATTTTCCTCTCTTTCTCCTTTTCCTTCCTCCTAGCTCCCCCTCTTCCTTCTCTTTACTCCTCCCACATTAGCTCCTCCCAAAATATCGAGTTTAATATAGTGTGAAATATACCACTACGTTTCCCTTTGGTGAAGTAGAGGGAGAGCTGTTGCAAAAGTGGAGATGAGGGCAGAGAATCAGGGTGACTGAGGCTGCTTTTGTAAACCAATCAATTTTAGAGACAAATCCAGGTCACGTTCTGGTCTTGGTTCATCAATCACTCTGTGTCTTCATTTGTCAGACTCCCTTATTGACTGATAGAACATGGTCTCATTCTCAACAGTCACAGATTTATTTACCTTATGAGCACTTACTGTCCAGGAAAGAGATCCATATTTTATTATAAATGAGGGTTGGGTCTTATTCGATTCATTTTTTGCATCAATTGAGAAAGATGCTATGTGAATTTTCTTCTTTAGCCTGTTGATATGTAATGTGCTTATATTGATTGGTTCATGTATAGTTAGGATAGATAATAGCTATTTATTTGGTCATATTGTGTACTTTTTGAATGCATTTTTATTTGATATGCTAGCACTTTGTTAAGAATCTCTGCATCTAAGTTTATGAGAGATGTTGGTCTCTAGCATTCTTTTACTGAACTCTGTGTGGTTCAGGGTATCAGAGTAGCATTGGCCTCCCAAAGTGGGGAGAGAAGTATGCCTGCCTTTTCAGTTTCCTGGAAGAGACTGCAGAAAGTTAGTAATAAACATTTGCTGGAGCCCTCCAGTTGAGAACATCTGTAGCTTCTTCTACAGCATTTCAATGGCAAGTTCAATTCTTTTAATGAATATAAGGCTATCCTGTTTCATCTTATTTGAATCTTGGTAGTTTGTGGCTTTTATACATTTGGTGCATTTTCTTCTAAAGATGTTAAATTACAAGTCTGACTGTGTCTGCAGTGCTCTTGTATTCCTCTGATGGCCACTGGAACTGTAGTAATAGCCTGTTACATGACAGACATTGGTGGTTTTGTCTTTCCCGTTTTATTTTTGTCAGGCCCACTAAAGGTTTCTGTCATTAATTGTTACACTGATTCCTGCGTGTGTTTTTGTTACTTCTTTATGCTTGTTTTGGGGGTTATTTCATTCTTTTGTTTTTTCATCCTCTGGATCCTGAAGACAGGGCTATAGATGATCATCCTGAGACTCTCTAATGTGATCTCTTCTTTCCTTTTAAAAACATTTAATGTTTATTTGTGTATAAGGGCATGCTTGCCACAGCAACGAAGGGCAGAGAACAACTTGCAGGAATCCGTTCTCACCTTCCACCATGTGTGTCCTAGCATTAAAACTCAGGCCCTCGGGCTTGGCCGCAGACCCTTTGCCCTGTATGCCTCTTTCCTGATGTAATCATTAGTGCTGTGCATTTCCCTTCAAGAGCAACAGCTCAGCTTTGTTTAGAAAATTTTGATGCTTTGGGTTTATTTGTTTGTTTGTTTGTTTGTTTGTTTGTTTTTTACATTTCACTCAGCTTATGTTTTGTTTTGTTGGTTTCTTATTTTTTTTTATTTTCCCTTGAGACCACCTCCTTGGCAAAATTTTGTTTAGAAGTGTGTTGTTTAACTTCCACATGTAGAGGGTTTTTCTGTTGCATTTTTCTCACTGATTGCTTTAAGATCAGAGGCCAGATCCTGCATTGTTGGCCTTCTAGCCCATAAAAAAATCTATTATGGTGCTTGAGAAAATAAAACACACTTCATTCCTCGATCTCTCTGGAATGCTGGGATAGCACAGTACCGGTTTGTGCCACCACGCCTAGTGATTTTCTTTTAGAAGAGTGACACTGTAGACCAACTGCTGCCTCTTTATGTATGTAACCAAGACCTCTGGCACAGTGCCTTTGTGTTGTAATGCCAAGAGAGCTAGACTGTTGGAGCGGTCCCGGAAGCAGTTCCTCGGCCATAGCAGTTAGCAATAAGATGGTACACACAGCAGTGATTGCGAATGAACGTTTGCAGCCCAAGCTCAGCTTCCCATGGTGGACCTGAAGATCACTGCAGCCACTGTAAGAACACCTGACACAAAAAGAACTGTGACAGAGCATAAGTTGTACTAAATAGAGATAATGCCCTCAGCGAATTGTGTTCTGGGTGGGTTACCTTTATAGCTTTCACACACACACACACACACACACACACACACACACACACACACACGAGTGATCATATCACTTAGATACTTTCATCAACTTAGGGCCTATCTACGTGACTGTCTATGACAATTAATATTTATTGGTTTCATCAGAAGGGACCCTGCCGATGACACTTTAGCTGTACAGAGATGGGGAAGTAAACATTGAAGCATCAGCCTCTGCAATGTCTTTAAAACCTTATCGTTACAACTTCCTAGCATATACAAAAGTAGTAAGAATGATATCGTGAATAGTTGTGCTCACCATTCAGCTTCTAAAATTATTAATTTTCTTGCTTCTGATTGGATGCTTTCAGTTCAACACACGCACACACGAGAGAGAGAGAGAGAGAGAGAGAGAGAGAGAGAGAGAGAGAGACCAAATCTCATTTATGCCCTCCTGTAGGCATCTAATGAAAAAAGATATGAACATAGCAAACAATATTATTTCAACCAAAGGAGAATTATAGGCCATGAAAAAAAGAAGTTGCTTCTGGATCTACATGGCCACCAACAGGTTCACAGGAGAAAAGGGTTACTTAAAAACAAAACAAAACAAAGCAAAACAAAACAAAACAAAACAAAAAAGCCAAGCTTTCTAACATGTCCAAGCTGAAACAGAATAGAAATATCTAAAATACACATTTTCTCGATTTTTATCCCAGAATTATTCTTGGATCCGGTGAAATCTTCCAGCCTCTTTGTTGTTTATCGGTTCATCTAACCACATACTCAGATTTATTTATATCTAGGCCACATTTCTTGAATGTTAATTAAATATGATCATTACTTTTATATATCAAGTTAACTAGATTATGGAATTCGCACAGAGCCGGTACCCCACTCCCAGCTCCCACTGGTTTTGTCCTATGCTGATGTCTCCTGAAGAGATTTGCTTCTGAATAGGTAGAGGGAATGAAGGTGAATGAAGTTCCCCTCAGCAGTGTGGACGTGTTCCTGCTCCACTCCTTGCACGTAGGTACTTCCTATGTTCAGATTCAAACTTATACTCACATTACGCTCAATTCACAGGCTTTGAGACTCACTGAATTGTGTCACTAGATGTCCTTCCTCCTTGTGGACAACAGATTATGAGTCTTCCTGGGCCACTACAGACTAATTACTGTAATGAACACACACACAGACATGCATGCACACTCACACACACATGCATGCACACACTCAAACACACACATATGCACACATACAAACATATACACATACACAAACACACATGCACACACACGTGCACACACCCACATGCACACACACAAATGCATACATACACAATCACACAAATACACAATCATACACTCACAAACACACACACACACACACACACACACACACACACACACACACTTCCTTCTGTTTTTCTATGGACCTTGGAATATCAGGTGCTAGGCACTTTCACATATACTGTTTTATGTGATCTTTGAACTGAGGCAGCTGTTATCATTCCCATTTCTGAAGGTTGCACAGAGAAGACAGAACTCCTAACTCATATTCAAATATTCTCCTTGTCATCTACACTTGTATGGCTTTTTAAAATTTCAAAGTGCTTTTTCAGAAATACTACTTTTATTTTCAGAAATATCTCCTTTTTACAAAACAGATAAATTAATGGTAAATGTCCTGAATCTATCTTAATTTATCTTTCAAGTGAAAAACTCTGTCTTAACTCTCTTCCTCTGTTTAGGAAATTGTCCTTCTCATGAGGAAGCTGGTCTTGCTATTGAAAATGAAAATCCATACACTCGCCGGGCAGTGGTGGCGCACCCCTTTGATCCCAGCACTTGGGAGGCAGAGGCAGGCAGATTTCTGAGTTCTGAGTTCGAGGCCAGCCTGGTCTACCAAGTGAGTTCCAGGACAGCCAGGGCTACACAGAGAAACCCTGTCTCAAAAAAAACCAATAAATAAATAAATAAATAAATAAATAAATAAATAAATAAATAAAAGAAAATCCATATACTTTACTTATGTTCCTGGTAGATCAGTTTGGAGCTGTGTTACTAAATATTGTAGCCACTCACCACACATGACCACTAAGCACTTGAAATGGGGCTAGTGTCCATGTTGAAATATTCGGACATATTGAGTTAAATAAAATACATTCTTAGGTGGCTAGAGAGATGGTTCAGTGGTTGAGAGCTCATAATGTTCTTCAAAGTTCACAGCACCCACGCTGGGCATAGGTGTGTACTTCTTCCAGCTCCAGAGGATCCAATGACCTCTCCCAGCCTCTCAGCATCCTACACCGTGTACACAGCCCTTCCCCACATATACACATAATTAAAATCTTTAAAGCATATAATTAGGGCCTGACAGTGGTGGAAAGTGCCTTTAATCTCACTGAGGAGGCATAGACAGGCAGATCTCTGAGTTCCAGAACAGCCTGGTCTGCAGAGTAAGTTCCAGGACAGCCTGGGCTACACGGAGAACCCCTGTCTTGAAAAAACAAAAACAAAAAAATAAATAATTAGAAGTCCATCTGTTGTTTTAAAATATATTTTTATTAATTTTTGAGTCTCATACATGTACGCAGTGCATTTGATTACATTGGCCCCCAACTCCTCCCCGTGACTCTTCTCAGGTTCATTTCAGATTCACTCCCTACCCTCAAGCCCTCCTAACTGGTTTTCATTTTTTTTAAATAATCAAGTCTAATCTGTGCTGCCTTTATATTCAAGGATGTGAGGCCATCCACCAGGGCCTAGTTAACCTGCTAAGGGCCACACCCTCAGAGAAAACTGACTTGCTCTTCTCCATAAGCTGTCAACTGTCAGTGGTCCCTCAGCTCTGGGTCCAGGCTCATGAGCTACTCCCCACTGCAAGCTTGCTTATTGACCAGATTGATCTAGTGCAGACAACCACAGCCTCTGTGAGTTCATGAGCACAGCAGTCCTGTTATGTCTAGAACACACTGGTTCACTCTGCTTCTCCCCAACCTTTGAGTCATACAATCTCCGTGCACCCTTTTCTGCAAGGTTCCTAAGCCTTGACTTGGGGGTTCACTTGTGATTTTCAAACACCTTTCTTAATGTGGTTCTTCAAAGTCTTAAACTGCCTAGGTGGCTTGCATTATACTTCTGCTGGGCAGCATGAAACTACAGGGTTAGTGGATGACTGAATTATGTCAGTCATTTGTCCCCATTGAGGTGGAAAGCGAGGGCTGGGAGGCAAAGTGACCTATCCATTCCACTGGGAGCAGTGCTGGTGATCACAGATATGTCTGGTTTGGGGGCACCAGAAACAACAATGACCGCCTAAGTCACCAGGTACCACACTCTCACTTTAGGTTCCTATACCCAGCAGTGGCTGCAGTAGAGGCTTCATGGACCCGCTGTGAGCTCTGTGATGATTGTTGTGCATGGAGACGCTCTAGGTACCTAAGGCCCTTCTAAGAAATTCTTTTCCTGTGCAGGCTCTTCATGAAGTTCCCTCCTCTGTCCTCATTCACAGATCTTTCCTCCTTTCAACATTAACAGTGAATAAGAGGCAAGTCACACACCTGTCTCCTGCTAGTGAGAATCTCACAGTGAAGTGTCCAGTGTCCGGTCTTCTCAGTCATACTGTAGAAATCCCTGTGGCAAGCATGGATTTCTTGCCACAGTGGCCCCATCTGCCCATAGGGAGTAGCACTGTTAGGAGGTGTGGCCTTGTTGGAGGAAGTGTTACTGGGGGTTGGTCTTTGAGGTTTCAGATGCTCAAGTTAAGCCCAGTGTCACTCTCTCTTCCTGCTGCCTGAGCATCTGCATCTAGAACGCTCAGCTCCTTCTCCAGCACCATGTCTGCTTGCATGCTGCCATACTTCCTAGAACTCTCAGCTCCTTCTCCAGCCCCATGTCTGCTTGCATGCTGCCATACTTCCTAGAACTCTCAGCTCCTTCTCCAGCACCATGTCTGCTTGCATGCTGCCATACTTCCTAGAACTCTCAGCTCCTTCTCCAACACCATGTCTGCTTGCATGCTGCCATACTTCCTAGCATGACAACGACGAACTGAACCTCTGAACTGTAAGCTATCCCAGTGAAATGGTTTTCTCAGGTCATGGTGTCTCTTCACAGTGATAAAAAAAACCCTAAGAGAAAGCCTGTGTTTCACATAATTGTTCTTATTACCTGTCAGACCCTCTTGGTGATATCACTCAACAAAATACTTGTTATCACTACAGATCTCGGAAGCAGGCAGGGAATCTCATTATCCTTGTTTGTAGATAACTACTGCTTAGTGACCAGCATGACTTTGGCGGCTGGTTTGCTGTCAAGTGGGAGTAGAAGCCCCATGGCCTACTCTCTGTCCTTCACTCCAGGCTCTGCTGCATAAATAAAATGGTGTGTTCATTTCCTAGGGCCACCAAATAAATATCACTGGTTGGGCAGCAGGAACCAGTGGGTGTACCCATGGGTCTGAAGGATGTACATCTAAAATGAGGTGTTAACAGAGCATGTTCCCTCTGGAACCTAGAGGCAAGTGGATCCTTGCTTGCCTTATCTGAGTTTCTGATGGTTTGCTCGTGACATTTGCCTTTCCTTGGTTTGCTGCTGTATTTCTCCAATCTCTGCCCTTGTCCTCACCTGAATCAGTCTCTGTCTCTGTCTCTGTCTCTGTCTCTGTCTCTGTCTCTGTCTCTCTCCCCTCCCTCTCCTCCCACCACCTCTGTCTTCCCTCAGTCACCTTCTCATACAGACACACTCATTAGGCCACTTCCCTTTGCTCTTAGGATCTGCAGTTTTAACTTAATTGTCTCACTAATGATCCGGCTTTCAATTGTGATCACATTCTCTGGTGGTTAGAAGCGGAACCTACTTGGGGGGTGAGCACAATTCAACTCAACTCAACACAATTCAACTCAAAATTCAACTACAAGATGGTAAATGTAAGGAAAGGCTGTCACAGTTCCATGATTTGCTCCAAGGACTACGGTATAGTGAGAAAGAAACCAGAGGTGAATGTTAAATGGTCCCATCTATTCCTTGGTTTATATAAGGAACGACCAGATAGCCTATGCCATCATGAATTTCGTGCATCTCTTACCTCATAGGAGGGCTGGTGCCCACAAATAAGATCACAGCTTTATCCTAAGCAGCAGCTCTCTGCAGCCATCTCAGACAAAACTATGTAATTGTGAGAGATCAATAGAAAAGGAGGTTGTTGCAGTGATCCTGTAACTCTTCCAGAAGATTGTTGTCTTTAGGGTCTACGGAACTAATGGGAGTCTGGGTGGAAGGGCTGGTCAAACACACGGAAGACGGCCAACCAAGACGGGGTACATAGGATCGGCTCCGTTTCCCAGGTATTTCTTCTTTCCCTGCACTGATAATATATGTAAGTTTTAAATAAAAACACAAAAGTTTAAAAATGAACAATGGTAAAATGAGTGAGTGTTCCTCCCGTCTAGGAGAAAAGAAGGCCAGCAGTTTTCAGTCAGGAGTCCAGTGAGAATCCATGCAAGAACCTTGCAGGATGGGCAGCAGCTCAGGTGTCTAATGGAAGCCAGTGGCAGTGCCAAAGAGGCTGCCTCCACATCCGTTTCCCCTAAACGGAAGGACGTGCCTGGACACTGGGTCGGCATGATCTCTAAACGTTTTCTTGGTCAAGTGACATAATCACTTTGTATGCTGTGAGAGCAGTTACCTAGATGGGCTGTGGTAAGCGTTAAGGTTCTACCTTAGTACAGTACACATACAGTAGCCATCTCATTCATTTAAACCTTTCCTTTGCTCACCCTACAAATACAGTCAGTATAATGTCTACCTAGTGGTCTATTGTCTCAACATATATAAAAGGTGATTTACATTTCATTTTAAAAGCCAATAGGTGAAAAACAATACAATACACCACTAACTACTTAGGTTCGAATGTCCACATTCATTAATTCAACAGGTATTTATTGAGTAACCCCCCCTTGCCAGTCATGGTGTTAAATATGAAACACTGTCCCTCTCTTAGGGAGTTTACTGTTTTGTCAGGAGACAATAAGTAAACAATAAATACATAATTTAAAATCATAGCCAGACACTGTGGCACATGTCTGTAATTCTAGCACTTGAGAGGTATAAGCAAGACGATTTGAGGTGCATCTGAGGACAGGCTAGGGTATTTGAGGGCCTCTCTCAAAAATTAAATAAAAATTGAAGGGCCAATTACAGTGACACAAACCTATAATATTGGGGAACGGAGGTGGGTGGGTCACCAGCCAAGGTCAGCCTGGGTTACAGTGATACCTTGTCCCAAAACAAAGGAGAGGACATTCAAAAACATCCTCTGTGCCATGGAAGAAATGACAAGGTGTGGTGACAAGGAGTCATGCCCAAGGCAGAGAGGCAGATTTAGTTAGGAAAGATGACTGCGTAGCCTGTCTGAGGTGGCAATTATACCAAAACGTGATGGATAATGATAAGTCAGACATGTAAAAGACACACGGAGGTCTTGTGGCTAGTCAAATCTCTATGTCCAAAGGCAGTCAGGAGCTAATACATTAGGAGCTGTACATGGGAGGTTCAATGGGCTGGAGGGACCACTTGGAGTTCTGTCCAGCTGCATACCCCGGCCTGGAGGCCCTTTCAACATGGCCTCTCACACACCTCTAGCAGTCTTCGAACTCTGCTTTTATTTGTCTGTCTTCCCTCACAAAGTCATTCCACCTGAAGTTCCTGTTTTTCTGTCCCTTTGACAGGCTCTGTTCCAATATCTTCCCAGGGCATCTGGTCAGTCAGTCTTAGGGTCATATGTCACCTGTGGGAAGAAAGAGATTGCTCAACACAGTCCCTTGTTGTCCATTTTCTTTTCCTTGTTTGCTCTTTTTCTATTCCTTGTCACTACCATCATTTTCAGCTTTACTTTTTTTTTTTTTTTTTTGTCTATTCCTCTATACTAGAGTATGGATTCCATGAGTTTATATTCCCCAATGCTGTAACCCTAGAGCCGGGATCAGTATCTATTCTATAAGTGCTAATACTCAAAGAAAATTATGATAGACAGGCAATGCAAGGCAAAGAACTGGTAGCTGTTTGAGACAAATTGGGGACGTCCAGAAGAGGTAGGTTTGGAATTAAAACGGGAGAGGACGGAAGGCTGGAGGGGCACCTACAGAACAAAAACTGGTTTCTGTCTTCCCGCGCTGGGTTAGAAACTCCCTTTGCTCTAGGGCCTATATTCACTCATTTTTCTATAATCAGTGCCTAGGGCATTTGGTGGATGCTTGGTATGAACGGATGCTCACAGATAACCGTAATGTGAACAGGAGAAGTCTACTGATTTGATTTCAGTTCAGTTGGGAAAAGTGGGTTGGAGACTCAGGACCCTCCTTGGGGCAAAGAACAGAAGAGACTAAGCAAATACCGCAGAGGCAGGGCTTTGGCTGCTGCGGCTGCGCAGTCCAGTCCCTCATTCCCGAACAGCGGGACGCCCGCCAGCCGCTGCCATTGCGCGTGCGCACTGTCGGCTTCCCGCCTCCAACAAGATGGCGAAGGTCCTGTGCTGAGGGGGCGGAGTGTGGCTGCCGGAAACCCGGCCGCTACCTTGGGGGAGCTTCGGGCGAAGGCCCGGGAGCAGCGGACCGAGGCTGGTGCGATGCTGTTCCCGGGAAGCTCAGTCGGCTACCGCTGAGGAAGGTGGAGCGAGGAGTTGCCTTTCCAGCGCCCCCTATGTACTCCTCCCTGCGCTCGGGGCCGGTCGCCGCGTTGCCCGCCTCCGTACCGCCCGTGACTCTCGGGGCCCGGAGCTCCGGCGGCGGCCGGGGTCGAGTCCCGGGGGAGGGGAGGCGCCCGGGCGGCGCCCGAGCTTGCGGCCGCGGAGCGAGCGTCTGGCAGGTGAGTGCGGCTGCGCGTGCCGGCGACTCCCACCCCGGCGGCTGCTCCGGGACCCGACCCCGGTGGCCGGGTTCCGCCGCCCTCCGGTCTGCACGCTCCGGACCTGCCCCTCTCCGGCCTTCTGCTGGCCGCGGGCTTGCAGGTTTCCTTCCTGCGGGCGGGGGTCGCGACTCCCACCGCCGTCGCACCGTTTCTTGTTTCGTAGGCAGCCTCGCCCTTGCTAGCAGTCTTCTGTCCGCTCTAGGTGCGTGGGTCGTCCAGCCCGTTTCATTCGTGTTCAACCTTTTTGCTTCCTTTAAAAAAAAACAAAAAAAAACCAAAAACAACTTTTGTTGAGCTCTGGGAAGATTATCTGAGCCTGGCTTGTGGAATTGCAGAGGAAAGGCTGGTTCTTTAGGGCCGGTGGGATCTGTTCTTGAGAAGAGTCCCGGTAGACTGGGATGGGTTAAGAGCCCGACTCCTGCCTAGTGGAGCCTACGATGGCAAAACGATTGTTCGCTTTTAAATCATTCATCTCTGTCATAGGTTTTCGTCTCAGCTTTTGAGACGGAGCGTTAGGTTTTTGTAGATCCATTGAAAGAATTGGGGAGTGATATGTTCCCTAAAAAACAAAGAAGACCTTATAAATGTAAGATAATACATAATGGCACAAGGAAGGATTGCTTTCTTTAGGTATTAGCCTAAGGAGCGCATTGAAGCTTTAGAATTCCTAATGTGCAAGCCCTTTGTTGTTGTTTTGCTTTGTTTTTTAAGAAAGGACTGGTGGAGAAAAGCTTTTTAAGTTCAAAACTGCTCAAATTTCTTGTATTCTCAGTGTTACAAGCGCCTAACAGCCCTTTCAGCTCTTGATAGTCTCTGTAACGTGGGTTTGTGCCAGCCTCAGCTGCCTCTCTAGGGTAGTCGCGATTACCAATATGAAAAGCTGTCCCGAGTAACTTAGGAACCCTGCCTGAGTTTGCAAGTGCAAACTGCTCTATCAGATTGGCAGTGGAGGAAGTTGACTGGTAGTTTGTTGCTTCTGTCCCATTACTCGGATGGGTCAAGAGCCCCAACGTGGGATTAAAAATACTTAGACATTGCCCTATGAGATTGCAAATGAGTGAGGTTTTAAAAGCTAGTTTAGAAGACTGGAGCATTAGCTCAGTGGTAGAGTGCTTGTAAGATCGACTCTGTTCATTCTCCAGGATTGTTAAAAAAAAAAAAAAAGTTATGAGTTAAAGCTTTAGAAATAGAATTGCCCACCTTAAAAGAAAAAATCTTTTTGTATCTTATATCTCATTTGTTGACCGTTTCTCTCTTCCAGTACTGAAGACTGGACGATCTTAGGTCGGTCTGTCTGTCTGTCCCTCCAGTGCTGTGCTTTCATTTCACTTTGAAGGGACAGTACGGAAGCGGGGCCTTCTAAACTCAGTGGCTGAGAGAATCTCAGCTGTCTGAGGTGTTTGTCCTCCGTTTTCCAGGGCTTTGTTTTCATTACTGCCTCCTGATTTGCTCATATTTCAGAGGAGATGTGTGTCTTTTCAGGAGCAACTCTTTCCATCTCTATTCAGAGCTGTCCATGATCACTGTTTAGAGGCCTCTCTCAGTCTCTCCCTCTCTATGCTGTATACATGTTACTGTTTTCTACTAAGCTGCCAGGTACAACACTAGGAGGCCCTTCCAGATTCCAAATTTTCCTTCAGGATTCTTTCGTCCAAGGACTCTGATGTAGTCAGACTTTCTTTCAGTCTTGATTTTGACTTGTGTTAAAATTATCTATTAGTGGCTGTGGTCATGTTACCACTTAAGACTATTCTGTAATACTCACCTTGCATGGTGATCTAGAGGGAGTTAATATATGATATATGTCCATGTAAGTGTTTGCCACATCCTTATTTCCATCTTTCATTTTCATTATGATGTCACTGTGAAATGCAAGCCATTTCACTGTGCTGTGGGGCCATCAAGATGGGTCAGTAGGTAAAGGTGCCTGCCTTGGAATCTTACAACCCGAGTTAGCTCCCCAGGACCCACATGGTTGAAAGAGATAGACAATTCTTACATGTCCTCTGACCTGCATCGCACACAGACACACAATAAATAAATGTAGTCTTAAAAAACTTTAAAAATCACTAGAGAATGCTAAGCACCAAATGTAATGGCAGTTTCTCTGTCATTGTTGGTTTCTATAGCAATTTGTAAATTATATAATACTCTATAGTAGTAAATTCTTCCTGTTCTACATTGTGCTTCCTGGTCCCTTGTAAGTGTTTTGCCTGTCCTGCCCTCTTTCAACTCTCTTCTTCCCGTACTCCCTGAATCAGGTAGGCTGCTAATAGGACTGACAAACAAAGGGAATGTGTTTGGCTCTTGTCATTGGCAGATGCATACGTAGAAATCACATGAAGTGTGGTTTGTTTACAGATTGTGTAGTCCAGTACTGAAAGTCCATTTTTTTCTTTTTTTTTTTTTTGTAAACAATATCTTCCTGTTTTAGTTCTTTGCTCAGACTTGCTTCTCTCCTGTTAATAATGTTCATGTTATGGCCTTCATTTACTGCCAGAGGAAGTTAGAAGACTTTTCTTGTAGACATTTCCCAGAGTCCTCAGCTCTCCTGGGGTTGACCAGTACAGCTCATGCTGTTAGGTCTGGAGAGTGGTGGTTAGGTAGGAGTGAGTCCTCCCTAAACATCAGGCTGTAGCACAGCGTGGGGTGGGGTGGGGTGGAACGGGTCCTAGAAGGGGAACTCTGTGTTCTTTGGTGGGTTTTCTTGGTGATCATGCCATTTTTTCTTTATGATATAAATCATTCCTGTGTGAGTGTCCCTGATTTCTGGATCTTCCACTTCTACTGTTTGCTGTGTATTCCTATCTAAGATGTGCTACTAAGATTCACGTGACAACAAACTGAATCAGTTTAGTCTGCATGCATCTCTCTCTTGTGGTGTGTTCATATGTGCTTGTATGTTTATGTTCTCTTCCTTCCAATTTCTTTTTGTAGCGGTGTTCTCTCAGTCCCCAGTTTTGAATCTTATAGTCAAGTAGGCTCTTCTGCACTGCCCATTAGTTGTCAGCCCTTAACCACGTACCAGTTAGGCTCAAGTTACAGAATACTTAGCCGGGCGATTTAATCAGTATCTCACATAAAAAGATGATCAGACTTAGAGGACCCCATAGCTAGTAGTTGAGCTGCACACAAGGTTCTCAAGGACCGATCTCTCTGACTGACTGGTCTTAGTGTGCTAACCTTTGAACATAGATATATACCGTCATGGTTCTTCATGACTCCTTTTTCAAGTATCACTTAATTGTCTTTGGTAGCCAAAGGCAAACATCTTTAGGTTTACCTTTAGGTAAGTAAACCTTCCACAAAGGGCCTGTATCAATCAGGTGTCTGTCCTAATTGTAATATTTGGAAAGCCCATTTGTGGTGGTTAAATGTAAGAAGAGGCTGAAGAGAGAGTGGCATATAGTGTCTGTGGCATACTTCTACATTGTTCTGTGGAGAGTTAAGTTTTAAAAAGAGAATTTGCAAATGACAATAGTCAGCTCAAAACAGTTTATCTGCACATTGTTATAAACCATACATAGGCTTTCTGCCAAACATTTTGATAACTATAAACAATCGTTTAAAGTAGATTCCTACATAAAATTTGCAAGAATCAAATAGCCTGTCCTCTCTCTGAGCTTATGTTTTAGTAGAGGACATGGCCAGCAAACAGTGTACATCTATGCACAGGTCATGTTTAGCCTTTAAGTCAAACGGATTCCAGTGATAAAACTCATTACTCTGGATAAGTTGGTAAAGGACCTGAACGGATGACATAGTGGCAAAGTCATGGAACGGTCTACATGGGTGATGGTCTGTATTGTCCTTGTCTGGATTTGAAATCAACATTGCACTTAACTTTGTAAAATCTCTCTGCTTAGAAATAATTTGTACGCAATCAGTTGAAATTATTTCTTCCTCGAATGCTTGAATGCTTGTTTTAATCCGGCAGAGAAGACGTCAGGGTTCTAGTGATAGCTTTGTTTTGTTAGATGCAATCATAGGTCTTGGAGGTTTTTCTTTGTGGAACAGTTTTCACTAAGGTTTTGCTAATTAAGTTTCTCTCTCTTTCTCTTCCCTTCTTTTCTTTCCTTTACTGGGGATTGAACCCAGTGCTTCACACAGACTAGGCACGGTCTCCACCACTGAGCTATACCTCAGTACTTGATTTCTCATCTGTGTGCGCAGGTGATTGTGGAGCTCAGAAGTTGGCCTCTGGTGTCTGTCTGGAGCCATCTGCCTTGCTTGAGACAGGATGTCACTGGAACAGGAATCCCTGGGGCTTCCTAATTAGGCAAGGATGGCTCCCAGTGAGCCTTAGGGATCACCATCTTCTTGCTTGCTGGGCAAGTACTTTACTAACTGAGCCATCTCAGTCCCTGTTAATTAATTTATTTATTAATATGTATTAATATATATTTTAATAATATATGCTACATATCATCAATATTATTTAGAGTACTGCATATATGTACTGGATCTTACATTTCATGTGAACTTGTATGTACAATCATTCTTACTGATCATAAAGGACCCGAAGCACAGGTAGTAGAGTGTCCTCCAATCTGCCTGAGGGTCTTTATTTTTCCGTTCTTAAAGGATGTTTTTGTTACAGAACTCTAGGTTAGCAGTTACCTGTTGGAATACATTTTACATTGATGGTTGCTTTATGTCAGCTCATTCTCTTATTGACACAATGGCTCCTTTAACTCACAGACCAGGCTGACTTCTGACTCAGAGCTCTGCCTGCCTCTGCTTCCTAAGTGCTGGGATTAAAGGTGTGGGCCACAACGCCTGGCTGACCCGTGGCTCTTAACATTTTCTTTTAAAATAATTTTGTTATGTCTTTTTAAGGAAGGAAATCTTTTTAATTTTGTCTTCTGCTTTATTATTCTGTGATAAGGCAGTTCTTTGGACTTCATGGATGTTCTTACCAGTCCCACACATTTCTGGCCAGAAGGCCTTCTGATAGCACCTTCACTTCAGTATTCTCTTTTGTTAATAAGGTTCTTCGTTAACACGTGAAGATTTCTGCCTCTTATGTGCCCTGCCCCCCTTATTTTCTCTTGAAGGCTTTATTCTGGACAGTTTTATCCTTAAAGGACCTATTTTCCATCTATATCTAATATTTGGTCACTCATCCAGTAAGTGCTTAATTTAGGTTATTTTTTCAAATATATGTAACTTTTTATAGTTTGCAGTTCCATGAATATATATATACATATACAAATACATACATACATATACATATATATATATACACACACATATATATATATATACACACACATATGTCATCATACTTAGTTTGACTATTATCCTCTTGAGTATAATAATTAGGAATTAACTATAATATCTGTCAATTGTAATAGTCTGTAATAGTCCAATGTTTACAAATCTCTGGATCTGTTGAAGAAATAAATAATTTGATGTATAAGATGATAATAATCTTTTTGTGAAGATTGTTATTTGTTACTGTAAAGAGTTTGGGGCTGCGAAACCACCTTAATCAAATTCCACATTGTTAACTCTGCCAGACTACTGCATGACTTACATGTGGTCAAAGGTCATGATCTCTACTATGATTTGAATGTGGGGAGTGGCCTACAAAGGTCCACATTAAAGGCTTGGTCCCCGAGATGTCACTGTTAGCTGTAATGTGAGATGTTTGGTATTGGTGTTGTCCCCTCAAAGGTCACTTTGCTTTTGGGGCTTATGAGATGCTTGCTTTGACTGTACATCCACCATCTTGTGCTGCTCACCAGAGTTCCAGAGTAGTGGGGCCAAGAGGTTATGGGGAGTTCTTCTCTTTGTACTAACTTCTCAGGTGTTTGTTCAAATGACAAAGCACAGTATGGTTTCCTAGTTCTTTGTTATCTTAAAATGGAGGGGCCCCTGAGGACCTCAGCCCAGAGCCAAAGATGTTTTCACTATAGTTAGCGTCTGTGTCTGGGACTCTTAGTTTGGCCCCCAGTCTTGCAATGCAAGCAACATTAAATGTTTTGTTTGTTTGTTTGTTTTTAATAAACTCACCAAAAGCAAAAGTTGAGGTCACTTTTCTGAGTTCCAGCTTTTAATGGGTTTGAACTGTTTATCTCTCATTATGTTAATAGTTATCAAATGCTTTTAAGGAGATTGTTTTAATATGTAACTTAAAATTATTGTCAGAGACAGTTGGTATGAATTGCCTGATGTGCTACTTTTCCGAGGGGAAGTCCAGACATTTGATGACTTGTTCCAAGAGGACTAAACATGCTTTCATTAGTCATCTAATGAAATTAGATTTGTGTTAATGCCTCTTCATGGCATAAATGAGAGACTCAGGATACATAAAAACTAACATATGGTGGTTTTCTTAATACCGTCACGTGCTTGTTTTTTGAGACAATCTCTATCTATCCCTGGCTGCCCCTAACTTAGAGATTCCCCTGCCTCTGGGATTAGAGGCCTGAGCCACACTACTCCCTGCTCTAATATGTAGTGTTTGCCAGGCTGGCTCTTGTGTGGAGCCCAAGGAAGGGAGGCAGGATATTGTATTCGATTGTGGTCACTGGATAAGTTGTCCATCTAACTCCTGAGGACATAATGTGAACATTGTAGAGTGGGATTTTGTAGGGACAGAGAGGACAGGCACTGAGTCAGGAGAGCTTGCAAACAAATTGTCCTTTAGTACATTTGCTAGCACTGGGTGTATTTTCAGTAATTAATGTGAAAACTCTTGTGCTTTGTAGATATTTTGATTTTTTTAAAGTCACATTTATGTTGTGGTGTGGGTGTCCACCTGTGTCATAGCATGCATGTGGAGGGTCAAGGACTGTGGGGGCCTCAGTGCTCTTCTTCCCCTATGTGTGTCCCCGGGATCAAATTCAGGCTTTCAGGATTGGAGGTTAGCACCTCAGGCATCTTGCCAGCCCAGGGTGTTGTGAATTTTACTCTTTCAGGGACAAAATAGGAGTTTTCAATCTTACATATCTATAAAAATGCATAGTTTGTATTTGAATTCTGAATTTGATTACAAGTGGAAGCCAAGCTTTTAGTTTAGAAATTCTGGACTTTACATTGGTGGGCTGTCTTCCTTGTTTGGAAGGTTATGTTGGAAATTTAGAATAACGTTGATTTTTTTATATAAGTATTTGACTTGATATTCATCATAACTTACCATGAGATGCCATCCATATTTGCAATCAAATTGATGCATCAACAACATACAAAAGCAGCTCTCTTGGTAGGAAAACTAGAATTTGTGAGTTTTGCTTGATTCTTTTTTGTTGTTTGTTTGTTTCTCTGCCAAATGAATATACTAAATCGAAGACGCATCCTGCATTGTCTCACCCCACTTGCCTGGAAAGTAGATTGCTGTATGCTTTTGGTTTTTCTCCTGGTCTGTTTCACTTTTGTTGAGTTTCAAATTAAAGTGTTTTATCTGTCTTCTAACTGTTAAAGGCCCTATGATTCTTGTAGCAGAGGCTTCTAGTTTATCACTTGATTGTAGTTGTCATTTACTTTGACTCTTTTGTATCATTTAATTCTTACATAGTGGAGGTGAACTGTCATGTTATTGAAATTGAGCACTCATCATTGGTATAAGAAAAATCTGTTGAGAATTCATTGCCTTTAGTTCTTAGGGAAAGTAAACCTGGATTCAAATTTGGCAATTTTCTTAGTGTTCTGTTGCTGTGAGGAGACACCATGACTACCACAATGACCACCCCCCCCACCCCCCCGCCTTTTTTTGAGACAGGGTTTCTCTGTGTAGCCTTGGCTGTCCTTGAACTCTCCCTGTAGGCTAAGCTGCCCTCAAATTTATAGCAATCCACTTGCCTCTGCCTTCCGAGTGCTGGGATTAAAGGCATGTGCCACCACTGTCAGGCGCCACAACAACTCTTACAAAAGAAAGCATTTAGTTGGGGCTGACTTACAGTTCACTGGGTCAGGCAATTTCTCATCAAGACAGGGAACATTGTGGCACACAGATGATGCTGAAGAGGTAGCTGAGATTTGTACATCTGGATCCCTGGACTGCAGAAAGAGAGAGACATTGGGCCTGACTTAGGTGTTTGAACCTCAAAAGCCACTTTCAGTGACACAACTTCCTACACCAATGCCTCACCTACTCCAACAAGGCCACACCTCTTAATCCTTATTAAATAGTACCACTTCCTGATGACTAAGCTTTCAAATCTATGCGCCTTTGGAGGCCATTCTTCAAACGATCACTGCAGCTTTAATTTGATCAGGAAAACTGTTGAACTTCTATGTGGTTTACTTGTAAGTCTACAACATAACATATTTTATGCTTTTTAAATACATTTCCTGAGTCGATAATATGGAACCACCTCTTTTTACAAAAGATAACTTCTATACACAGACATTTAAAACTCATATTCCACTTAGATTAATAACATAGATTATTTCTTGTCATATTATCTTGAGTGTTTTCAGATTGTAATATTTACTTATTCACCTTAAACCATAGTTGCCCCTCCTCCCACCAAGGAATAAATGGCTGAATAGACAGTGGTGGAAAGCTTGTCTAGGGACAAGGCCGTGGGTTCAACCCTAGCACTAAGATGGAGGGAGGAGAGATAATGAGCATAATTTTAGGCTAAAAGTAGTTAACTAAAGTAGTTTGAAGCTTCTTTATGTGTGTGTACACATGGTCATGTATGTTGGTGCACGTATGTGCATGTGGAGACCAGATGACAACCGCAGGTGTCATTTCTTATGTACCATCGATGATTTGTAGCTTGCCAAATAGACTAAGTTGGCTGGCCAGTGAGTTTCAGGGATCAATTTTCCTGTCTCCAACAGCTGGGATGATAAGTGTATCACCATACCCACCTTTTTAGATGTGGGTTCTGACCCATCTCCCCAGTTACCATCACTCCTGTTTGTTTGTTCCTGGTTTTTATAAGCATTTTTTGTCAACTTGACTAGAGCTAGAAAATTTAGTTCCAAGTTGACTTGCTCACTCACCTGACTCTAGGTTGGTGTTGATCTGGGCCCCTCAAGGTAGCCTCTCTGAAGGGTTACCTGGGTTACCTGAGGACAGCGGGACTGGTTCTAGAGTAAGCAGGAGCTGTGATAGGAGGTCCCTTACCCTTAGAGCATCTCCTTCATCCCACAGCTCTGCCTTACCCAGTATAGAGTTTTAAAGTCTCTGGGGATCATATTGGAAATGATTGTCCCTCAACATAACCTGTACACATAAGGATTACAATAACATTCCTGGCTTAGTATCTATAGGATAAGACTTTCAGAGTACTTATTTCAGAGTATTATGCATGCATTGATTGCTTACTGTTTGGAATAGTGCTTGCTGGTCAAACTTGAGGCCTTGCCATTTACCACTGAGCTACCTCCCCAGCTCTTGCTTTACTGAGACAAGTTTCTCTTGGTAGCACAGGCCTCCCTTGAATTCCCTGTGTAACCCAGGTTGACCTCTCCTTCACTTCCTTTGTGTTGGGATTACTATTACAGCATGCCCCACCATGCTGGCTTGGTTATTTAGAAAACAAACAAACAAAAAAAAAAAAAAAACAAGAAAAAAAACCCAAACAAACAAAAAAGGTCTAATAAGAAAACAGTGGGAATAGCTATTGCTATTGATGACTTTTCTCTTTGATATTGTAGGACACATGTATTAGATATGGTTCTCCAGAGGAAGAGAACCTAGACAGAGGGGTTGTGCTGGGAGGGAAAGAATGGTAAGCTAAAAAACAGACAAAGGAAGGAGGCAGGTGTAATTAATTCTGAGTCAGAAGGCCTGTGAATGGGGGGAGAGGGGGAAGAATGAGGGGCTGTCTGATATCCTGGAGACAGAGCCAAGGACAAGGAGCTGTGCTATCTTAACCCAAGAAGACAGAGCTCATCCTTCTGTCTTTTTGTTCTGTCTGGATGTCAACAGGTTAGATGATGTCTGTCCACATAGGAGAGGATAGTCTATTGACTGAGATGCTAGTCTCTTTTAGAAATAGTCTCACATAGGTACACTAAGAAATAATACCAGATATTTGGGTGTCAACTAACAGTCAAGTTTCATCACAATTAGCAAATCTGTGTTACTCTGCTATAGCTGTCACTCCTTAATCTAGCCAGTGGATTGTCATCCAGATTTTAATGGACATTGGGAATCTTTCATTCATAAAGGTATGACTTCTTACTATATTCTGCATAAATTTAAGATGCTGAAATAATTATGCTGCTTGAATAGTGTGGAAGAATAAGTGCCACACTATAAGATGGAGAATTACCTGTTATTATTCGAAGAGAGCTTTTGATGGGCTAGGGAGATGAGTGTCAATTAGTATGTTTGCCACATAAGCATCAGGATCTGAGTTGAGATCCCTAGCACCCATGTAAACAGGCAGACTTGGCAGCATGCCCCTGTAGTCCCCACGCTAGTGAGGAAGACATACAGAGGATCCTTGGGGCTTGCTGACCCACCAGGCCAGATTGGTAAGCTCCAGGTTCATGGAGAGACTCCATCTTAAAATATGAGGCAAAGAGCAATTGAAGAAGATACTAAACATTAACCTTGGTCTTCAAACACGCATGCACAACATATGCACATCCAAAGTAATAAAAATACTCAAAGTAATTTTTTGAAAAGAACTTGAAATATTTAGTTGTAAGAGGGTGAGATGACAGAAAAGTCTGTAAATCACATGCTTATTTAATACATGGTTTCATGCATCCAAGTTAAATATCAGGTAGGTAGTTGAATATTCAGGGGATAAAGTTTTGATAGAAATACCAGTTTGAGATTTACCATAATGTAAGTGGACAATCCTAGAATAAACTCTGAGGTACTCCATTCCTTAGATGACCAGTGAAGATTTTAGTGGCTTTTAAGTAAGAGTTTGTTGCAGTTTTCCTTTTAACCCAGCTTGCTCCCAAATAATTGAATCTGGACTATTATATTTATTTATCAAGCTTTAAGGGCACAACAAGTGAGCAGTATCGCTCTGTTTTAACACTCTAAGCTAATCTGGCTTCCTCCCAGTCAAAATCC
The DNA here is from genome assembly GCA_030674055.1 of Rhabdomys pumilio. Lineage (NCBI taxonomy): Eukaryota > Metazoa > Chordata > Mammalia > Rodentia > Muridae > Rhabdomys > Rhabdomys pumilio. The sequence continues at coordinate 51,736,598 of JANHMN010000013.1, read as the reverse complement.
TAGCGATACTTGCATTTTAGTATTGATGTGGCTCTCTGGGCTCCAGATGTTTCACATGGTGTCTCCTGGACCCTTCTCTCCTCTCCTCCCTCTGTTGGGAGGACATCTCTCCCTGTTCTCTCCCCTGCTCAGTCGTTGACTGATGAGCTTTGATTGACAAATCAGAGAATAAATGCGGAGCAATGTTTACATAACAGTGAGACAAGAGATTTTCAGGATAAAAATTGCAACCAGATATGGAGGCCACAGAAATTATCAACACTTGAATAATACAAGGATAATCTCTACACAGTGCATGGTAACATTATACTTGCAGAAGAGGCAAGGCTATTCAGTGAAATTACAAGGAGGAAAACCATCAGAACATGGCGTAGAAGCTAAGACTTGAAGTGTGTTTAAGAAGAAACACAGTAGTCATAGTCAGCTTTGTCAAATATTACTAAACAGATGGAATTTGGCCATGTCTTTGACAGAAATTTAATATCAAGGAGGAATTTGTACAGATTAGTAACACTAGGGTGTATGTGAGAGAATGATCTACTAGAAAAGGAAAGGTTGATTATGTAGAGAGAAAAGACTAACTAAAAAGATAAAGAGTGGTTAGACAGAATCCATTGCATAGGTGTTGGCCTTTGATAGGACCAAGGGAACTTTAGAGAGAGTAAGATTAGCCCACACTTATGGCAGTGGAACTGAAAGATGTTGGCATGTGCTTGGAATTGAAGCACTTGGTAGGCTGAAGTAGGGGGATTTCTGTGAAATCAGATCAGCCTGGGGACAAGAATTGCAACAAAAGAGACAACAGTAGGATGGGCAGCTGGATCTATGATGGTCACAATGAAGTTGCTTGCCTAAGGTTCCAGTCACCTGCCACTACCGCCCAGCTGCATGTAATCTTGAGGTGTGCTAGAGTATGCGGGAGGGGGAAGGTTGACTCTTGACTTTGAGTTGTTGACAGTGAAAGAATTCACCAGGTCAGAGCAGAGTGGGAAAGGCAGGTTTATTGAGAACACTGCAAGGGAGCTGCCACGCCCTAGGAAGGAGGCCTGCTGTGTGTGTATGCTAGTGGCCTTTGTTTGTTTGCTGTTCCTGACTCTCTAGGTTGTTCAGTGTTTGATTCCGGTGGGGGTGGGGCCAGGATTTGTAGGGTGGCAGCTCTGTGCTGGAAGTTCATGGTAGACTTCATTTTGATTGGCTGTGTTCAGTCACAGCTTCTCTGTAGTGCCATCAGACCTGATTTGTTTCCCCACAGCCAGGACTCTTCAGTGATCCAGCTGTCTGAGTTTCTTGTTCCTCTTTCTCCTGTAAGCAACGGGATAAATTCATTGGTACACTCAGCTGGTCTTGGGTGGAATCTTTCTCTTTTGGTCCTCAATGTCCTCAAAGTATGGGCAAAGTAGACATTCATTCTCAGAAAAAAAAACATGATACAGATATAATTACAAATTTGTGTGTTATGCTTGACAGATTATGTAAATAGCTTTTCTCCCATAGCTTTTATATTGTTAAATAATTGTATTAATTCTTTGAGAATTTTATACAGTATACTTTGAACATATTCGTTCCCATCAGCCCTCCCATCCCTTCCCACCCGACTGTATGATTACGTCTTCTTTTCCTTCCTTCTCCATAAGCCCAGCTTTTGTCCAGCTCGTGCACTAATGTTAGGATTGGGACCTGCTCTGGTGGTCACATTAGTAAAAGGACAAACAACTGACTCTCCCTCTCCTAGCAGCTATTAGGTGTTAACAGCCCGAGAGCCTCAGCTAGGGGTGATTTTTATGGATGTGGTACATGCGAGCGTGTACGATTGCACACACACATACACACACACACACACACACACTCACACCTCTGCTAGGATTTGTCTAAGCTAGAGCTCGTACAGGTCTTGTACATGCTATCCCTGTTGTACATGGACACTCAGGTGCTTTTATTACATCAGTGAAGTTGGTCTTTAGCTGAGCATGTCATAGGTAGTAAAATAGACTTGTTACAGGTTTGAGGAGACATGAAAAGCTCCGAGTAGGAGAGCAGACTGTCTAGGAAATAGAGTAGTTCTGCTCGGCGGTATCAAGTACCCTTTCATGTCTGTAGTTGTAAATGTAAAGCGAAATAGCCAACTCTGTTCCTGAACAGTAAGAGTGCCACTTAGTTCTGTTTCCCAGAGCCACAGAGGAGCCTACTTCCTTTGTGCTTTCAGGATTTTGCAGGCAACATACTGTCCTTATGGCCAGCATAGTGTTGGTTGGTTGTTTCCCCCTATTTTAGAAGGTAGAGGGGGATGCCAACCCTCTGCTTGCAGGCTGATGAATTCTTGCATAGTTTCTGTGAGACAGTTACCAAATTCAGCCAGAGTGCATATCACTTCAGCGGATCTGTCTCTCTCTGCCTCTGTCTGTCCGTCTCTGTTTCTCTATCTGTCTCTGTCTTGTGTGTGCGCACATACACACGTGTGTCTGTAAATAAGAACTTTGAATTCTCGGTCATGAAAGAACACTTGGAAAGGTACTTCTCTTCTGCCCTAACTATTTTATTGAATGTTTGGTTTTTTAATTAAATAGCAGAACTTTGGGGTAAGATTAAGAAAAGGCCCTTTTCATGTTCTGTGGGGTATAGGACGGTTTAAGATCAAGAGCCTTTTTGATAGTTGATACCAGTTGAGAAAGATATTTGAATGTGAGATGAAATTTAATTCAATTTTTGAATCTTACTTTTGGTTTCTATAAAAGAACCTATGTGCTATTTCTACCTGACCTTGTATACTTTTACAAAAGACATTTTTAAAGACTTATAAAATTATATGATGTTTCAGTTCTAAAGACATTAGCTGGACTGGGAGTGTACTTACTGGTAAAGGATGTGCTTAGCATTCAAAAGCACTCAGTTCCCAGAACCAGGAGAAGGCCACCGCGTCTGATTTGAGAGAGGGTTTGACTGTATTCTGTGCGTTGAATTCACTCATCTCATCTCTCTAAATGTAATAGAGACATTCATTATGAATCCATTGGTTAGCAACTCGTTTTCTTACTGGAATGAAGTGAAATCTTCCTGTTAAGTGCTACCTGTAGTCCAGAAACCCAGCGTTTCCTGTTCCGAGTGGCAACATGTGCTACATTAAGGAAGGTTTATAATTTGTTTTCCACTTAGCAAACTTGGATTATTTGGCCTATGATAACAAGCTTTTATCTTCCAATATACAGACATTAATTTTAAAGTTCAATTGAAAGCAAAAGGGAGGGAAGCTACTCAAAAGAGGACAGAAACAGCTTATCAGTAGGGGATGCTGCCCTCTCTAATTGTTACAGAGTAATAAACAAGGATTTGTGGGGTTTGTTTGGTTTGCTTGTTTTTGTGTTTGAAATTACAAGCTTAAGGACATTGCCAGGTATCTAGCAGTCAGTTCAGAGACTCAGTCTGGGCTGCATGAGACCTTGTCTCAAAAACAAAACAAAACAAAACAAAACAAACAACAACAGAGCATACAAACAGACAAATAGAATTGGGAGGTATTGGCATGAAAATCAATCTTTTGACCCAAGAATTTGGTTTAAAGTTCGAATCATAGCATTTATTAGGCACTATAATTGATTCTTTTCTAATCCAGGTTTGGGATTTAAAAGTTAAATAATAATTTGGTTTTCTTTGCCAGTTCTGATATAGTCAAGGGCTAATTTCTATTAAAAGCTAATAAATATCTCATCAAGTAACCTAGACATTTTATGGTCACTGAAATATTAATGAGGAACTTTAGTCCCGTCTTACTAGGATAAATAATTTCTGAAAAGCAGGACTTTGGTGCTCATCTCTCCAATAGCTCTCCCTTTACATTCATGTCAGATAGGTAGATACTTCTGCATGAGAGGAAACATACGTGTCTTCCCTAATTTTCCTTCTATCTCAAGTCATCTTCCTTTTAATGATATGAGCCCACACGTGTGTACACACATAGCACACACACACAATTTGCACTTTTCATATGAGTAAAAACAAAGTATTTGTCTGGTTTATTTTACTTTATGTGGTGATTTTTGAGTTCACCTATTTCCCTGCAAATGATATAATCCCTCCTCAGCCCCCATGGCTAAATAAATAATGTTCCTCCCATGTATTTTACCACACTTCTCTGTGATGGACAGCTAGGCTCATTCCATATATGCTGTCAGTGTTGCCACAGTAAACATGAATTTGGTATATTGACTCAGGTTCCTTTGGGCGTATAGCTAAGTCCTTTGGTGGTACTAGTGTTAGTTTTTAAAGAACCTCCATGTTGATTTATGTAGTGACTTTGCTAATTTAATTTATAGTCTCACCAGCAATATATTGGAATCTGTGTGGTGTCCATTGCATCCCCACCTCTTCATATATATATATATATTGGCATTCTGACTAGGGTGAGATGTAATCGTGGTGGTGGAGGAGGAAGAGGAAGAGGAGATGTAGTGGTGGTAGAGGAGGAAGAAGAGGAGGAGGAGGAGGAAGAGGAGGAAGAGATGGTGGTGGTTAGGGGTATTTGGGGTGGTGCATGTGGAGGTCAACATTGAGCATCTTTTATTTCTTCTCCCCTAAGCCCACTCCATGCCTTTTGTTAGACCAGGGTCTTACTGAACCTGGAACTTGCCAAAACAGCTAGATTGCCTGGCCCAGCACAGCAAGCCCCTGGGGTGGTCCTGTCTGCCTCCCAGCACTGGGATTTCAGGCCCTTAACGACCAACCACGCTCCTCCTCTTAGCCTTTTAGTGTGGGTGCTGGATATCTAAGTGCAGCAGGCACTCTTTACTCTGTAGAGCCTTCGACCCTACTCTCAGCCAGATAGCTAAGGATGCCGATTTTGAATGGTGTTTTTTGTTTTGTTTTGTTTTGTTTTGTTTTTGGCTGTTTGTATTTCTCTTTTTGAAAACTATCTCTTCGTTGGATTATTGGACATTTTTGTTTGATTAAGAGTCTTTTTTATTTTTTTTTTAGAGAAAATATGTATTTTTAGATGTTCAGCCCTTGCCTAGTATATGGTAGGCAAAGACTTTTTCTTCTGTAAACTGTTCTCCTTGTTGTGTGGAAGCTTTTTAATTTCATGAAACCCATCTGTCTGTCCTTGCTGCTATTTCCTGAGCTGTTGTTATCTGTCAGAAAGTCCTTGCCCCTGCTTCTGTCTTGAGGGGCTTTCTTTATTTTTTTTTTCTTTACCTGTTCTTATGTTTCAAGTCCTATATTAAAGTCTTTGATAGATTCATTTTGCATTTATTTTTTGGCGCAGGCCTTTAATCCCAGCACTTGGGAGGCAAAAGCAGGCGGATTTCTGAGTTTGAGGCCAGCCTGGTCTACAGAGTGAGTTCCAGGACAGCCAGGACTACACAGAGAAACCCTGTCTCAGGAAAAAAAAAAAAAAAAATTAAGGAGATTGGAATCTAGATTCATCCGTGTAGGAGTGCCTGCTGCACAGTTTTCCCAGAACCATTTGAGAAAGTCTTTTATTCAGGGCACTTTTTTTTCTTGACACCTTTGTCAAAAGTTTACTTTCTGCCTCTTATTCTGTCCCATAGACACACTGCCTGTCTTTAGACAGTACACTGCCTGTACTGTCCTGGGTTTGTGGTCTGAAATGTATTTTGTGATTTTTTTTTTTAGTTGTTTTTCTGTTTCTGCTAATAATTTCATTAGATCTTCTAAATTATTCACAGAAATATAAAACAGTTTTAAAAGTACAAAAGACCCCAGATAGCTAAAATCCTCATAAACAGAATGTGCAGTGCTGGAGGAGCAGAATGCCAATACAAAATACAGTCTAGACTTCTGTAACAAAGCTTGTCCCCTAAGGAAGAACAGGTTATTATGTGCCTTGACCCTGGAGCTCTAACAGCTAATATAGCAAGAATTTAGAATACAAGAGTTTAAAAGTTGATAAATAAGATTCCTACTATGGTCATACTATTTTCTTTTTCTTATAAACATGTTTTTCCAGCTGAAAATACTCATTTTATGGATATAATTTCTGATCTTTTTCCTTTTGAGTATGAAGAGACACTAGTCTTGTTGCTTTTGGTAGATTTTCCTCTAATCATGCATTCTTCTTTATTTAAAAATACGTATTCCATTGCCTGTAGAAGGAAGCTTACTCTTCTTCTACACCTTAACCTAGGTAAGATCAAACTCTGCTCTCAGTGTCCATCAGGGCTGGTTCTGTCACTGTGTTTTCTCTACAGTCTTGATAAGCTGGGCGTGATCTAACCTGCCACCTTTAAACCATATAAACTTGAACCAGCGTATGATTAAAGCTTCCATTACAATGCCCCATCCTTCCCAGGTTCACTAGCTGATGCTGTGCTCATCATTATGTCATACACTCAACAAAATACGTGAAGCACTGATGCTCAGATCTGATCCTCAGATCTGAGAAGCAGCAAGGGCAGGAACATTAAGGCTCCTGTCCTCATGGGGTTTCCATTCCAGTTTTGGAAGTGAGAAGACATCTTAGTAAATATATAGACGGGACCTTTTCTATTTCAGATGCTTTGAGTGCATACTGTGGTGTGTGATAGAAAGCGTGAGGAGCAGGGTAGTGATGGCGAGGCTGTCGTGGAGCGTCTTTACAGACGGAGGGCATGAAGAAACAGGCATTAAGATTTGGGGAGCAGAGTTCTTTGTCCATTTGATTACTGGGGACTGAATCGAGGGTGTTGTTCATGGTAGGTAAGTACTCTTCTACTAGGCTGGACCCTCAGTTCTTTATTGTAAGCACATACACATATCCATACACAGACTTACACAATATACATAATTAAAGTTGTTTTTTAAAATGTTAAGAGAAAATGCATAGCCTAGGTTGTAACTCAGTGATACACTGCATCATACACAAGGCCTTGGTTCACTCCCCTGCCCCTGCCCCTGCCCCTGCCCCTGCCCCTGCCCCTGCCCCTGCCCCTGCCCCTGCCCCTGCCCCCCAAAGTTATTGACATTGTAAATAAAATATATAATGTTCTGTATTTTTATAATATCACATGAATTAGTTAATTGTTACTTTCTACAATATTCTAATCATCTTGGAAAGGTATCAGAAGTACAGTTAACCAACCAATTGTTAACAGCCATAAAAATTTTAACATCTTAGTAAGAATGCTGAATATTTTTTACAGTATAAATATTTCTCTTTTTTTTTTTTGTCGTCTCATTTTGATTTTGGTGGTACTAGGATTGAACCTAGGGATTAGCACTATCATTGAACTGTATCCCTTCCTCTTAATTTTTTTTCAAAAAAAAATTTTATGTGCATGCGTATTTTACTCACATGTGTGTCTGTGTATGCTTGGTGCCTGCCAGAGGCCAGAAAAGGGTGTCATATATCCTGGAAATATATCTTTTATAGGCAGAAATCTGTTCTGTTTGAATTCTTTAAAGAGATAGTTGAATTTATCATTAAAAGCAAGAGCCAACTAAGCCTCTCAAAGAGGAGCATTGATTCTAGCTCACTTCAAAAAATGAATTACCATCATTAATGTCCTTGTCAGTTCTTTAAATCATCAAGTTTTTGAAAAAGATGTATGTACTGGTCTGCTGTGAAGTCGATTGGTCCTCTGAGGTGGGGGAGTGGGGATGATTATAGGAAAAATGAAAAAAGATGCAAGAGACAGATATGGGAGGTCTCCAGGTCATTACCACGCCAGCCCCGAGTGCGTTGCTCTTAGCCTTCTTTTACTGCAGTACTGTAGGAAGCAAAGGCACAAGCTAACAGAAACAGTTTTGCTGAAATGTACATATAAGACATTTGTTCTCACCCCAAAACCTCCCTGTTCCTTCTGTCAAGGTTAATAGAATTTTCATCCCTTTGCCTTGGGTCTCAAGTGTACCTTCTCTTATCATGCCATCCTTCTGCAGGCTGGGAATCTGCCAGCAGACCCTGACCTGCCTTGACTTTGCCTAGCAGACAGACTTTCCCTCTGTTTTTCTCTGCTTCAGAGAAGTGGCAAACAGCTGCCGACAGATATATTTTTATTTATGTGATTGCACCATGTTTGAATGGGTGCCCTTTAAGGCCCCCATGGGATCACCCAGAGATGGACTTAGAGACAGTGTGAACTTTCTTATATGGAAATTGAACTTGGGTCCACTGAAAAAGCATTCTTTAACCACAAGCCATCTCTCTAGCCCCTAAACTGTGAGTCCTAAATTGGACTTGATGAATATATAAAATATAGAACATAGAGTTGAAGACTAAAATTAAAATGTCTATTAATTTTATTTGGTTGTAAATGTATGTCACTGTATGTGTGTGTATTATGTATTAAATATATATGTGTAAAGCCTATCTATCTGTCTATTGTTTGTTTGTTTGTTTTGCAGCGGTGTTTCTCTGTGTAGCCCTGTCTGTCTTGGAACTTGCTTTGTAGACCAGGCTGGGCTCAAATTTAGAGGTCTACCTGCCTCTGCCTCCTGAGTGCTAGGATTAAAAGTGTGCACTACACCACCCGGCTTGGTCATACTTTTTTTAAGGTTTAAAATTTTCAAAGATAAATTTAATTCACTATTTTATAACACTTAAAAATGAAGCCATTTATTAAAAACAAACATAAAAATGAACAGATATTTAAGATTAGAAGTATTTCTGAAAAAAGAAATCTTAAATCTTGATATGAAATTTATTTCAGTGTTGTATTTTGAATAAGAGTTATATTTATTTTTTATTACATCATCCATTTGTGTGAGTGTCCACATGTGTAGGTGGGGGAACTTGTGGGGCCCAGAAGATGGTATCTGGTTTCCTTGAAGTTGGTGTTTCGAGCTACACAAGAATACTGGAATCCAGACCCCAGCCCTCATGATAGAGCATCAAGTGATCTTGACAGCTGAGACATCTCTCTGGCCCCCAAGTACTATCTTTAATTTGTGTATAAGTAATGCAGTCAGAGCATAGAGTATGGATATAGGAGCTCTATTCCTATATATGTACCACAGGGTACATATATATCATTTTACACTTAGAAAACATATCGTCACTATTTAAGTTGTTAATTGGAGTTTTAAAAAATAGTAATTTTTAAAAATAAAATTCAGTATTGAGGAAGCTGGCTTAAAAGGCTTTTATTGAATAATTAATAATTGGATAAGTTTTTTTTTTGTTTTTGTTTTTTAAATAATCCACTTGGCCACATGGTTACAGTATAAAGTCTTTGTGTTTCTTGTACTTGAACCATAGTGGTTCAGGAACATATAATGATCATAGCTTTCTTTGAAATGTAGCCATTGATGAGCCAAGTGTAAGGAGGCCGTAGGTTCCTTCTCCAGCCCCTTGGTCACTGAGTCACTGACTACTACTAGTGCGTGTCGTAGAAATGTAGACAAGTTTTGACTGTCAGCTAACTTCTTAAAGTCTAAGTTACTTTTAACTCATAGCCTAAGTCAAAGTATTAGACTTTATTGTTTTTATAGACTATTAGGAAATTATTTTGAGGAGCTTTTAAAGTACATTCTTGATTTTGCAAATATTATTTGCAAATATTGACCTTTCTGGAAGGTCAATCATGTATGAGAAATTCTGAATGTGTCACCGACGATGACTGTATAATGAGTCCTACAGAGTGAGTGAGCCCCTTCCAGCTGCAGAATCTCAAAAGTCTTTGTAAACCTCGCCGTTTCCTGAAGGGCACTTAGGATACAGTCAGGTCGATTCACACGTTTCCTTTGTTCGGTACGACTGGACTGTTTTTTTCTAAATATGTTAAGATTTCAGTGTATAATTCTAATTACGGTTATAGTATGGTCAGTGTGGAAGTCCTGACTTTTCATGGAAGAAATGTAAAGAATTACTGGTATAAATGAAGACAGAGGAAAAAGACACAAAGCACAGAAAAAAGAAGAAAAGAACAGGTTCCACACAATCTCAACTTCAAAAGATTAATATTTTTATTGTGCTTTATTTTTAAGATTTAATTTTTATTTTATTTGTGTATTTGTGTGTGTTCTGTGCTGAGTGCATTGCTGGTGAAGCCAGGAGAGGGAGTCAGATCCCCCTGGTATGGAGTTACAGGCACGTGAGCTCAGTGTGTGCAAGAGCCGTCTGGTTCCCCACCGCCACGCTCTCTGCAGCCCTCATCTAAAGTGGAAGTGCCTCATAAGTGCTAGTTAGCTGCTTCTTGTCATATTTGAAAAATTACAAGAAGTGACTATACTTCATTTAAAACCCCAAAGTTTAGTTTATTTTTAAAATGTAAGCGTATAGGGGCTGGTGCAGAGGTACATCTTATTTGCCAGATTGCTTACCTAGCATATAAGAAGCCCTGGGTTCAGTGTCTAGCTCCTCATAAACTGTGGGTGGTGGTATACACTTTTAGTTAGTACCAATTAATACCTTTAATTAACTAATACCAGCTTATGGAGGCAAGATGCACCTTTAATGCTAACACTCATGGAGGCAGAAGTCCAAGGTCATTCTTGGCTCTCTTAAGTGTGAGGCCAGCCTGGATGCATAAGACCCTGCCTCAGAAATCAGTTGGGTTTTTTTAAACTTCCTCTTCTAAACTGAGCTTAAATTAAGCTTTTAAACTAGAACTTACTGTGAATCTTGTCCTTTAAACTCAGAAATCAGTAACTGAAATGTCAGAGCATGCAGTAGGATCGGTGGTAATTAACAGCACGGACTGTATGCTTGGGGGTGCTATAAATATGCCCTGCATATACCAACTCCTATTTTATGCTTGTTGTCATTTTATAAACGAAATCTAATCACTAAGTGGTCAAGTGACTAGTTAGAGGGTGGGAGGAGCAAAAGCACTTAGTCCAGGCTGGAACTCTGAGGTCAGACATAAGTCACTCTGCTCTGTCATCATGGCTTTTCTGGTAACTGTCCTAAATACAGTCGTAATTAGAGTTAATTTACTGAATAAGTTAATGATTTGCAATGTCAAGTTATTCGTTGTAATTCATGGACTAGAATTATGTTTCTCTGCTGCATGTGAATCATGGGAATGAAATCTATTTACTGCCCCTCCCACCGTCAGTATCCTGCATCCCATGCGGGCTTTCCACCCTGCGGAGCTCCTGGTTTTGAGCATCAGTTAACGTTAGGCTCTCTGGGTTTACTGAGGAAGGGGTTTGAAGGTGTACAGGAGGCTTGGTGTTCCTCTGGACAGTGCAGTGCTGTGGAGCCGGGTGGGTCTCTGCCCCGCTGTGAAGCGCGGTCAGAAGCGTGAAGCAGCTGTGTAATCCGCTGGATGCTGACCAGGGCGCTCCCCATTCCAGTCAGGAGCCTGCAGATTGGCTGGGCGTAGGCACACGTGACCGACATGTGGCTGTATTGGCGCAGCCTGCCGGGGTGTCACTGGAGACAGAATGGAGGTGCTGCCGGGCTCGAAAATGGGGTAGGTGCTGGGCTGTGATGGCCAGGTTTGCTACAGGGGAGAGGGAGGAGGTGATTTTCCCATAGACTGCCTTAAACCGGCGACCTTTTCCTTGGCACAGGCTCTGCTGCCACATGCCAAGCCTAAGAGGCAGGGGCGTCGTCCCACTCCTCTCCCCCACCCCCCACTGCAGCACAGGAGATGGATTTCCTGTGCTTCTGATCCTGGGATTTTGACAGAAGAGGAAGAAAGGGGGAGGGGTAGAAGTGGTAAGGGGAGGCTGGGGAGAAAGCCGTTTTGTTTTTTATAATGCCTGTTGACAGTGGAGTAGAATAACAGTATCTAAGGAAACCGAGTAGAGGACAACAAAGAATGGAGCATATTCATGTCGAGGAGCGAAAGCCCTAGCCCTTTGAAAGCCTGCTTCTCCTCCTTGGCCACAAGGACACAGGCAGTGGTAGCCAAGAGTAGGCATTCAAAGCTGCAGCTGATGGCCCATGTGAAATCTAGTGAAAGGGCTACCGAGGGTGGGAGGAAGAAATGACATGCACTGCAGATCCCCAGTGATCGTTTGATTGACTGGAGAAATATTGTTCAGTAGTAATGCCCCTCCTTTTGTACGACATATAAGTGAACTCGTGAGAACAGGGTGGCAAAGAAATACCAGTGTCTTTGTTAGCTCCAGAATGCAGTGGTAGAGCTTTCTGTGGTGACTGCAGCAGGGCTGTGCTGTAGACAACTGCATAGGAGTGAGTGCCCCTGAGCTAATAGAATGCTCAGTAGCAGACCGTGTACGAGACGCCAGCTCATGGCTCCCCCCCAAATAGGAGAAAACACATATTTTGCTTTTTAAAATAGGAAATATATCAGATTATGAATGTTTTGGCAGTAAAATATATCAAACCCTTTGATTTTATATCACAAGAGATGCCAGATGGTTTGATTTAACGTAAGTCCTATAGGAAATCTTAATGCATTATGTATGGAACTGGATCTTTCCCTTTGTTAGTCTAGCTTTTATGCTGTTAATTAGATCATTCGAGATCAAATCACTTTAGAATGTAAATTACTTTGTGAAAAACTGTGGATAATAAATTTTTTATAGGCCTGATATTTGAAACCTATATTAAGTAAATTTGTATTTCTCTTTTGTCTTTTTAAAATTTAATGTAATAAAATCTACAGATAACTACTTTAGATGTACGTCAGTTTACTGAGTATCCATAAGACACACTCAGTATAAAGTGTTTAATGTCATTGGACTGTACCTTTACTTAGATGTTTAAAGTGTCCATATGGAGATTGGGTCTTTGCCTTATTTCTGCGCATGTCTGTGGCAGCCTCCCGCACCCTGCTGCCCTGCACTCACCTAGCAGTGGCTTTGTGGAGCACTCTAGGATCCGTGTCCAGGACAGTCCCTTTTCAGTACCTTTATGTGGTATCTTAAGAGAATTTCCAATTTTGTCTCAGTATTTTTTCAAAATAATAAAGAATTATTACTTGAGTAAATAATATGGCATAAAATTTTCATTGACAAGTTAGAACAGTTATTAATTTCTGCTTTGCTCTTTGTTGCTGTTTTGAGACAGTCTCATTGTGTAGTTCAGAACTTACTGTGTACCTAAGAGCAAATTCAAACTTTGGATCTTCCTGCCTCAGCCTTCCAAGTGCTAGGATTATAAGACTGTCCCAGTATGCCAGGCCTAACTTTAATCCTGAATTTTGCTTCGTTTTATCTTTTAATATTATGTGATTTGTGGATATGAGGATCGAAAATAGTTAGAGATGGTTTTTGAATCTGATAGAAGCCATAGCTAGGAGTAAAAATATCACACAGGCTGACAAGTGAATTAATAGCTAACACTGTCCAATCCCCAGAATCTCAGTATAGTTCTTGAGTTCATTAAAATTCTTGTTTCTACAGATACTGTCTCATCTAATCAACTAGTGAATGTAGCATTATTTTCATTTTGTGTTTCCCAGTTCTCTCAGTTTGTGACATTACCCAAGGTCATCTATTGTGTAAGGACAAGCACCCAAGTCTATTTCATTCTACTTGTATAGAATTACTATGAATGTCTCTCTCCATGTAGAGCATACAAAGTAGCATATGGCAACTGATTTGAAAAGCAGTATCATTCATGTGGACAAGAACCCCCACATATGTAACTTTGAATGTTTTGTTCTGTTTTTCGAGACAGGGTTTCTCTGAATAACCCTGGCTATCCTAGAACTCACTATGCAGACCAGGCTGCCTAGAACTCAGAAATTCACCTGCCTCTGTCTCCCAAGTTCTAGGATTAAAGATGTTCTCCACCAGTGCCTTGTGAATTTTTAAGTATGAGTGCTTTATAAAATATTTTATAGCTTAAATTACATCTATTTATTTACTTATTTATTTATTGTGTGTACGTAGGTCACATGATAACTTACTGGACTTGGAACCATGTGGGTTCCAGGGCTCTAACTCAGTTTATCAGGCTTGATGGCAAGCACCTTTACCCTGGAACCGTCTTGACAACCCTATTAATTAGCATATTTAAAAATTAATCTTCTAAACATGTCTATAATATTAGATTGCAATGTCTTTCGAAGTTAAGTAAATAGAAGACTAAGGAAAGATCACTCCTGTTTAGTGTACCATTCAGTATTTCACTGAGCATTCGTACTCTTTAAAATTTATTGTTAATTACTATATCTAGAATTATGTGACCTATTTAGAAATCATAAATATTCAAAAGTATGTTTTGTGAACTAAATCAAAGCTATTCATGATTTTGTTTGCATGAATTACAATGTAGATTTTTATTTTACTGTTTTTCTCCTTTACTGACTTTATGTGACGTAACTAATTTACAGTTTTACGTGTTAAAGACTTTGAAACTCTAATCTCACTTCCCATTGGAAGGATGAGTCCAGGTGAAGTCTCTACACAAGCACCTGAAATGTGATGGCTCTTGATCTAGAACGACAGTGACACCTGAGGAAGTATACTCAGTACATTTTTATCAACGTGGCAGACCTAGGAAAGGTGATGAAGGGAAAAAAAAAAAATCAAAACCATAGGAACGAACCTTTATGAGACTAAGTGTAAACCGTGAGACTGAATGCAGGTTGAACACTGGTAGCTTTAGCTAGCCATAGGCACCTTTTAAAAGGGTTTCTATCATCTGAAATATTTTCTGATTTGCAGGAAAGGGGTAGATTGTTCTCTGAGGTATGTTATGTAGGGAGAGCTTTCTCCTCCTGTCAAAGTGTGTGTCTTTGTTTCGTAGCGGTGGAGCTGGAACCCCAGCTTCTGCAGTGGGGCCAGGGGTATTTTTGAGTACGATTCTGTGGTGTTAAGTGCATTGTGCATCCATAACTACCGTCATCTCCAGAATTTCTTCTTCTTGTGGAAACTTTTGAGAACATTAAAGCCCCATTTCCTTTGCCCCTTGACACCTAGCAACCAGCTCACTACTTTATACCTTTGTGAATTTACCTGTTACAGGAACTTGTTATAAAAAGACTCGTATATTTGACCTCTTGTGACTGGCTCAATTCATTTAGCATAATGTCTTCATCTATCGTTAAGTTATACCATGCGTTAGTCTCTTAGGTTTTAGCTTCTTTCCTTTTGAAGCTAAGGAATACTGCTACGTGCAAACTAAGTGGTGTTTATTCATCAGCCTTCAGAGTGTGCCCCTGTCTGTCCTCAGCAGTGCTGCACGATCATGCTGTTCTGAGAGCTGTTGTCTTTGCTTTCATGCCCTGTGTGTGCTACCCAAATATTTTAATTCACTGTCATTTTTAAATACTATCCACTTATTTTGTGCTGCTAACAGCTGTTTAGCATACCGTATTCATTATTACTCTAGTGGAGACTGTAGGGTTCCTTTTTTCTAAATTCCTCTTACCTCAAACTGCAATGATAAACACTTGATCATGACTACTCACTGGTTGTCTTAGTTATGTTACTATATTACATCTCACACCAACACTTAATGTCTTGAAATGACGTTGTGCTTAAATTATAAGCATGTTACTGTTTCCATGAAGCAGGAGTTCAGGAGCATCTTGTTTGTGTGAGAAAACTCGGATTTCTCAGGAAGCTTCAGTCCAGATTTTGGTCATCTTGGCAGTCATCAGGTCTTAACTAGAACTGAGGCAAATTCCAGAATGGCTCACTCATTTAGCCTCAGCTTCCTAGTGGCTATTGGGAGGCAGTCTCAGTAGCTTGTTTTGTGGATCTGCATGGGGCTTGAATCATGGCAGCTGGCTTTCCCCAAGTGAACACAGCAGGAGAGAGAAAAAAGGAAAACACTTGCGACCTGCTCTCAGAATGTCTGCACACCGTTATTTCTGTTGTCTCTCTCCCCTTTAGTAAGAGCCACTGAGTCTAGCCTACAAAAAAGATGAGTTAGGGCTCTTAAAGGAGTAGAGTCAGAGAATCTGCATAAACATTTGAAGGTTGTTGCATGAACCAAGAAAATGACATTGGAATTACTGTTGTAAAAAAATTACCACAAACTTAGTGGGTTTGTGAGGGTTGGTTGATTTTTTTTTTTTTTTTTTTTTTTTTTTTGAGACAGGGTCTTGTATAGCTCAGGTTACCCTTGAACTCCACATGTAGAGGATATCCCTGAGTGATTACTGATTTTCTAACTCTACTGCTGGGATTCTGGATGTCTACCCAGTTGTATGTGGTGGTGGGATCAAATCCAGGGCTTTGTGTGTGCTGGGCAGGCACTCTACCATCTGAGCCATATCCACAGCCCACTTCATGGTTTAAAACAAAAATTTACTGTTGTCCGTTCTTGGAGGTCAGAAATTGACATGGTTTTCACTGTACCAAAGTGAAGAAACACTTGAGAGGACTGCATGTGCACCTAGCTTCTCTCTTCACTCTCACTGTCATAATCTGTCTCCCTCTGAACCTGACGCCTTGCTTCCGTTGTCACATCCTTTCCTGACTGACCCTTTGTCTTACTTCTGAGGACAATGTGGTAACATTGGTTCTGCCAGCGTTCAGGAAAATTTGCTGCACGGGCCTTACTGATCACCTCAGCAGAGTCCTTGTGGCTGAGGAGAGCCATGTTTTTCTGGGCTTGAGAGATCACAGTGAAGACAGCTTCCTGGGTGGTCATTTGTTTGCCACAGGTGTCCTAACACAGCTTTTTTCCCTGAAGCATTTTAAAAATTAATTTGTGAGTGAGTGTTTATCTGTATATTAACTACTTAGGACTTAGTCTATGATAGAAACTGAAAGATGAAGTGATGAAGTTATTCTTTGTACCTTTTAGACTTTTTGCAGCACCTTTTGTGGATTTTCCAATCAACCCCAGCCTCCTTATACTATCTAACCACATGCACAGTGGTGTTTCTCTCTCTCCCTCCCTGGCTTCCTTGATTTCTCTATACTGAGTGCGTGGTGTGTGTGTGTGTGTGTGATACATATACCTGTTATTGAATTTGATGTGTCTGATCACCCATCCTCTGATCACCCATCCTCAGCAGTTAAAGCCAATTGAAAGAACCAAACTGAAGTCTTCTTTAGTGTGGCCACCTTGGGAAGAGAGAGATGTAGTGACTCCCCTGCTCCCAGCCATCTTCTCTGTCTTGAAGTGAGACAAGGTCAGGTAGGATTTGTACTTCCAAGCAGTTCAGGTCTGGATATGTGACCACTGCCATCATGGGTGACCTATCCTTGTTTGGGCTTTGATCTCATTCTGTAATCTGAAAAGGTTTTTTTTTTTTTTTTTTTTTTTTTTTTTGGTTTTTCCAGATAGGGTTTCTCTGTGTAAGCCTGGCTGTCCTGGAACTCACTCTGTAGACCAGGCTGGCCTTGAACTCAGAAATCCGCCTGCCTCTGCCTCCCAAGTGCTGGGATTAAAGACATGCGCCACCACTGCCCGGCAGTCTGAAAGGTTTTTACAACTATGTGGAATCTCTTTCCAGGAGACAAGTTTCTCTCTGCTTCTTCCATCATGAGATTCTTGGGAAATTTCTATTTCTTTGAGGATCCTGTTTCAATAGTATGATAGTCAAATTGAAAGACATGGGTATCCCTTTGTAATGTCCTGGTTTCTGCCAGGTCTGTTGCCGTCCTTTCCTGGAATACATTTGTATCGATGTCTGCTGTGGTCCGATGGAGGAAGTGGTTGTGAGCCAAGAGAACAATAGGTGGCACACACAGCCTGATGGGTCCTTTTCTAGGAGTAGCTTCCTGCCCCCTAAATTCTAGGTGACTTCACAACAAGGGACATGTGAGCTTATCTTTTCTAATATTTCCCCAGAGCTGTTGTAACAAAGTGCCACAAACTGGTAGTTTAGAGCATTTAAGAAATCCCTGATTTTACTCTTCTGGAGGCCAGAGTGTTGGAAAGATTAATTCTTTCTGAAGACTCCAAGGAAGAACCTGTCTCTTAGTTTTTAGTGCTTGCTGACATCCATCACCTCGCAGCTGTCTCTTGAGTCTCTTTCCGTTGTCAGACAGTATTCCTACTATGTATCTACTTGTGTCTGTTTAGTCACGTGGCCTTGAATTGCACTAGTCATTGATTTAGGTCCCACTTTAATACAATATCTTAACTTTATTACTATGCAGAGACCCCATCTCCAAAAGGCTCATATTTATAGGTTCCTGTGACTCAAACACAGCCCAAACCATTATTGGAAATGAAAATCAGCAACACATAAAAGAACACACAAACAAAGCAGAAATAGTTTTCCAAGGTGATTTTTCTTTTTGTAAAAAGGGTAGGTACCAGAGCCAAAACCCTGCTAGCCAGCGTACTCTGAAAGTGAAAACCAGCAGCTGGGCTTACCCCTGACTTAGATGGAGACTGCATTTCATCCCACTGGTGGAGCATGGCTTTGTAGTCTGACATGATTGGCACTGTCAGCCCACAGTGGAAGGGGAGCACCCTTCTGGTGTAACTACTTTTGATAGGAAAAGGTTTCTTATACCACTAGCCCCCCTCCCCTTATAATACTAGTTGATAGTATATGGATAAGAAGTTATCAAATATGTTTTGATTCCATTATGTATCCACAGAGAGGAATCCATTATTTTATATTTTTAATGGAAGATTACCTTTTTGTTTTTCTTTGATGTTGTCTTGCTTTCTGATAGGGCATATCATGTCTGTTCTTTTTCTCATGCATTTACCTTCTATGTGACTAAAATTGGGAACATTTTTGTGGAATTACAGAAGCTGCATGTTACATACAGACCTCTCCTAAAGATGTGTGTTTGTGTGTGTGCCTTAGCTGGGGAAACAAAACACGGCAAAGTGAAATAGAGCACAGTTAGGCCAAGGTTTGTCATGGTTACTGCGCCTTCAGCCAGAGTATGCAGTGTGGACTAGAAATGTCAGGAAGGCTTTGCGTGAGACAGCTGATCGTAACAAAGCAGAGGATGAAATAGCATGGCATCCACAGAGGAAGTTAAAGCACACGCATGCATACATGCACACACACACACACACTCACACACTCCAAGGGTACTCTCAAATTTTTTTCTAGATAGATATTCATGACAATTAGTCTTGTTCCTGATTACCAAGCAAACCTTTACAAAGCCAATGCTAGTAGTTTCCACAGTCAGTCAGTCTGTGGCAGTGAAAGGGTAGGCTCCCATACCTCGTAGAGAAGTCATTTAAGGAACAAATGACCAGACAAGCATGAAGGAGAGAAGAGGATGAAGAAGTTTAAAATGGCAGAATCTATACAATTCCGACAGTATGCTTAGACAGCTAGAGGAGACAAATTGGTAAAATTAACAAGACCTACCTACTGAAGACATTTCTAAACAGTTTAAAGAATCTTTCTGTCCAGAGGGAACTTTGTGACTTGAATCCTAGCTGGTTTTCACAAGTTAGCATTTAAACTATTCCAGACCACATTAAAAAATGAGACATGCACCACTTTGTTTTATGGATGTGGCATGATCTTCATTCAAAAATCTTAAAGCACACACACCCACCCATACAGGTTTCCCATAAAATACTGAAATACTTAAAATTGAAGAGAATAAAGCATGAACAAGTGGGGCTTGTTTCAGGAACAGAGGATGTCTCAGCATTAGAAAAACATACACTGTGAGAGAGGAAAAACATCCAGCGACTGTCTTAATTAGGGTTTTATTGCTGTGAACAGACGCCATGACAAGGTGTCTCTTAAAGGACAACATTTAATTGAGCCTGGCTTACAGTTTCAGAGGTTCAGTGCAGTATCAGCATGGCAGGAAGCATGGCAGTGTGCAGGCAGACATGGTACTGGAAGAGCCAAGAGTTCTCCATCTTGATCAAAGGCAACCAGGAAAGACTGTCTTCTTCAGGCAGCCAGGAGGGGGCTCTCTTCGGTACTGGGTGGAGCTTGAGTATAGGACCTCAAAGCCCACCCCCACAGTGATACACTTGGCTCCAAGAAAGCCACAACTACTCTAACAAGGCCATACCTCCTAAGAGTGCCACTTGCCTTGGGCCAAGGATATTCAGATCACTATAGCATCTTCTTGTAAAACTTTTAAATGGAAGGAAAGTCCCTAAATATGCTCAAATATGTATTATAAAATTTAAGAATTTTAAATGGTGAGCTTGTAAATTATCCCTCATAAAATCAGGAATAAGATAATTTATGTAATATTTTGTAGTTTCAAGGTAATGATGTGATAAAAAGAAATGAGAGATAAATATTCAGAAACAAGAAGAGAAATGTGTCTTAGTCTATACAACTGTATGTACAGCAGATCTGCTGGAAAAACTTAAAATTCATAGTGTTGTTAGTCTGAAAAGGTTAGCTGCATAAACCGCGCAGCTTGGCGTGGGGTGCACACCTTTAATCCTGCACCTGAGAAGCAGAGGCAGGAAGAACTAACTCAGTGATCGTGAGGTCAACCTGGTCCACATCGGGGGTCTAGACTAGCCAGGGCTACAGTGAGACCCCGCTTCCTACCAAAAAAGGTTCGCCATCCCCAACTCCTCATAATTTAACTGTGATGGCCACCTTGGAACTTACCACACTTGGTCCAGGCAACATACATAGCCATTTCAGGAAGGAAGGAAGGAGGGTAGAGAAGAGTGAATGTCACTGGCTGAGGCCTAGCAGAAAGAGAGACAGAGACACAGAGACAGTGGATAAGGTCTGCATTGGTTGTTACAGTGAATGAGATATATTCTTCTTGGAATTAAATCCTTCATTAAAATTAGCATGTCAACTTGGAATCTGACAATGTTACATTTTCACATTTAAGATCTTTTTTGTCTTGTTTCTTCCTTTCCCAGTCATTATTCTAAGATTTCTAGGCTGTGGTAAAAAGTGGTAATAGCAGGTAGACGCTTGAGGTTTCCTGTATTTTCTTGCGTGTTTGTGTGTTTTTTGTAAAGAGGCGGAATGCCTTTTGTGTGAGGAGTGTACGCGTGGTTCATGTGTGGGAGGTGCAGGCCAAAAGTCAGCTTGAGGTGTCGTTCCTCAAGTGTCAGCTACCGAATTTTTTGAGAAAGGCTCTCACTGTCCTGATTAGGCTGGGTGGCTGGGTGGGTGAGTTCCAGAGATCTTCCTGTCTCTGCTGTCCCCCGCCCCCATGCTAGGAATGCAAGCTAAAACTGCCCTTAAAACAAAGCGAAACCTTGAGTGTTGGGCATCTGCTCAGATCCTGGTGTTTGCACTGCAGCACTGACAAGGAGCCATCCCCAGCCTGCTGTTACTGACGGGGACCAGGCATGCCAGCTCTCTCCTTCAGTTAGTTCCCTTAGCGGTGCTGTCAGTTCCTGGCCAGCCCGGGTTACAGAGCAAAACAGCTAAAATTAATGTAGGAGCTAGCGGTTCAGTAAGTGCTCTTGCCTAACATACAGAGGCTCTGGGTCCAGTGTCCAACACTGCAAAAACAACAAATTCATGGTAGATCTTAGCAGCTTCCCTCCTATTTCTAGTTTATAGAGAACTTTTACCAGACTCTACCACTGACTTTGTCAAGAGTTTACTTTCCTATTTAATAATCATGCTTTCTAAAACGTCAGTATTTTAATAGAGTAACCGAGGTACTCTATTCAAAACTATGTTTACATTCCTACAATAAGGGCAGGTGTGGTCTTAGTTCTGTTTTTTGTTTGTTTGGGTTTGGTTTGGTTGTGTGTCTGTGTATATTTTGTGTTTTGCTTTTTGAGACAGGGTTTCTCTGTGTATCACTGGCTGTCCTGGAACTTGGTCTGTAGACCAGGCTGGCCTAGAAGTCACAGACATTCCCCTGCCTCTGACTCTGGAGTGCTGGGATTAAAGGTGTACACCACTGCCGCCCAGCACAGCCTCATTATTTTTATTGCCAGTGTGGTGATGTTATTATACCAAATAGAAGACTAAGAACTGAATCTGTTGTAACCTCTAGTTAGCAGATACCCTCTCATCAGAGAGCGCTTCTGCCTGCTCTTCAAACATTTCAGTCTCTGTCCAGGAGCTAGGAGGTTAGCGGCTCAGCACACGGGTCCCACAGTTCAGTGCCTAGCACAAAACCCATCCCCTCCTTTTACAGCTTCTCTTAGTTTGCAGTTTGAGGAACAGAGAGCATCCCTCATGGCTGTCCTTGGGTTTGGTTTTACTTAAAACCCTGTCTTTCCTGTATTTGAGATGTTGCCTTTATCGAATACTCAATTTATGTTTGTTTACTTTCAGATTTTAAAAATTGTATTCTAGTGACTGATTAATTTGTATTATAGCTTTAAAAAAAAAAAACAAACCTTTATTTAGGCTGTTCATGGAGGCAGGCATACATGTTTACTCCCAACACTGGGGAGGTAGGATCACTGAAATTCTAGGACAACCAGGGCTATGTATGTAGTGAGACCCTGTCTCAAAAACAACACATTTGTATGTACATACAGAACAACTCTCTCCAAGTTCCTTTTACATATTTTTAACTGTTAAAACTAAGAAAATTGAATATGGACTGTACCATTCATTGGAAGTCAGTATGGTGTGTAGTTCCAGCCCTTGGGATGGCAGGCAGGAAGGTTGGAGGCTAGCCTGGTCTGTGTAGTGGATTTGAGGCCAGCATGGGCCTCTGTGAATATGTGGTGGCCTCCTTCACTGTCGTTCTACTTTGGCTACTCTGTTTGCTAGTGTGCACCTACAGAAAACACAACCCAAAGTAAGCCTAATGTAGGATTTTATTGGAATTATAAGATTTATAGAATTTTATTGGAATTATAAGATTTATAAGATAGTTTTGGAGAAGCAGCATGTTTATGATGCGGAATCTTCATATGCAGGCATGCCTTCCCGTTTGTTGAAGGTCTTGTATACATTTACAATCTCTGTGTTTTGTCCAATGGATTACTTCTGTAAAAATTAAGGAAGCCATAAATTTATATATGGAAGCATGAATAAACAGTTCTTATAAATAGGGTTTGTTTCTTCCGTTTTACCTTTTAACCTGCCTTCTGTTTGAACATATAAGGAAATATTTCTAATGTCAGTACTATCGTATACTCATGCTATTTTCTACTATTTTAGTTGTATGACCATCCAAAGTTTGCCTTCTAGCTCCTCTGTACTAATTTATAACTAATGCTGAGTCCAGTGCTCCCGTGTACGTAGAGCTGATATGAGTCATATTAAAGACACTGGAATATTTGGGTGCTTGTTTGGTGCTGTAGTTGAACCCAGGTCTTCACACCTGCTAAGTATATACTGCATGTTCTCCACACTGAGCTGCCGCCCCAGCCCAGAACAACTCTTTTATTTTTTATTATTTTCAGCAAGGATGGCTCCTGGAATTGAAAACCTCTCCTCCTTTGCCATCCCAGTTATTTTCTCTGTGTAGATCTCCTCATATACCAAGTTATAGAAACCACAGTAACAGCTTTGCCCTTGGAGTCCTTCGCTCCAGTCTCTGCAGACCTTGCTGACCTTGAGTTTGCAGCCGTCTTCCTGCCTCGGTCTCTGTTGCTAAGGTTGCCTGCAGCTGTGTACCACCATGCCCTGCTATGCTGTACATCTTAGAAAAGTGTCCCGTCTCTTTATGGGGGTCAGCTTGGTAAATTATATTTTCTAGCATGTTGTATTTCGTTGAAATTTTCAGAATTCTTTGACTAATGGTCTTTTATGATTTGCCTGGTTTTCAATTGGTATTAATTCCATTATTATCTAAAGTATTGATGGATATGTCTCTTTCTTAAAAAACTAAGACAAATTCTATTATTAAAAAAAACCCAGCAACCCAGACTTAAAATAGTAATGATGAATTTTCCACATTTAATCCTAATTATGTATCTTTTACATTTACATTCCTTTCTCATTTCTTGCAATGCTGTGTTTTTCAGTGTAATTGTATAATTGTGGAGAAGATTCTAGATAAGTCTTCTTTTGGCTTGCTTTTCCCTTCCTCAAATATTTATGGCATGAACAGAGATCTAAATTGGCTTCTTAACTACAGAAAATTAAGTTGAGGTGTGTGCATACTCTCAGTAAAGTCAGGTTTTTGAGAGTATTTTTCCCATTCACAAGGCATGGTGCCATTATGTGATCACATAAGCATCTTTTCTGTGCTTGTGTGGGTGCTGGGGATTGAACCCAGAACCTTGCACATTCAAGGCAAGAAGTCTACCACTGAGCATCACTTCCAGCCCCCACATTAAAAAAAAAAAAGTTGTTGAATGACTTCCCAGTTACGCTGTTGGTATAAAATTCTTATGATTGCATGAATTGTATTCCCAAAGTAAATGCATGAGTTCACAAATTTTCTAAAGAGCAGCTGCAGGTGAGGGAGTGGCAACTCAGCTTCCTAGGAGGGTTGGAAGGTAGAGAGAGTATTCCTGCTTGAAGAAGCATCGTATTGTTTCCTTTTTTCATTGTTAGAGCAGGGCTTCAGTGATTGAGGTTGTTTAGGGGAGTAGAGGTCATGAAAATCATGAAAGACTACCATTCAAAACAAATCTGGGGTTTCAGCCATTTAGAGTGCATGCTGTGGCTTCCAGAGGACCTGGGTTGGTTCTCATGGCATTGGGCAAATCACAACCAGTTGCAGAGGATCTGATGCCCTCTTCTGGCCTCCCTGGACATTGCACTCTTGTGCTAAACTGACCATTGTCAGCAGCCCTCATCTGAACACTTGTAATGGTTTCTGCCTGCTGTGCAGTTTGCTCTTTTTGTGATTGTGTAATTGTGACCTGTCTTAGTACACTTCCACATTACGTTTTCCATGGTGGTTTGTTTTTTAGAGTAGCTTCTGTTATTGTATAGGAAATAAATTACTTTGAAACTTAATTATTACAGCTTTGTCAAATCCCCATTTGTCAGGTGATTTCAGTGTGCTGTGTATTTCTGGACCTGCTTATAATTGTCCTGTCTAAAACAGGAAAATGGTTAATCCTGTGAGTTTCTCCTCCATCTTTAAGAGCTCTCATTGGTCCTGCAGAAGTGGTTGCCTTCTGTACTCTGATCTGTTGGTGTAGGGGACAACAGCTTCACTGTAAGGTCTCAAGAAGTTATGCTATATGTGTTGTTATAGTTTATTTACTTATACATTTTCAGTCTATACTGATGCTGACTCCTAACAGTGCTCCTGAGGTTATAGTAAAGCTGTTGGAACATGTCCAGCTGCAAGCTGAAGTACTGAAGGGGCAGACGTTAGCTGATAAATGACCACTCCCGAGCCTGAGGCCCAAGCATCCAAATGCACGTGCTCGGCGTTTGCACTTTGGAGACTTCCTGTGGATGTCATGACTAGCCAGGGTGATATTCTTGTGTTGAATAATTCAGAGTTGTTTATTCTTAATTTTTATTCCAAAGTGAGTTGACATTAAACTAAAAAGAGAATGTGGGCTTCCTGAATGTTTCTTGATCAATCCTAACATACTTTGTATCATTCTGTGACCAGTCATGCCACGGGCCTCTTAGTACTGAGCTGTTCTCTCCTCTCCATTTTCTCTCCTTTCTTTGAAGTCTTACTTCTGAGGTCGGCAATCACGTCAACCTTTTTATCTCTTAGCCTCAGTTTGAACACGGACCACTTTTGCCATAGGATGGACTGTTGATTGTATCCGAATTCTGTGTCTTCCTTTGTGATGACTGAATGGCTGCACTTCTGTGGCATTGTAATCTTCAGAACGGCTTTGCCATAGATGATGTCTTAAGACAAAGCCTTTTATTAAATAAAAATGGTAGGATGAACTCTGGTCTCATTAATGAATTCTGGGTCTGAAAACCTATAAACCATGTTCAGATCAGAAACTCAAGGGCAACATTACTTATACAAATTCCTTATCAGTGGTTGTATTCTGTAAGTTTGACGTAGAGGACTAGTTAGGTCATCTTTAACCTTGAAAGAGTCTTTCCAGATAGAAATCTTACCTGTAGAAATACAGATGTCTTCAAATGGGACTGAGGCTCTGCCTTTTTCTTTAACCCTGTTTCTCTTCAGCTCAGACCCCATGTTCCATCCTCTTAGGAACTATTGCTGCTTGGAATGTGTCATTTGGAGACCAAACCCGTGCATAGGCACCATTCCTCCTGCCTGGAGAGCTTTGCTTCCTTTGTCTCTTTCTTCAAAACAAAACAAGCAGCTACTCTATTTTTAGTAGTGAATTTCAAAATCCTTTTTAACCTTATAGGTCCAAGGGTAGCCAAGGATGGCTGCAGCTTCATATGATCAGTTGTTAAAGCAAGTTGAGGCACTGAAGATGGAGAACTCAAATCTTCGACAAGAGCTAGAAGATAATTCCAATCATCTTACAAAACTGGAAACTGAGGCATCTAATATGAAGGTATCAAGACTGCGGCTTTTAATTGTAGCTTCTCCATGCTCACTGTTCCCTCTTGATAACTAAGACACTTTATTTACTTAAAACTTTATATAATGAACTCTTAGAAAAGTTAACATGTTCTTAGTAAATGCATTAAATTAATCTATGAATCATGCAAAGAAAATAGATTAACCTTGGTGTTGGTTCATTTTTAGTCTTTAATTTTAAAAATAATACCCCTCAACTTTATCATTATACTTGATTTTAGTGGAAAGGTTTTCTATATACTCATAGAGACTAGCTTTATTTTACAGTGTATCTCAAGTATTACATTGTCTTATTTAGAAAATACAGGTATCATTGAGCCTAGGTGATAATTTCCACGGCACTTCCAAGCCCTGAAGTTGGTTTTCCAGGTAGCAAAAAGAGTTCCAGAGTTTTTAGTGTGTAAAGAAGAAAACCTTCTGTCTTCAAATTTTCAGTTACTTTAATTTCCAGTTAGGCAGCTTCCCACTGAATTTAATAACTTCATAAAAATGAAGATTGTCAATAGAAATGTTTATTTCCTTCCCTTAAAAAAATCTGTTTTGTGTTGTTTCTGTTGCTTGGCTATTTTAACATCTTAATTCTGGCTTTTTCCTCTGAACACTCTACTTTCCGTATCTTTACATATTCCTAGGCTGTCTAGTTCTTTCTCTGTCATTTCCAAGTCTCCTTTCTTTTCTAGACTGCTGTGTATCACTGAGGAAACTGATCTTCTCTTCCCTACTTGCCCTTTAGATCCGACATCCTATCCTAACAGGTCAGCCTTTGATCTCTCAACTCTCTTACCTATCTTTCTATTGCTCCTTTTTCCATTCTAATCGCCATAAAGCGCTCTGGCAATAACATCTCCAAAATATTCAACTCATAGTCCTTTGGAAATAGGTAAACTATAAACACTTATTTTTCCTTATCACTAGCTACATATCAGTGATTTAAATACCTGAGTCAGTTATCTAATAGGTTAAAAAAGCAAAAGCCAGTTGTTGTCTTAACACTTACCCAACACAGTGCACTTTAAACTGCTGTACTGGGCGTGTGTGTGAGAGCTCGAGGATAGAGTGCAGAGAGTCAGTCTGCTTGACTGGGGCTCTGCAGACCTCCTCCTAGAGGCTGCTTAGACAGTACAGACCTAATTTGTAGTATAGAACGCAGGTCTAGAGTTACGTTTTTATTTAGTTACTTAAGTAAATTCAAAAAATAGTTTTTAAAGAAACACTTTAGACATTTCAATTGACACTATAATCTCCATGCTGAAGTAGAGTGTGTTTTGGAGTGATCGTACAAGTCACACAAAGCTGTAAGGTGGGCTTACATCAGGTTGCATATTTATAAACTTGGCCCAGTCTGTATTGGGAGAAATAGACTCTAAGGTGTGCCTGGATTTGGTGACTGCCTAACTGTTTATGCACACATCCTGGCAGATCTGTCTATATCTGTCTATGTCATCAGGACTGGGCCTGTGGTAAAATAGCAATTACAGCCTTCAATGAAGTTATTTATGTAATACTTCCTTAACAGGCTCTGCTATTGAAGAGCAGACCTGTGGCCTGTTTTGTCTTCCACTGATGTGTAATTGGATTGATTATGGATATAAGATGCATTGGAAACCATTGATGCTTTTCATTTTGAGTTACAATTAAGTACAGCTGTTCTTCTCCCTAAAAACACTTAGTAGACTTTGGGACATGTACAATCTCACCAAAGCATGATTCCCGACATTTATTAACCTAGTCATCACAAAGAAAAGCAAGACACAGCTTCAGATTAAATTAGAGAAGCCTAAAACGTAAGCAGTACTACCACCTACTGGCAAAAGAGGGTACTTCCTGCTGTTGGTTGCATGACATCACTATAAAAATATGAAAATATAGCCGGGCGGTGGTGGCGCACGCCTTTAATCCCAGCACTTGGGAGGCAGAGGCAGGTGGATTTCTGAGTTCGAGGCCAGCCTGGTCTACAGAGTGAGTTCTAGGACAGCCAGGGCTATACAGAAACAAGAAAAAGAAAAAAGAAAATACTGCGGGGTAACAGCCAGGAGAATGTGTATAAAGAGTTAGGGAAATATGAGAAGACCACATATTTGAGAGAATTGAGAAAATACTTACTTGGTATAAGTATGATACTGTGGCTGTTTCAGAAAAACACAAAAAAAAATCCCTATTTAAATGTACTTATAAAAATATTGTAAAAGAAATGATATGCCAGCTCCCCAGCATCATGAAAAGCAAGCAAGACTGAGATTATTGATGACTTTTCTCTCTGGGGACACAGGATAAGTACAAGCTGAGCTTTATTCTGGGCCCCAGCAGACAGCTTTGCTGGAAGGTTTCACCCTGAAGGCAGGTGAGAAGAGCTCTAGACATGGCTGCTTTTGATAGGAGGAGGTTAGGAAAAGGCATAATGTTAGCTTATAGGACTTTCTGCAGAGAGAAACTTTGTTCTCATAAGGTATTTGCCAGAATTTGAACTCTTTGGACCAGATTAAAAGCCTCAGCTCCAAGGACCAGACTTTCAGTGCTAAGAAGATAAGTGCCACCAGAAAATAAGCAGAAGTGGAAAATCATAGTGAGACAGATGCTCAGAGATGCGTCTGCTGTGCCAGATGTCAGGTGGGAGGTCACCCAGAGTAGGGAGTTAGAGGCCAAGGAAGCCAATTTGCCATATTTTCAATCTAAGCAAAAAAGGACAAACACAAGAAACCAAATCAAATTTAAATTACCTGAAAACTAAGTTAGATTTAAGCCACTTACTGTTGTTAATAGGATGGAAAATAGCAACCCCAACAGTGGGAAGAATTAGTTCTGGAAGAAGAGTGCATCCACCCCTTAAGTGTCTCTAGTTCTTACATGTACATCATTGGCATACTGTCAAGTCTGAGAAATAAGAAAATGGTAATCAGGAAAACAGAAGATAGGTGGAAATTCAGAAGCAATCCAGGTGTTGGAGTTAGTCAGCAATTCTTTACATAAATATAATAATGTCTTGAAAAAAGGGAATTTGATAAAATGCTGGAAATACTATAGATTTTTGACAGGGAATTGTAGTACAATAAAAACAAATCAGGTGTGGCTCTCAGGAAACACTTCACAAAAGGTTTCACCTCAGCAATGCTGGGCTCTTCTTAATTACTGGTCATTTTTCAGCTCTAGCCAACCAGCATCAAGTATCTCAGCAAAGCAAAGGTTTTGCTTTAGTAGTTCTAGTCTTGTTCATCACAGCTGATTCTTTAGCCCCAGCTAACAAGAACCACAGGGTCCTAACTCAAAATAACGAATGACCCCCATAGAGTCTTTAAACTTCCCTCCGAAACTTTACAAGCCAGGCCTCCATCTTCTGCACTGCCTTCAACATTCTTATCTTCCAAGGTTCCACACAACAGCTCACCAAGCTTTGAGTACCCAGTGGCGTTTCTAGCTCAAAGTTTCAAAGTCCTTCCACATTCTTCCCCAAAACATAGTCAGGTCTGTCACAGCAGTACCTCACTACCCTGGTACTAACATGTCTTAGTCAAGGTTACTGTTGCTATAATGAAACACCATGAACATAGAAGCTTGGGGAGGAGAGGGTTTCTCAGGCTCACACTTCCAGATCACAGTTCATGCTTATAGGAAGTAGGACAGGAACTCAGGCAGGCTGGGAACCCAGAGGCAGGAGCTGGTACAGAGGCCATGGAAGGGTGCTGCTTACTGGCTTGCTCTCCATAGCTTTCTCAGCCTGCTTTTTTACAGAACCCCAGACTACCAGCCCAGGGATGGCACCACCCACAGTGGACTTACCCCCGTCCCCCAATCACTAGTTAAGAAAATGCCTTAAATCTGATCTTATGGAAGCATTTTTTCAACTGCGCTTTCCTCCTCTCAGATAACTCTAGCTTATGTCAGGTTGATATTAGAAAAAAAAAAATAGCTAGTAAAGGCTTCATCAAAATTAAAAAAAACATATGTCTTCTAGAAGGCTTCTATTGAAAAAAAAAAAGAAAGAAAATCAGGCCATCTTTCACTATTGAAAATCACTTACCACATTATACATATATTCAACAAAAGAACTTATTTCAAAATATAAAAGAACTTGTATAAACAATAAGATAGTGGCTTTGGTCAGCAGCCAGTAAAGGCACAAGCACTAGTGAGTACAAGCAGGGTGAGCCCAGAAGAAAATCATGTCCTGCTGACGTCTTCAGTCCCAACTCTCCTAAGGCGAGAGGAGAGGCAGAGACAGGAGAATCAT
Organism: Rhabdomys pumilio; assembly: GCA_030674055.1. Lineage (NCBI taxonomy): Eukaryota > Metazoa > Chordata > Mammalia > Rodentia > Muridae > Rhabdomys > Rhabdomys pumilio. Next base: position 51,706,276 of record JANHMN010000013.1, on the reverse strand, counting down.
TTCCCAGAAACTCAAGGTCCTGTTAGCCTGGAGTGTCTGACTTAACAGCAGCCTCAACAAAATAGATGAGAACTGACTTCCAAAATTTTTATGACCCTCACAAGTGTAACACACACACACACACACACACACACACACACTTGAGTAGGCAGACAGATAGGTTTAACTATCCAGTTTTTTTTGTAACATGACCTCAAAAATAAAAAGATGATTAGAAAAGAAAGATAAATGTCCGGTACACTAATGGAAAATATCTCAGTATCACCTGTCATCAGCGAATACAGAGACCATTTGACTCCTCAGATGCTTAAGATTTAAAAGACAGGTCCACACAGGTTGGAATACTGAGATGCTCACACTGCTCATGGGGCTGTTGTAAACACGGGCACACGGGCACACGGGCACTCACATGGTCCACAGCGGTCTCTTTCCAAGGTAAGCCTGTGATTAAAGTCACTCCATGAGACGTGGACATGTCCACTAGATGTTTGTACAGAAAGGTCATATCAGGATTCTCCATAGCAGCCTTCATGAGTACATACGTGGAGGCGCCTTACAGATAGTGATGTTAAAGTGGAAACACAAGGACTCAAAGGACTATATACTGTCTAGTTCCAGCAGCGTGGTTATTTCTGGGAACTGAAGATGCATTGACCAGAACCTGAGGGGACCAGGCTTTCAGGCTAAGCCACCAGGACTGAAGATCTGTACCTGAGGCACATTGAGCCTCAGAACAGAGACACAGTTGGGACTCCTTTTTTTAGTAGGCAAACACTGTTCATTGCAAGCTGTGAGTAATGTAAGTCATGCTGGATATTGGCGTCCTACGGCGAAGTAACTGGGTGTGAGTGAGTTGGCTTGTCCGGCCTTGCTCGGTGAAGTTGGTAATTAGAAGCACTTGAGAAGATCACCTAACAGACACATTGGAATAAGCTAACACTTTGCAAAATTGCTACTCAACACCCTTAAAATTGTAGCCTTAAATTTCATTTGTTATATACAGAGGCTTTGTTTGGTATTGGCCTTGAGAATTAAGCCTAAAGTGACACACATTCTCAACAAAAAGCATTTTACTGCTGAGCTGTGCCTAGCCACAGAGACTTCCTGTTCAGTTATTTACTTGCTGTGTCCATGCATGTACATGTGTGTCCCTGTGTTTGTGTGCATGTGTGTTGCACATGTGGAAGTCAGGACAGTTTGTGGGAGTAAGTTTTTTCCACCATGTGAGTTCCATAGTTCAAATTCAGATTGTAAGTCTTCCCTTAAAGCAATGATTTTATTACAAGTTGTGAAGGTTAACCCAGTTTTAAGATTAGTAAATGTGAGCACATATCAGAATCACTCCGCTTTTACAGGGATTTAAAGAGAGACTAATGCTCTCAAACGAGGACTTGTGTGTCCTATGTAAGACTCTACCGCTGAGCTGTACCTATAGTTGGCTCACTGATTTAAATTGTCATTCTGTCACTAAAAGGAGAGTGAAGCTTTCTCTTTGTTTATTCTATATGAACACGTTTAATGGGATTCTTTTGATGATACACTGTGGTCCTTTTGGCATAGATGATACAAAATGATAGGATTTTCAAAGACTGCTGCAGCTGTTAGCCATGGTTGGAAGAACTAGAACCCTGGAAAAGAAGTCTTAGTCTGCAGTGTTAGTCTCAAGCTAAGGAAGAGACGTGACCTGCAGCTCAGTTAAGCATTTGGGCACGCTCTGCACTCACTGAAGAGAGCTGTCCCTGTGTGAGTATAGTCTCCTTCCCAGTGGTGATTCTCTCTGGAGATGGTTTTCAACATGAATACCATTCACCGTCATGTTCCCACACCTCCTACCGAAGGGTTCAAGCAACAGCACAGTGTGCTGTCTGAAGGGCTAAGACCACAGGCCATTTGTCTTCAGTGCGTACCGTGACAAGACCAAGCAAGGTAGGGCAGAGAGCTGTCCCTCTAGCATTAGCTCACATTCTGGAAGTTTCCTCTCAATGCTTCTGAGATCACTTTACCGTACAGCGACATGGCCTTAAGTTTCAGGGTTGCAGATGTTCAGTGCATTTTCCTGGACTTCCAGAAACAAATTAGCAAAACAGAGGATGTGCTGAAGCTCCCGTGGCAGGTGTCCCTACATGGGAAGTGTGAAAGTTACTAAGGAGCACTCATACAAAACACGATTTATAGGGAACCCGCAGAAAAATTAGGTAGAAAATGATTTCAATTTTTTTTTTTTTTTTTTAAATCAAGAAGTACTTTCTGTGAGAAGAAAGGCAGTGACATCAAGGGCAGGAGGTAACTAGCATGCAGTTACATGAGTATCTGCCAAGTGTGAGCCAAGGCTCTGGCGGGTCTCTTCAGGTGCTTAGTCACTAAACAGCAGACTTGTCTCCTGCTTGTGCAGATTCAGGCCTAAGAGATATAGGTACTAACAGCCACTTTTGTATGGTTTAAGCAAGTCTATAGGTGTCAGCTGATTGCAGATGGTAATAGTTCCAGCTTTCTTAAAAGTAATTAGCCCATATTATAAAAAATAATGGGTTTGTTTCATTATGCCTTGTAATGTATGTGTATAATGTACTTGGAGCAGACTCCCCTCCTCTCTTAGCTTCCTTTTAAGTGTACCAAGAAGTGTCTTGCATGGAGACTCCTCAAATTGCCATTATCACAAAATACCACTATTATTGTTGTTGGGATATAACAGAGAATAATAAGTAATATGGTGTTTAATATACAGCATAGCATGTTGTCAGTGTGAACTGAAATAGCTTTCTCCCCAGTCATATCTAAATGCGAAGAAATTCAGAATCCTGTGACGAAGTAGTTAGCATTTCATCCTAATGTGCTGTGCTCTCTCAATAGGAAGTACTTAAGCAGCTACAGGGAAGTATTGAAGATGAGACTATGACTTCTGGACAGATTGACTTACTAGAGCGTCTTAAAGGTACGTGTTTTAAAGTACTTTACAGATACTGTTTTCAGCTCAGTTTTCAGGTTAGCTGCTCTCATTTGGACCCTGGGCTCAGCTTGTTCCTCTTCCCCACCTCCTCCCTGGGTTGTATTTGTTGAATACAAATAGGTAAGAGCTCTGTTTGCTTGTTTCTGCATCATGGCATTGGTTTTAACTTATCCCCTCAAATCTGATGTGTTTTTAAAACTCATTTCATTCTACCAGTCACGAAATTCACTTCAGTAGGCCATGTGCCACAAGACTTCTGTGGCAGATAGGTTCGAAGGGGTACTGTATTTTTGTCTGTCTTTTTCCTATGACATTTCTAGTAATATCTGTCTTAAAAATGTCTTTCTTACTTCGTTGCCTAAAAATTCCAGTGCCGAACAGGGGACCTTGCTTAGGAATAAGTGAAAGCAGACAAATAGTGTTTGAGTTGTTGATATTGTCTACCGGGGATCTCAGGCTCTTGTGTGATTGTCCTTTAGCACACTTGTTCTCCGTATGGCTCATGCTGACCCTGCAGGGCAAGTTTGAACTATTCTAAATAGTTATCCACCTGCCTATATCTGTAGTTACAGTGTACGCCTGAGGGCTCGCTTTTAAAATAACTTAGTAGTGTTAGGAGTATTTTACATGGCATGAAACAGTCACTACATAAGAACGTGTTTCTGTTTAGAATTTAACTTAGATAGCAGTTTCCCTGGAGTGAAACTACGCTCAAAAATGTCCCTTCGCTCCTATGGAAGTCGGGAAGGATCTGTATCAAGCCGTTCAGGAGATTGCAGTCCTGTCCCCATGGGGTCATTCCCAAGAAGAACATTTGTAAATGGAAGCAGAGAAAGTACTGGATATTTAGAAGAGCTTGAAAAAGAAAGGTAACATTTGTTCCTTATGCAGTAAGTACTGTGTGCATGAGAGCTCCTTCTGCTGTTTTACAAGGTAAGAAGCAGGGTTTGATGGCAGGTAATAGCCTATACCGATAGAGCATTTTTTTTTGTTTTAAACATTTTTCTTGCTTTGATGACCAGGCTGGCCTCGAACTCAGAGATACTTCTGCCTCTGCCCCAACCCCCCCCCCACCGCCCCCACCTCCCAAGTGCTGGGACTAAAGGTATGCACCACCACAATCTGATTGTTTAGATATGTTAATATTTAAATAATTTGTTTGCAATAATTCTAAAAGTAGAAAGAAGGAATTTTCTTGAAATTCTAAAGTTTTATATTTGATTACATAGGTATGTTAAATATTCTACACATGGTGAAGCCTTGGTGTAGTGGTGAGCATAGCTACCTTTCAAATAATCTGTACGTTGAGTAAAACCCTAAATCACAATATTTATATCTAGTTGAATGTATAGTAGAATTTCAGGTTATCTTTTGAATGAAATTAAGTAACTACTAGATCCTTTGTAAGGGACTCCATTATGGAAAGCAGACTAGAAGTAACCACAAGTGAGAGAAATGGTTCTTTACATGTCACTTTCCACATACACAAAGCATTGGTTAGCCTGTGCTCTGAGCTGACTTCTTGCAATGAACCATTAATTCTCTTAAGTTAGAATTCTCCCACCACACATGGCAGAATCATCAAGATATTTTCAAGTGTTTTAGGACTCAGTGCCAGGTGGCAAAGTTCTTCTGTAAAACACTGATATGGTACTTGTAAAAGTGGACTATTAGGATTCTCTATAAAACAAAGCCTGGAGAGCTGGAGAATCACAGGTGACTCACAACCATCTGTAATGGGATCGGATGCCCTCTTCTGGTGTGTCTGAAGATAGTGGCAGTGTACTCATATAAAATAAAATAAAATAAAATAAAATAAAATAAAATAAAATAAAAAAATAAATAAATAAATCTTGGAGTGGGGGAAAAAACAGAACCTGGAGAGGCAGCTTAGTTGTTAAGACCATTTGGTACTTTTGGAAAGGACCCAGGTTCAGTTCCCAGCACTCACATAGTGGCTTATAGCTGACTGTAAACCTAGTTCCAAGGACTCAAACCCTTCTTCTGACCTCCATAGGCAGCTTGCATATGGTACACAAACATACAAACAGGTACACCCACATATACATAAAGTAAAAACAATAAAATTATATATGGGAAGGAATGCAGCATGTTTCTCTGGCGTGGGCAAGGCCGTGTCTGTGGACGTCAGGCTGGCCACGTGACTAGGGGGTGATGTCAGGCTGGCCACGTGACTAGGGGGTGATGTCAGGCTGGCCACTTGACTGGGGTGCTACGCTCCCTTTCACCTGTTACCCGCTCTTTGTCTCTGCCCCAGGCTGCCCAGACACTGTCCTGACCAGTGCAGAAGGAGGGCTCAGGCCCAGGGTCTGCGGTCTCTCTGTTCCCTTCATTCCGTAGAGCGGCAGAGGCCACGTGAGCAGGCCAGACGTCCAGGAACCCAAAACTCCTACAAGTGCTAGATTTCATAGCAGCTATTAGAAGGGAAACCTTGCAGTGGACACGTTCCTTTTGTCTCGGCCTCTCTGACACTTAGGAGGAAATGCTCCCGCTGTGGCATCATGTATAACTTGCCAGTTCCTACCCATTTCTTTTCTCACAGTTGAGGGTGCTTAGCTTTGAAATTGTTTCTCAGGAAAGGAGAAACAAAACCTTCTACATACATTTGTACCCGTTACAAATGTTTCCCAAGGAAATACCAAACAGAATTTTAAAAATAATGTATCATCTGAGAGGGGAGCATTATTGTGTATGGCCAAATTCATAATAGAACATTTTTACAGGTCTGATTACATGAAAATTCAGATTTTACAAATAACAAAATTATCTTAAGTGATAAATTGAAAAAAAAAAAAAAAGAATGCCTATGCAACCTAGTGAATAAGTTGTTCCATTCCCAGTATAGAAGTCCTCTAAATGAGAAGCAGAAGTTACAGAAAGGAGCAGGTTGCAAACTCGGAAAAATGCTTCGTCTCATGCACATCAAAAGAAATCATTTAAAAGTCATGGTGATATCCTAGAGGTTTATAAATCTATATATTTAAGACTCTAAAGGTTGTATTGTACACTTAAATTTGTGAAAATTATAGTTTATATAATTGGTACAATACCTTAATAGGACACTAAGTTAAAATCATGTACCCTCAAAATTTATCATGTGTGCATTCATGAACACGTACGAAATGAAGTACATAAAGTCATTCATATAAAATATATATATTAAAGGCTCCAAGTGTTCCCCAGAAGAGAATTGGCCATAGTATTTCTTCTTTATGAATTTATGAATATTGTGAGATACACAGAATATTAGGCAGCTATCAAGAAGTAAGTCTTTTGTTCTCCTATGGAATGATAGATATTTTAAGTGAAAAAACATGTATAGGACAACATATATACTAACAATCTAATATTTATGTTTTTAAGTACATGTAATTATGCATATTCTTTGCATTTTCTAGAAAATCTCTGGAAACAACACAAGAAAACTGTACTTGTGGAAAAGAGCCACACACATAGGAACTAGTGCTTGCTAGTTCTACTGAATCCACACACATAGGAGCTAGTGCTTGCTAGTCCTACTGAATCCACACACATAGGAACTAGTGCTTGCTAGTTCTACTGAATCCACACATAGGAACTAGTGCTTGCTAGTCCTACTGAATCCACACATAGGAACTAGTGCTTGCTAGTCCTACTGAATCCACACATAGGAACTAGTGCTTGCTAGTGCTACTGAATCCACACACATAGGAACTAGTGCTTGCTAGTGCTACTGAATCCACACACATAGGAACTAGTGCTTGCTAGTGCTACTGAATCCACACACATAGGAACTAGTGCTTGCTAGTCCTACTGAACTTTATCTCAGTAACAGTCTTCTGTTACGTGCTTACATTTATAATGGTCAGGTGTGTGGTGGGACTGGTTCTTAGGGAATTACATAAGTTCATCTTGAGATTCCAAGCTTTAAGACTCTCTGCCTCTGAGCAGCACCCTCTGGCTGTGAGTGTGATGTCTTTCTTCACAGTGTTGTTGCACAGTGGCCTGCCTCAGCATAGCAGCCTACCTCAGACACAGCCCCAGGCTTCTCGCTTCCTCAGCATCAGTGCGGCTGGTCTTAACTCCGTTAGTATAGTGCTTAGTTTTTACCAGCTTTGAGCTCTGTTCTGTCTTCACCCTCAACTTCTTGGACTGTATGAAAGAGAGCCCTTTGTTGAAGCAGACCTGGTCAGCATCTTAGCAGAAAAGGAGCACACTGGATACTCACAAGTCAGTGATGTAATGCCCGAGTGAGTCCTGCCACACAGCCCAAGTCAGTACGTTCTCACTTGCTCATCATTGTCTTACAGCAGCAGCTGCTGAGAGCTACTGGGCAGCATGTGTTAGCTTGTGTAAGTTTACCTCTTTCCTGACAGGTCATTACTCCTTGCTGATCTTGACAAAGAAGAAAAGGAAAAGGACTGGTATTATGCTCAACTTCAGAACCTCACGAAAAGAATAGATAGCCTGCCTTTAACGGAAAATGTAAGTAACTTGGCAGTGCAGCTTTTAGATTTAGTAACGTAACCTCTAAAAGTACTCATTATCTATGAAGAATTCAAGATAACTGAATTTGTAATGATTTGTAAAATGTAATGTATCCTAATCAGCTTTTAACTTAAATATATAATGATTAATGACTATTTTTGTTGTTGTTCTTGTTTTGGTTTGTTTGGTTTGTGGGATTTTGTTTCTGTTTTTGACACAGAATCTCATGTATCCTGGACTGACTTCAGACTTGCTATATAGCTTAAGAGGACCTGATCCTCCCAAATACTGGAATTACAGGCCTGCTTTAACATAGCAGCTTGTTAATTAAGTTTTAATAGAAAAAATTATTGTGTGCCAACAGATACTTACATGAGTTTGAATCGGAATTCCACTTAGACAACTACATTTTTAATTGGTAGAAACATTATACTATTCTAATTGCAGTTTCTGTACAATGCAGGGATCATGCCAGATGGTTCTTACAACTAAAATATCTTGAAGCTAATTTGAATCTTACTCTTTGTAGTATAAATGCCAGTAGCTGTAGTCATGGATCCTACTGTGTTTGTGAACTCTGTGATCTTGAAGCAAATGCACTTAGGTTTAAATTGTTTAAGTCTCAGGAATATCCCTAATTATAGGAGAAAACTAACTTTTACAAGTTGTCCCCTGACTTTCACATTCATGCTGTGCCATGCACATGGCTCTGAGTTAGCCCAGAATACCTCATAAACCAAATACATGACACGTGCCTGCAATGGCTGTGTCCAGAACAGCTCCAGAGATGGGCTGACCAAAACAGTGAGGGAATGAAGAAAAGACAAACACACGGATACAAGAAGGATACAGAGTAGCAGCAGACCGGGTTCTGATGGAGAAACAGCACCCTGGATGCTCAGCATGTTTACTGTATAGTGTTAAACAAGGAGGTGAAGTTATTGTACAGACTAGCAAGAGGCAGGCCTCGCGAATCTCAGTAGGAACAGTCTCTGTATGGGAGCTGTCTTCAAGCCATAAGCATCAGGCCAGAGGGAGAAAGCTATAGTGGGCATTATCTATACATACCATCAGATTTACACTCAGACCAGGAGAAAAGGCTCTGCCATTTCCCATGGGTCTGAGGCTGTGGAGTCCTTGGCATAGGCTTGCCTGTGTTAACAGCACACTTGTACTCTGGACTTCACACACTCGGGCCTTCCTCTACTTCCCACATGGAGTCTTAGCACTTAGGAATTTGAGGAGGGGTATCAGAAATTCAAAGTCTCGTAGCTAGGGAAATGACTCAACAGTTAGGAACACTCACTGCTCTTCAGAGGTTCTGAGTTTAATTCCCAGCACCCACATGGAAATTCGCAGTCATCTGTAACTCAAGGTTCAGGGGATCCAATGCCCTCTTCTGACCTCTGTGGACAGCAGGCACTCACATGGAGTACATATATACATGCAGGCAAAACACACACGTAAAATAAAAATAAGTCTTTTAGAAAACTGAAGGTCATCCTCAGCTGTATAGTAATGTGATGCCAGTGTGGGATATATGAAAAAAGAAAACTTACAAAATGTATTAATAATCTCAAGGCTATATGTTTCATCAATATTTTATATACTATTTAAAAGGGAAAATAAGACAGTTGTGTGGCTTATTCTCTTATCCATAGACTCTGGGAGGCTGACCCTGAGGGTGGTAGTGAGTCCAGGGCCAGCCTGGGCTGCAGGAAGACACTTTCTCAGTATGACCTTCATTCTTAGCTTAGGTTTTCACTTTCTTATAGTAGTTTTGAGAGAACACAGTAGGGAAAAGTGAAAATAGAAGGAAGAAAAACCTTGCAGAATATAGTTATCTGGGTTTCTTGAGAGCAGGAGCTGGAACTCAAGGCTTCACGTGCTCACTTCCCTTGGTATATAACATAACTCAAGAGCGGTAGACCAGTACCAGAGAGTGGAAAGTAAAGACCAGTTGTCAAGTAACTTTACCATTTGCCATTTATTAACTCACCATGTTTGATAGAATATACAAACACACACAACCCTCGTGGGCTGTTGGAGCCATGTTTGATAGAATACACAAACACACATAATCCTCGTGGGCCGTTGCAGCATTAATAAATGTCAGCCTGCTTGTGTTTTATAGTCAGTCACTGTATTCTGCTTTCTGACTGGGAAAACAAGTTAACAAGCATCTCCATCTAGAAATATGTATCTGCATATGAAATATGCATATCTGCATATGAAAATATCACACCACTTACCAGCTCTAAACTGTGTTGTCATAACACACTGTCACATTCAGCATTGTGGTTTCTGTGGAGTGGTTGGGAAATGGAGGACAACTGAGAGCAGTAACAGTACAGGCTCAAAGAGAATACAATACAAGTGACGTTCAGGGGAGCATGGTGGTGCTTGTCTTTAGTCCCAGAGCCCAGCACTTAGAAGACAGAGGGAGGCAGGTTCTGTGAGGTGAGTCCAGCCAAGTACTGAGCTTCAGGCTTAAGGCTGCATATTAAATAAATAGCGTGCTGGCAGTGTCATCTGTCAGGTGTTCCTAACTTTGGTGTGCCTACAAGAGTTCATTCTGCATATGGTTTGTCTGAGGGCAACTTAAAATGACAACAGTTTGGAGTCCTTGGCCCCAGCCTGCCAGGAGCAGTTTCCTGCAAGAGCGTGGGAGTGTGAGGAGCGTGCCCTCATCCTCTCCATGGCTCCCAGTGTCTGCCTGGCAGTTACCTCAATGTGAGCATCAGTTAACATCCACTTTATGAAGTGCGTTTGTATTTCACCTTCCCCTCACTTGGAGGCTTTTATAGACGTCAGTGTTGATTTTGTCCGGCTTAATGACTTTTTAAAATATTTTTTATGTTTTTTCTTTTAAGATTTATTTATATTTATGTACATCTGTGAGGGTGCCAGATCCACTGGAACTGGATTTACAGTTGTGAACTGCCATGTGGGTGCTGGGAATTAAACCCCAGTCATCTGAAAGAGCAGCCAGTGCTCTAAACCCCTGAGCCAATGCTCAGGATCCAGTGTTTGAGATGTAAACTTTTTTTTTTACTCCATTTTCTGGCAAATGGATTTTTTCCCTCTGTTTAGCCTGTACACATAAGGCAGTTAAGCCTTACTTAAATCAGAAAGTTACGGGTAATAAACATCTGTTGGTTTTTTTGCTCCCCCCACCCGCCCCATGTTGTCTATGTTAATATACTAGTTTTTTTTGTTTATTTCTTTGAGATAGAATCTCATGTGACCCAATTCTTCTGGACTTTCAGTGTAGCCAAGAATGACCTTGGACTCCTGCCTCCACTTCCTAAGTGCCGGGATTGCAGGCATGTGCCACAACACCTAGCTTTATGTGGCACAGGTTGGGTGAGCACTCTACCAACTGAGCTACATCTGCTGTCCAAATACTAGTTTTAATAATTAAAAATAGTTCCTGGTTCTGTACTTGCCATTGTTCAAGTTCTAGTTGATTCCTAGTACCACAAAAATTAATTAGGTGCCCCTTTAGCAGATAAAAAATCCTAAGGGATCCAATTACATATTTTCAACAACACAGTCTAAGTTAAAGCCAGCTTTTACTTTAGGCAGTTCATGTGTAATCAGGGACCCAGCTAAGCCTGCTGCCCACACTCATGCTTTAGGATTCCTTAGAAGAAAAAGAAAGATTTCTCAAGTATGATGATTTTCATAGCTTTTTACTCAGTTTCTTAATTGATATTATGTGCTTTTTGCTTTTACTAATAAACTGAGAAATTAATATGCTATTGTGGTCTTAGTTTTCCTTACAGACAGACATGACAAGACGGCAGCTGGAATATGAAGCCAGGCAAATCAGGGCTGCAATGGAGGAGCAGCTTGGCACCTGCCAGGACATGGAGAAGCGCGCACAGGTGACTGCACGCACCACAGCCCTGCTGATGTTTCTTAAGCTCTGTTATTCCATTATCTGTGTGGCGAGGGTGTGGCCGGTGATGGAGCTCTCACTCACTGATGGAAGGCTGTCAGTGCAGCCCAGCACCATCAAGGAAAACATCCAAAGTCTGTCTTACAGTGGCACTATTTCAGGATAACCCTTTCTCCTGGCTGTTGGGCATTATAACCAGTACTGACATAATTCTGCCTCTGCTATAGAACACTTGCATATTAATCTTTCTGTATAGATTCACAGGGAAGAAATCTCCTGTAGCTGTTAACTAGCTTCAGTTCTGTTGAGATTGCTGTTTCTTGCAATCTAAGTTTATGTAACAGCATTCAGAAGTTTTTTCAAAAATAAAAAAAGCAGCAGCAACAGTGCCTGTTTGAGACTCAAAGGAGGCACAGGGAATGCCTAATGGAAGAGGGCGGGAGGGAGACCTAAGGGGAGGGAGCGTGGGGGATGAGGAAGAGAATAACCCACAGGAAGGTCAAGAAAGAGCATCAACTGAGTACGCAAATGTTACTAACATCTGAGAATAATTTTCTGTACTGTATAGTGAATGCCTACAAATTAGCGAGAACAAGACAGCAGACACCAAAATAGTCAGATGTTGTCCAGCCTCTGTGTGGACACCCCTGTAACCCAGCACTCAGGAGGCCAGAGCAGGAAGGTTGAGTTGGAAGACAGCCTGAGCTACATGTTGATTCCTCCCTCAAAAAGAGGGGTTTGGATGTGGATAGATAGCTCCACCTTAAAACAAATTCAGTTGGCTAATAGTTGTGAAAAATGTTGGCACTTAGTCTTAACATAGAAGAGCTAAAATTAATAGAAAATGTAAAACATTTGAGTCCTTAAGAAAGAATGAAAACTCAAAAGCAATAAAAGTTGTTTTCATAAAAATTTAAAACACCTGTCCTTCAAAAATGAAAAGGAAAAATATTTTTAACAATATAAAGAAAAACAGTTAATATCCCCAAAATGTAAAAATTCCTGAGGGTTAATTCTTAAAGACTGCCCTTGTTTTTTAAATGGACAAAGGATTGGCCAACAATCTGTTTAAAGGATGGAGATGTCTGGTAAAACATGTAGAGATAACTGGTAAATAATTTGAAGAACTTTAAAACAACATCCATTCCTGCTCCTGCCTTTGTGAAGTTCGTCTCTGTTACTAGTTTGGTTGTTTACTTAACTTTCTTTTTCAATGACATCTGGTCCCACAGCATGTTAGTAAAGGCTGGAAAAATGCCCATCAGTTTGTAACAAAGCCTATGTCCGTGCCAGTGTGGTATACACAGCCTTTAATTCCAGTCCTGTGGAGGAGGCAGAGGCAGAGGCAGGTGGATCTTGAGTTCCAGGGCAGCCAGAATGCATAAGATCATCTCCAAAAACAAAAGCAGAAAGCAGTCACGGATGACGTGTCCCAGCACATGGCCTGTAGTAGTAGTTCCTTCACAGTGTGAGTGTACCATCGTTGTGACTCTTATATTGCAAATAAAGGTGATGTTCATTTGGAAAGCAGAAGCCAGAGAGACACAGTTCTAGGCTACCCTCAGCCACACAGCAAGTTCTGAGTAAAGTGGGCTAGACAGAGACTGTGGGTAGGAGGAGCGGGGCAGCAATCGGATATAGAGTGAATAAGTTAAAAAATACATGTATGTCAGGCAGCTCCAGGGGCACCTACACATGAATATGCACACAGCATAAAAATGAACACATAAATGAGTATCTCACTTGTTCTCTTCTTCTATTTCAGCGAAGAATAGCCAGGATTCAGCAGATAGAAAAGGACATACTTCGTGTACGACAGCTTTTACAGTCCCAAGCAGCTGAAGCGGAGGTTAGTAAAGTCCCCCTTTGTTACGTGTCGTGTAAGTAGCTCTTCCTGGAAAAGAAAATGTTTGTAGTTAACGTGGCATCATTAAGATATGAACCTTTTAGAGAGAAAGTTTTTTCTTTTTTAATTATTTTTGTTATATGCATTGGTGTTTTGCCTGCACGTATGTCTATGTGAGGATGCCAGATCCCCTTTGAATTGGAGTTAACAGTTGTGAGCTGCCATATGGGTGCTGGGAATTGAACCCAGGTCTCCTCTACAGTCCAAAAACATTTTATACTTTTCAGCAATTAAAATTTAGTCTTTAGCATAAACTGTAAATTTGTATACTCAAATCACTACTTGAGCTATCATTTCCCTTTTCTTTTTCTTATATGTAATTCATAGTAAGAAAATTGATCAGACATATTTATTTGTGGTTATCCCACAGTCCTTATTGAAATGATAGTAAAAGCATTAAGTGAAAAGAGTCACAAATACCAGGGAAGTGACAGGAATAAAAATGGAGGCTCTGGGAACATGTTCAATAGACTTAACTGTTATACCATATTATAGGGAATAAGGAAGGCTGTGACAGAGTCCAGTGTGCATCGTGGAATCCTAAGGGGTTCCTGCCTGGTTATGCAGGTCACCTGTGAATAGAAGTATGAAAAGGGACTGAAATGAGGTTAGTTGAAAACTTGTCTAGAACCAGGTGATGGGGTGGGGAGACGGCTTAGCAGTTAGAGCATTGGCTGCACTTTCAGAAGAACCAGGTCCAGCACCTGCATGGTAGCTCACAACCATCTGTAACTCCACTTCTATGGGATCTGGTGCCTTCTCCTAGCCTCTATGGGTAGCATGCTTACATGTGGTGCACATAGATGTCCATGAAGGCAACACCTGTACAGATCACAATAAATATAATAAAGAAGCAGATGGGCCCTGAAACTGCTTCACATTTTCAGCACAACTGTTGTCGTTTCTCTTTTCAGTCTTAACAGAAAATAAGTTATCCCACATACCGCCCCCCTCAAAAAGGATATGGATCTTTGAATTATAGTAATGGTATAGATAGAGTTTAGTGTAGATTATAGTAAATCTGTATAATTAATTGAAGCTGGAGATAGTGTATAAAAAGCTAAATTAATTGGAAATGTACTCAATGGTGAGATTCCTGCTGTCCTCTAGCCTTGTCATCTCTAGGAAGCGTCTCTAAGAAACACAGCTAACCCAAGAAAAGGGCTAAGGAGTCCTCACCACACCAGACCAGCTAGTCCATTCTGTGCTCACTGTGGCTGGCTAACTTCATTGAATTTTTCCATAGCTAGCCCACTCTTCAGTCTGAGTGGACACTAAGACTGCTAGGCATTGTAATGATGTCCTGGTAAGAAGATCTTAGAGGCAGAGTCTCTTGTTGCAGGGAGAAGGAAAGCTCAGCACTGCAGCTGAGCTTCATACCCAGCAGAAGCAGGGTGTGATCCTGCGCATGCCTGAACCTCAGCATCTGGGAGGCAGAGCAGGAGGCCAGCCTGAGAGACATGAAAATTAACATATTTTTTCGTAAAGTAGAACAAGACAATGAAACACAAAATAGAATGGGAGGCAGACAAGATGGTTCATCATAGAGCTTGCTGGCCTGAGCTCATATCCCAGCCAAAGGACCCACGTGGTGAAAGGAGCAAAGCAGTTTGCAGTTCTCTGAGCTCCATAGGTGTGAATACGGGAGCACGCACACAGACTAAACAAGTAATAAATGAAAGGGGGGTTGTTTTTAAAGGAAAATTCTAAAGCCTAGAAAAGGAAGAGAAATTCCACACAACAAAATATAAAGTAGATTCCTTTAGATTTCTCAGCAGCCAATCTAGGAATCCAGGAAACAAGACTGTTTTTTTGTTTTGTTTTGTTTAAAAAACTTAAGAATTTTTTCAGTTCCTTTGACACCATTCTTTGTCCAACAATTCAGTTCAGTTACCTCAAGTTGATATTAGATCCCACAAGCAAAGCTCTTAGTTACTTGCAAGACTGTTGACATTTCGTACATACAACAGGATTTGGATGTGCCCACCTATAATTGTCTCTTCCTGCCATGAATCCCACTGAAGATATACTGCAGACCATTGCCGTCCTGACACTACCCGACCCCACACGACAAAAGCCAAGTTCTTCATCCTTTAAGTGCCCCGGTGATACACTACCCAATTGACTTCCACTTCCTGTTGGCTATGATAAAATACCACGGTGGAGAAGTCACAGCAGCAGGAGCCAAGAACAGTATACACTGTTTATGCGACCAGCTTTCTCCTTTTATACAGTCTAGGATCCCAGCCAGGAAGTGAAGTCATCCATAGGGGCAGGTCTTCCCAACTCAATCACTTTCACACTTACAAGGCCTCACAGGCCTTCTCAGAGTCTGTCTGTCTCCCTGGTGACTCTAGATCTCACATTGAGAATTGAGGTCGTTATCACACCAGTAACATCTACTGTTGTTGTGTATCAATTTAGAAATTCAGGCCTTTACAAACATCCAGAATGCTCAGAATTCACTAAAAGCTCTGTACTTGAGTGATTCTACTTTTATTATAAGGGACACAACAAAAGCCAAATGAGAGACACATTGCAAAGTCCAAAGACGAGGTGAGTTGGTGGCAGGTGAAATTACCGAGCGTTCTCCCGTGGGATCTCGGTTTGTAACCCCTCATTTTCCATCTGGGCTGCAAACTTACGGGTTTTGATTTGTATTTAGGATGTAAAGTGGTGCACCTGAAAATACTTGGCAGTTCCTCAAAACATTAAATGTAAAATTGCCGCATAACCCAGCAGTTCCAGTCTCAGGTATCGATTAGAAAGTGGCTACATAATGATTCTCAACTCAGCTGTTCATTCAGCCTTATTCATTGTATCCCAAAAGGAAAGTCGGGACAAATGTGACACTGTTAGGCGACACTTAAAGTTGGATACAATAAACCACATAAGTCCACTTAAAATTGCTAGAAGACTGGGGAAATGGCTTAGTGGATAAAGTGCTTGCTGTGCAGTGTGAGGACCAGAGTTAGGACACCCAGAGCCTGCCAGCTCTGGAATCAGTGAGGGACCCTGTCTCAGTATGTAAAGTTGAGGGTGATCTCACGGAAGACAACAGCGTCAGCTCTGGTTCTTCACAACTTCGTGCGTGCGTGAGTGCGCGCGCGCACATACACTTTTAGTTAAATGTCTAGAAAAAAATTATTTTAAAGATACAACTCAAGCCTGGTAGCATTTGGTAAGTAGAGGGAATTAAAAGTTTCAAGGCCGACCTAGGCAACATAGTGAGACTATCTCGCCCTAACAAAAACTCAAAGTAGATGAGCTGTTGCCTGGTGCAGGAGTGGAAATGTGGACTAACTGTGAACAGTAGGAGAGAACTTACTGTAATGATAAAAATAGTCTAAAACTAGATTATGGTGATGCTGGGTAAATTCATTGAAAATCATTAAATCGAACACTTAATGGGTATATTTTATGGCATTCAACAGCTTAAACAAAACTGCTTTTATTTATTTCACTAAACCAGTAATACACTCGTATTACCCAGCACTCAGAAGGCAGAGGCAGGAAGGTCAGTAGTTCAGTCCTACCTCAGCTACCTAGCAAATTCAAAACCAGCATGAGGTACGTGAGCCCCTCCCTCAGATAACATCTTTCTTCCCAGTCTGCCACCTAGGGTAGAAAACTGACTTGGTTTCACAGCAGATACAGGACTATTGTCTACTAGAAGTTAGCAACAGCCAGCCTTTCTAGAGAAGAGTAGTGAGGAGGACAGGTACCCAGGAGTGCAGTGCCCTGCTCCTCCTCCATGTCTGTGGGAGGCACTCATTGCTGTGAGGCACACAGCCTCATGCTCTGGGAAGGTATGGAACAGGATTGTGAGGTGGATAATTACACCACCCTACAGTCAGAAAACAGGAAAATGAGTGCAGGTGCTCAACCACTTCCTCCTTCCCTTCGAGTCGGTATCGGGACCCATCGGGTAGTGGTGCCCACCTCTGATGGTCTTTCTTCCTTGTTAATGTCTGTAGAACGCCCTCTCGTACATTCAGGAGTGTGTCCGTCAGGTTAACCAAGGCTAACATCATGCTAGTCTAGTACCAGATCCTGTCAGGTATCTCTCTGTGGCTGTGCTTATGTCTCCACTACTACCATTCTGTGACAGTTCACCTCTTCTTGACTAATGCTACTGCATTAGCCTCCCAACTGCTCCTCAAGTCACTTAGCTTTGACCCATTGACCGTTTGTTAACTATGCAAGGCGGCAGCTGGGCATGTAGTACAGTTGGTAAGTCCTGACCTAGCATGCACAGAACCCTAGGCTTTACTCCTAGTAGCACAGAAAACCAGGGATAGTGTCACACATCTGTTATCCCCGAATTTGAGGATATGAGGACCAGAAGTTCAAGACCTCCTCAGCTACACAGCAGGCTTGAGGCTAGTCTGGGCTACATGAGACTCTCTAAGTAGATAACATGGGTATGATAACGTGGTAGTCTCAGGATAACGTAGAAAAGGCAAATCCAACAAAGTCAGTACATTTTTAAAACTACCATTTAAAAGCTATTTTTATTCTATGTGTATAAATTCCTTTTTGCCTGCTTCTATGTCCATGTACCCCATGTGTGCCTGTGTCAGTGGAAGCCAAAAGAGGTCATCGGATCCCCTGGGATTGGAGTTACTGATGTGTATAAGCCATGAGGATACTGGAACTCAAACTTGGGTGGTCTGGAAGAGCAGCCAGTGTCCTTAACTACTCTCACTTTAATTCTGCTCACCTCTTTACTTGTGGTACTTGAGCAATATTGTGACCTTTGATATGCCACAAGAAGTCACACTTCCCCCTGCTGCAGCTCTTTCCATGTGACCCTCTGTTTACCTAAAATGTCCACCACCCTAGTCACCAGTTCCTCTTTCCAGCAGCACTTCCTAAGAAAGCACCCTGCTTCTTCACACAGCTCCCAGCTCTCTTCATGAGCTCTTGGCTTTCCTTCATAGCACTTGGCGAAGTTTTGACTTTATCGTTACAGTTTTGGTGTTTTGAAAGTGTGTTCCCTTAAGCCAGGACAGACAGACAGTAGTGTTGGCTATAAGCACACTGACGTCTTCCCTTGTGCTTCTGCTATGTCGTGCGCTCGCCTGAATCCTTGACTAGTTTTATTATGAGTGACTGTATTTCTGCTCTGGTTGATTTTAGTCTTTCTAAGTAGTCTAGAAAGGCTTAAGGGTTAAATATCCAGGGAAGACATTTCAGAATATAATGGTACTTTATGTCAGATTGTTAGAGCATAGTCCTTACATTAGATTTTGATGATAGCATTTTCCTAAAGCAAGCAGATAAAAGTTTTATAGAAGATGGTGGGAGGCTAGGCGGTGGTGATGCACGCCTTTAATCCCAGCACTTGGGAGGCAGAAGCAGGTGGATTTCTGAGTTTGAGGCCAGCCTGGTCTACAGAGTGAGTTCCAGGACAGCCAGGGCTACTCAGAGAAACCTGTCTCAAAAAACAACAACAAAAAAGATGGTGGGAGATTATTTTAGTTCTTGTATCTGTTCGGGTGGTTTACAAAGTGCCTGCTTTGTATATCCTGTTCTAAAATGACTACTTTTACTAGGTATAATATGTTACTTTATTTCATATAACAGATGGTGGTTACATTAGCAAAATTTTTCTGTTTTATTTATCAGTTCCAAAGAGCTTGTCACTTGGTCCCATATGACATTAGCAGAAGATGTGCACATACTCTCGTAAAAACATGCCTACAAGGGAGCTGTTTGTAACTTAAGGTGTTAGTTTAACTGCTATATTTGCAGCCCCATTAAATGCCAAAATCATGTGACCTTGCAACAAAGGACAGTTATTTGCTCTAGGTGGGTTGTGGGTGATAATGTGAGGAGCACATCTGGTGGAGGATGGTGTTTCTGTGAGTCTCTGAAATCCTTTTTCTGTGTAGCCCGAGTGCTTAGGGGACACTTAGCTGTGCTGGAGGTCAGAAGTGTGGCATGCACTTCTGTGCCTTTGTCAACCTATATCCTAGAATTTTGAAGCGAAAAATAAGCTGTGAGCTATAAACGCAAACTGTTTCTGTACGTAATGCTACTGTGTGTTAACAGAGGTCATCTCAGAGCAAGCATGGCGCTGCCTCCCACGAAGCTGATCAGCAGCATGAAGGCCAAGGAGTGGTAGAAAGCAGCATGGCGACTTCTGGTAGTGGTCAGGTATGACTGTTTTCAAATGGACAAGTCGTATCGATTTCCTTAGAATGTGTCCTTCTAGAAACATTCAGTATCAAAGTACTCTCATTTAAATACACTTTCTGAACTTGTTGGAATATTTTATGCTCCAGATCGCGTTTGTGTCCCGTTTGTGTCAGCGGCTGCTGTGCATGGGTCTGGAGAGAGTTTACCTCCGAGGGCTGACACTGTTGTTGCATGTTAGCACAGTCCTGCTTTCCTCTCGAGCCTCAGGACAAAGGCCTCTTTCTGGTTTCAGCTGTCACAGAGGCCCCATAGCTCTTACCTCCTGGTGACTTAAAGTTCACACAAATTGAGAAAGAAATCATTGTTGGAAAAGATTATTCTGATGCTTGTAAATAAAAAAAAGCTTCATACTTCATCATGTTTTGCTGGCACTGTGTTAATTTTTACCATCTCTACAAATTGCCAACAATTTTTAAGTAGTGGTTTATTGAAATAATATGACAACTTTTCATTTGTGTGTTCTATAGTTTTCAAATTTCTTCAACAGATGGTTTTATGTTGTAAAGGAATGATATTTAAAAACTAAAATTTTCCTACTATTATCAACACAGAAGATTGGTCTTTCTAAGTTACTTTTGATAGTACTGTTTATATCCAAAAAAGAGAATATTCTGTTAATTCACTAATATATAAAGCTTAAAATATTATCCAAAAATATTTCCTTGTACTGAACTAAAGCAGATAATTTATTCCACATCACTAGTTAGTATTATATAGGAACATTATTTAATGGTTAATTAGGATAAAATAGTGAGAATTAAATAAAAGGTTTGAGTTCTTTCTCTGTTACTGTTCCAGGAATTCCTTGAGAACTGCGTATTCCTACGGTGTAGAAGAAAGAGTTGAGTTTCATTTGACAGTTGTTGAAGCTTCAGATCATATTCTAATTACTGTACACTTTAAAGTCTTATTCATCTGGTAGACTCTGTCTATACAGACCTAATGAAGGGGTGGGAAAGCCACAAAAGAAAGATCAGGAGGTTTCAGAAGAATGTGAATATTTTGTATCTGAGGAAATGAAAACAAGATTGGCAGACAACAGAAGTCAAGACCAGGGGCTGGAGAAGCTCAGCAGTTAACAGACTGACCAGTTTCCCAGAGGACCCAGGCTCCAGACCCAGCACCCACATGGCAGCTCACTCCAGTCCCAGTAGATTCAATTTTATTTTCTGGCTACCAAGAGCCAGCCACTCAAGTAGAACACAGACATGCATGCAGACAAAACACCCACACATGTAAAATTAATTATTTAATTAAATTTTTTTTACTTTTACCTTTTTTAATTGAAATATAATTACATCATTTTCCCTCTGCCCTTCAGTCCCTCCTGTGTCCATCTGTTTGTGCCCTCTCCTGAAATTCATGACCTCTATTATTATTATTATTGCTACATATGTATGCATGTAACATATAAGTATGTAAACAAAACCTGCTGAATCTGTCTAGTGTTTGAGTGTTCATGGTTTCAGGGCTGACCACTTGATATTGAGTAACCAGTAAAGAGACTCATTTCTGGAGAAGACTAAGTTTTCGTTGCCTGTAGTTCTTTGTCTAGGCTTGCCTCCTCCCCGCCTGCCCACTGGATATCCCCTTTCCACACTGGCATGTCTGTTGGTACTGTCCTGTATCGTGGCCTATGCTTCCCTGTCATTTTAAGAGACACAGTTTCACAGCGGATTTCCTGGTCCTCTGGCTTTTGCAGTTTTCTGGCCCTCTTCTGAGATGTTCCCTGTGGTTTAAGTAAAAGAGTTGTGTTGTACACACACACACAATTCATTGTTGTCTGCATTTTACTGCTCTGTAATGGTCTCCACCTATTTCAGAGAGAAGCTTCTTTAATGAGGAGTGGGAGCACCACTGAGATGTGGATGGAAGGATCAAGATTTAGAATGGAGTCAGGAGTTTGCTGCTTTAATAAAGTACTGGTAATAGTCTCTCAGAGCCGTGACTTCACTCACCCTGGGTAGCTGACTAGGCTTCCAGTTCCAAGCATAATTTCATTTCCCTCCTGTTTAGCATGCCTTAATTCTAGTTAGGCAACTGTTGGTTAACCACCAAGCTATGTGTGAGTACCACTGTGCATCTATCTTTCTCTCCTTCCTTCCCTCCTTCCCTCCTTCCTTCCTTCCCTCCTTCCTTCCTTCCTTCCTTCCTTCCTTCCTTCCTTCCTTCCTTCCTTCCTTCCTATAACCTATATTTATTTAATGGTTTTTGGTTTGTTTGGGTTTTTTGTTTTTGATGCAGGGTCTCTTTGTAGGCCTGGTTGTCCTGGTCGTCACTGGCTAGCCTTGAACTCAGAGATCCCTTTGCCCCCCAAGTACTGGGTGGGATTAAAGGCATGTGTCACCACCACCCAGCTCCCTTAGGGTTATCTTACATGCTGGGCTTTGTTACAGTTCACAGATGCCATAGCTGGGCTGTCAGCTTGCACAACATCTTCCAGTGTGTGAAAGCTGGTCCTCAGGGAGGAGGCTTGACTTTCAAAAGTCAAAATCAAAGCTAGGCATGATGGCATGTACCTATAATCCTGTCACTTGGGATGGAGAAGCAGTAAAATTGGGAGTTCAAGGCTACCCTAGAGCCAATTAGAGGCCAGCCTGGGTTACTGGAGACCCTGTCCCAGAACAACAACAAAAAAAGTCAGATTATGTTACTTGCAAACATTTATAGAAAGCAAAAATTTTAAAATACAGATATTTATAAATCAGGTATTTCATAAAGGTGCTTCAAAATGGGCACAAGAGGGGCCAGTGAAATAGTTCATTAGATGTGTTTGTATGTATTTGCATAGAGAAATGTCAAGGTTAGTGTTCAAGTAGGTATCATTATGTGTTGGGGGTTTTTTTGTTTGTTTTTTTGTTGTTTTTTCAATGTGTTGAGGTTTTTATAGCTTTTGTTTTATTGTTTATACATTTGTATATTTTAATTTTCTAATAAGTCAAATTTTTACAGTATAAAGGCATTTTTATTTTGGGAAAATAGAAGAAAATACTGTACTGATTTCCATTCCTCTGTTACTTAGGGTGTCCCCAGAGGCCTGTTTGAAACTGTTTGCAGTCCAGGAATCACCCCACAAACCACTTAGACACTGATCTCAGTCAAGCAGGGATAGTTTATTGACCTCTCTCTTCCCCCCCTCCTCTCTCTCTCTCTCTCAGTCAGGGACACAGTCAGACTCAGTTGCTAAGACTGCAACCCTGACTGTTTCCAAGGGGCAGTTTATAAAGGCAAAACCCAGAAGCTCATAACAACCATAAAAGCTCATACACAAGTGCAGGAGATGCTGCCGGCCAGTTGGGCGGATGGTTTGAGTCCCAGGAAGACAAAGAGTACAACATGAACAAGCAGTATAGTTTTTGTTGCTAACTATACAAAGCTGTTCTGACCTTTGTTGAGATTGCCTCTAAAGGAGGGAGAGAGTCTGGGGAATTTCCAAGAACACCAAAGCATAGAACTTATTAACAGGATTTGCTGTTAATGGTTACCTCTGGCATGAAAAAGGTCCTCTGTAACAGTGTAAGATGGCTGGCTACAGATTAAAAAAAAATGGCTACAGTAATGTCAGAAGGCAGCAGCAACCTAGGTCTTAAAGGAACCTCATGTTATTTAGTGTGAGAATGGCAGAAGAGGGAACCTGTTGAAAGGAGTAAATTAGTCATGGTAGCACTTGCCAGTAATCCTGACACTGAAACCTGAAGTAGGATGGCAAGTTCAAGTCCAGCCTGGGTTACATAGTGAGTTCTAGGCCAGCCTGAGCCACATGGAGAGACGCTGTCTCAAGAAAAAGAAAGAAAGCAGTAATTCAGAACCGAGTAATTATTCTCTCTCCAAATAATAAATTCTCTTGTTTTACATTAATTCCACCAACACTGTATGTGTGGTTATTATCAGTCACTGCTCTCAAATCCTAATGTAGATGAACAGTCAACATCAGTGACTCCAAGATTCCTCAGACACTAGTCTCAGCTATTTGAAGGACTGATGCAGAATTACCACTTAAGTCAGTTTTGTGCCTCCAGAGTACTGGGATTAAGGTGTATCCCCCCACAACTGTCCCTTAAGCCTATCTTGATAGGATCTGTATACATGACAACTTTTTTCTGTTAAGTCTTGTCTCATTTATATTACATACTGACTGAAGTTTCCCCTCCCTCTCTCATCCCATCACCTCCCCCAGACCTCCAGACTCCTCCTGTTTCCCTTCAGAAAAGAGCAGGCCTCCCAGGGATATCAACTGAACATGGCATATCAAGATACAGTAAGACTAGACACAAACCCTCATATCAAAGCCAGACAAGGCAACCCAGTAAGAGGAAAGGGTCCTGGAGCAGAGACGCCCTCTCCCAAGAACATCAAGCCACACAACCACAACAGTAAATGTAGAGGCCAAGCTCAGACCTGTACAGGCTCTGTGATTGTCACTTCAGTCCCAGCAGCAACAGTAGGAGTCCTACCTAGTGGTTTGTTTTCTGTACGACAGTCTGATAAATGAGTGGATTGAGTGGTTGTAAAGAAGAACTGATATACCCTTGTTAGGAAGAGGGTTTCTTGATCTGTGGCTAATTTCTTTAGGAAGCTAAGAGAAGTAAATTATTCAGGCAAGTCCCTGCGTGTCTGTGTTGAACTTCTTCCTTAAAGGGGCCTGAGCTCTGCAGTTTGAAGGTCTTTGTAAGGCCTTTAGCAGTGACGGTGAAGTTCCAGTGGGAGGAGCCATGAACTGCTGCTGCTGGCCCAGGACTCCTTGCTGTGGCGGTTACAGATGGCACAAATAACCCAGATCCGTATGGATCTCATCCACTCTGACTACCCATTTTATTTCTGAAGAATATTCCATCATTTGTTCCATAAATATTTCACTCTACATTTCCAAGATAAGAATGCTTTTCAAAATGCAAAACTACTGTCATTATATCTCCAAAGAAACAAATGAATCCTTAGTAGCATAGGATAGCCTATCATGATTCGTTTGCTATTGTTTCATAAATGTGTTTATCATATTTTGTTTGACTTTAGGCCTAGATAAGGACCATAAATCAGATTTTGTTGGTTATATCTAAAATCTTTGCCACCAGTAATTTTTCCATCCTGTCCTCTGTTCTTTCTACAATAGAATCTGCGTTTGCCAGTCTCCCACCTTAGTCCAGTGACTCCACAGCTTAAATAGAACATCTTTTATAGCTCCCTCAGATACTTAATTATTTAATTTAACCTATGTCCACACTAGAATACACCACGCTCCATACTTATGTCTTTAGAGATACCCTAAGTTTTATTTACTGCAGCTTTTCAGTTCATAGCAGGTCATTGCCTCTTCCTGTTTACCTCTGGTATTTTGTGCAGTCTGCCATAGTTATGTATAAGTAACTGCAGTTACTTATCTCCTCATCTTTCCCCAATAGAATCTCAACTCTTTCTAAACTGGGAGCTTCAGAGTAGCCTGTATTTGTAATCTAAATCATACTGTCTGTAATGTGCTTAACTTCTAGAGTTCAGCTGCACGTGTGGATCATGAAACAGCCAGTGTTTTGAGTTCTAGTGGGACACACTCTGCTCCTCGAAGGCTGACAAGTCATCTGGGGACAAAGGTAACAGCAGATTACAAACCCTCTTGCTGGTGCTAGTGGTATTTTGCTAAGATGGGCTTCATGAACATTTAAAGAATTCTCACTCAAGTCTCTTAAAAAGAAAAATGACATTTTTATACAAAGAAGCAAAACAAGAAGAAATAAGAATTATAAGAACTACAGAATTGGGAGTCTGTTAATTTCGTTTTCAGCTCATTATCCATTTACCTGCAAGCATCCTAAGCTCCAGCCAAACTGACTTCTTCATCACCCCTGTGCCTTTCCACTTTAATGTCGTGCCTGCAGCAGCAAGCAGCACTTCTTGCCCCACCTTGAAGGGCCATTAGTCTTTCCACAGGTCAGGATTCTGAGCTCTGTGTCTCCAGAAGAGTTTCTTAACTTCTAGAAGCTTCTCAGATACTCACCTTCTTTGTCATTAACAGCTGGGATGAAACTCCCTCTGAAAAAACAGATAGTTTTTCTCTGTCCTTAGCATCTCACAGTGGCTACAAATGAGTGTTAATGAATATTTATTGAAATGGATAGAAAACATTTATTGAAATTGAAGATTAGCCAATACAGCAAATATCTTAAAATGGGAAATGTGTGAGAAGAAAGTCATTTTCGTATTTTACTATGGTAGAATTACGAGCAATATGTTTTCAGTCAAAACTGAAGAATTACATTGTCTTCATAGCTTATTTTATGCTCTTTAAATAATACAGCAGTGCTTAGGAAGCATTAAAATAACATTAATTTAAGAAGTGAATTTTAGGCTGAAGATGTAAGTCATTGGTAGAGTGCTTGCCAAGTATGCTCAAGGCTCTGAGCTCAATTTATTAAGAAGAAAAAACAGTTAAAGAAATGGCTAGTCAGTGATAGCTCACACCTTTAATCTCAGTTGATCTCTGGGTTTGAGGCCAGCCTGGGCTACAAAATGACAGCTAGTGCGAACCAGAGAAACCCTGTCTTGTGGGTAGGGGGTATTAAGGAGATTGAGTGATCGATCAGTGGTAGTCTACTGCAGTTTCTGTATGGGACCTCTCTAAAACATGCCAGTAAGTAGTTCTCTGCATTGTCACCACTTCTCTAAGACAGTAAATTCTTACTGAAAAGAAGGACTAGGCTTCAGGCCAAAACCAGGCCATTCGGGTCAGAGCAGATGAGGCCGGCTCAGCATCAGCACAGTGTTGACTCAGGAAGGGTGCATTTCCTATAGCAATGACTTGTGCATAATAATCTTCAGGCCTGGTTTTCTGTGTAATGTAAATCCCTTCATTTTGTAGCTCAGAAAATTGATGCTCAAGAAAAGTCAGATAAAAGTAGCTAGTCCCACGCAGCTTGCTTAAGTGATGGAGCCAGACTTTGAACCTATATCTGATGAAAACACATGTATCCACAGTCCTGTCACTGCCATAATAGAACTAGCACCAGTGGAAAGTGTATGTGTTTACATACTCCAAGCAGCGTTTTGTAACCTTAGCAACATGGACTTAGTCATTCTGCCTCTGTAGGATATTAAACAGCACCCCCTGGCCTCTACCTACAAAGCCCCCTAACACTCATGCACCACCGTTGTTAGGACCAAAATTCTGTCTCAACATACAGCCGGATGTGTCCTTGTGGATCTCTGTCTTAAACAGATGGTGCATTCTTCCTATGTACCCTCTCCTTTCACGGAGCATCTTCTCACTTGGAAGGGAAACTGATAACAACCCATGCTAACTGGATGCCATCTTTCTATTTCTGGTTTGCTTCTAAGCTAATCCTCCCAATGTGTCAAAGCAACTAATGCTTACCAGTGGCTTCTCAAAAAGAAAATGATTCTGTGATTATGGCATTTTTTTTTAATGGCAAAATAATTTTATATGTAACAATCATATAAGTTTAAATGTCATTATAATCTGATGAAATGTAATGATTGCAGAGAATTAGGATTTAGTAGATTATAATTGTTACAAATGTTTTCTATTGTTTAGAAGTAAAATACAGTTTTAAATTATATAAAGAATTTAAATTAAACAGATTCCAGAGAGAAGAGAAAGAGAGAGAGAGAGAGAGAGAGAGAATATGAATGGAGTATCTGAGAGAAGGAAAAATTATTTTCATTCATAATAATCAGTGACCTTTAGCTGATATAGGCAAATAGCAATTTCAATACTGTATGAACCTGCTTTTTTTTTTTTAAACAGTCTGAACTATTACTGTTATTTATTCATATAAACCAACTGTGGATGTTATTTTTAAATAGCTGTCATCACTTCATCCAGAAAAGTTTTCTTTTATTTTAATTTTTATTGAATATAGTAAATAATCCCATTCATCACTTCATTAGATTTGTTTTTTGGGTATTAAAGTTATAATTTTGTTTCTAAACTCATTTGGCCCACAGGTGGAAATGGTGTATTCATTGTTGTCAATGCTTGGTACTCATGATAAGGATGATATGTCACGAACTTTGCTAGCTATGTCTAGCTCCCAAGACAGCTGTATATCCATGCGACAGTCTGGATGTCTTCCTCTCCTCATCCAGCTTTTACATGGCAATGACAAAGACTCTGTATTGTTGGGAAATTCCCGGGGCAGTAAAGAGGCTCGGGCCAGGGCCAGTGCAGCACTCCACAACATCATTCACTCACAGCCTGATGACAAGAGAGGCAGGCGTGAAATCCGAGTCCTTCATCTTTTGGAACAGATACGAGCTTACTGTGAAACCTGTTGGGAGTGGCAGGAAGCCCATGAACAAGGCATGGACCAGGACAAAAATCCAAGTATGTTCTTTGTAGTGTACATCATAATGCATGTTTCAAAGCATATATAAAAGCTTTTGGTTAGAAATTCTTTTTAGTTAATATGCTATCTTTATGAATAGAAGGAATTTATATTAACTAACTAATGCTGCTAATATATTTAAGGCTTAAATCTGCATTTCCCTGAAAAATTTTTAGCAAAGGAATGTGTTATGTGTAGTATTGTGTAATCAGATATAAAGGTAATCTGGCTGGGCAGGCATTCCCTTTCTCCCACAGTGCACCATTGCTCTCCCTAGCCCTGAAGCTGAGTACTCAATTAAAGAGGACACCCTTCCCCAGAAGACGAGGACCATCCAGTCAGGGGTGTATGAGTAGTAGCAGTCCCCTGCTAGAACTTCCAGGCAAGCTTTCAAGAACAGACCAAAACAATTTTTTTGTAGTTGAAACTTAAAGGCAGCTGCTTTGATGATTCATGTGTGATCTCTGCATTTGGGGGGTGGAGACATGAGGATCAGGAGTTCAAGGTCATCTTGGACTGCACAGATTTCAGGTCAGCCTATGTCATGAAGCCCTGTTACAAAGAAGCACAAAAAGAAGACTCTACTTACGAGAGCTAGAATCAGAGTGAGCAGTTAGGTTGCCTTCCTTGAAGCTCAGGAAAGTAATTCACATAAGTCCTTCAGCTATTAGCAACCAAACCATACATCTTTTATATTTTCATGTCAGTATTTACTGGACACACTATCTGTTGGTTTTTGATACTCACAATAGTCTTTTGAAGCAGAAGAAAAGCAAAGTGTTACTGCTTCCATTTATAAATGAAACCGAGGCTTAAACTGAAAACACTTTAATATGTTCTAGAACCTATATAGCAGTATTTCCTAGGCTTAATATAAGATTATTTGGAATCTTAAGAATGTGTAAGAAAAAGAGCAGAGATGATTTTTTTTTAATCCACTTAAGGAGTCTTGGGGTAAGAGGTAGCAGACACTTTGTTTGGAGGACATGTCTTTCTTGATGGAGGAGTACCCACAATTATTTAATAATTTATATTATTGCTCTGAAAAAATACTTTCTGTCAAATAATGACTTTTGAAACCTTGCATATAATATTAAAATGTAAGTGCATATTCTTGGATACTATTTATGTCTATATAGGAAACTTACTGCTGGGTACCACATTTGTATGCAGCCATATGCATTTAATTCATAAACCATAATAGCTGTTTACACTGAAATTAGAAACAAAACCCAACAGTATTATGCCAAAGTATGTTTATTCCTAGCTACAGAAAACCTAGAAGAGATTTGGTCTTACAGTGTTGGTTAAGGCTGACAGTTGCTCAGCATGCTTATGGAATCAAGACAGCCCTTGGTACATTTGCCGTTCTGCATCTGTGGTATTTACTCATCCATTCAGCAAATATTTGTTGATCTACTAACCTCCTATACATTAGGGATGTATTAATAACCTCTGCTTATTTTGAAAATGTAATAGCATCTTTTTAAGATAGCAAATCATTATGTCTTAGGTGACTTTGTTTTTCAGTGCCAGCCCCTGTTGAACATCAGATATGCCCTGCCGTGTGTGTTCTAATGAAGCTTTCATTTGATGAAGAGCATAGGCATGCAATGAATGAACTTGGTAAGATAAAAGCTTCCCTAACGCCACAAATAATTGCTGCTGAATTTTTAAAACACGAAAGAAATTGATTATTACTATAAGTTTAGACAGAGAACTAATGTAAGGCTACTAACCTTGATCAGCTGCTCCCATCCATATAAGAAAAAAGAAAAATACTGTACCCTGTTCCCCATAGGAGACCAAAATGTCTATTCTCCTATAAACCAACTTCAATTTTTAAAATAGTTACTAAAGATTGGAAAAATTACCAAGTGGACCACTTCGGTCCCTGTTGCCCAAATAGATCCTGTGTTGTGTCTGATGAAGACAGTTTAAGTTATTTGTTAAGACAGCATTGTTATTGCAGTCAAATCTGTCGGACACCTTAGATGAACACCAAGAAGAACAGTTACTAAAATTTTAATTTATCTTAATGGTTATCAGTATTTTACTGGATTTTAACCATGGTTGAAACTGGAGTATGTAGAAAGCCATGTTCTACCTGAAGTTAGAGACACTTGATTCGTTTTGTAGAAATCGCTCCTTCAGGTATACACTATTACATCCTCTAAACCCTGTGTGATCATTGAGCACCCATTTTTTATGTTGGTTTTTGTTTAATTTCTAGGTTTATTTTACACATATATTCATAAATTGCATCATGCTGAGCCATGTCATGTGAACTGGATTTCTCTAGTCATGCCACAAAGCAAGAGCCACACACTGGGTTCTGTCTTAGTATGGCTGGGCCTGCTTTTGTGCTGTTTGGTTACATCACACCCCAGCCCCTGCCTTGCATCCTTACCACCTCATTGTTACTCATCATTTACTGTAAGCGTGGTACAGTTGTGAGCCTTAAATATGGCAGACTGCACTGCAGACGGGTTGTTGGCCCCTTCAGAGGCATCACTTTGAGAAGCTCTGGTCTGTGGTTTGAGGCTTGCCCTCCATCCGTGCTTTTCTTCCCACAGGCCCACCTGGTCCTCTTTCCAATGTCCTGTGAAACCTTACTTAATCTTTTGGGTTTTCCCCATTTCAGTACAATATCAGCATTTGTGGATTTTTTTTTCCTAATGCCAATAATTAAGAGAAAGGATAAAACTAACAACCAGGAAAGCTCAGTTTTAAGATATTGCAAAGGTTTTTCTGTAAATGTTCATATGTTCCAATGGACTGTAGACTAGGACTGACACATTAATTATCTGAATTTGAGAATAAAACTTAGACTCAGTATTTGTTCCTCTTCTTCTTCAGGTAGGAAGGCTACCCGGGGCATTTCATCACAGGAGCTAGGTCAGGGGCTTTCAGGTGAGGAGCAGGATGGGGCCTCTGGGGGTGTGGCTGTGGGGACGCAGCCACAGGGTTACCTTCCTCTCACTCCTCACCTTCAAATTCGCACTGGGGCAAAGGAGAGTTAGGCTTTGGGAGTGAATGGGAGTGAGTACAAGATAGCACAGGGATCTGGCAGGAAGGAGTACTAGAGGAGTCAGTCCTGGTTATGTGAGGAACAATTCTTACACCTAGTTAGTGTGTGAGGATCCCAGAAAGTTTGCTAGGCACTGGAATTTTCAAATGATTAAGACACACTCTGGCTTAAAAAAAAAATGTATTTACATTACTATTTACCAACATTCCTAGGTCGTAACAGTCAGTAGAGGTACTTGCCAGGCCAGATATTGTCCAGCCTGTAGCAAAAAACTTCCCAAGGGGGCCAAGGAAGCCCATTAAATAATCAGTCTGAGTGAGGTTATGCTTGTGGAACTGGAATATCCATGTGCAGATGCTGATGTGGATCCTAACGTCACTTCATGAGTAGAGCGTCTCATATAACTGTAACATCATATACTTTAAATATTAACTATCTTAAACTTGTTTCAACTAAGTCTAAACTATGGATTCTATTTCATATAATTTAAACACTTGAATTGCATCATATTTCAGTGAATCCTTTTACAGTTTTAACCTGTGAATTATGTTTTTTTTGCCTCAGAATTCACTGATTTTTACTTGCCTAAAATTAGAAAGGGATCTTTTTTTCTCTAATACTTAAAGTTTTACCAATTTTTCATCAGTCATAGTATTGTTGACATCTAGAATATCCTGCTTTCCTCCTTGTTTGAAATCAGATCCTAAAATGATATTGAGTTCCCTGACTTGTCAATGCTCTACATCTTGAGCAGACGTCAGTATCCTGGGCCACAGTCTTCCGGTCTGCAGTGACTTCCTAATCAGTGTCCCATGTCAGAAGTATCAGTTACAGTGCTGGCTCCTTCTCCGTTGCTCAAGTGTACAGATACTGGTCTTTGTTGAAGCTGGGCCTGACGCTCTTGTTCTCCCTCTCTGTGTTGTATCATCTGTTCCTAGGACTTCACTTCCTGTGTTAGTCACCATTGAGCTAGTGTTCTTCAGATTCACGTCTCAGTCTAACTTTCCCCTCTTAAGTTTTATGTGTGCTAGGCATACACTCTGCCGCCAAGCCCTTGGACTTGTTCCTGCTGCTTCTCTGACACATTTCCCTTGATAGAGTATTCTGGATACTTGTAACTGAACTCTCACAAACAGATTTTGTTACCTTCATCCCCAAGCCTGTCTTTTTCAGCATTCCTTTTGGAGTTCTAATAACCCAGCTGCTCAAATCAAAATCTTAGAAAAATCATACATGACTCCATTTAAATCTTCTACAGTTAGAAACTGAGCACTTTAATCCTGTTTCTTGAGTATATTTCAGTCCAGGTGTGATGGCACACCTGTAATCATAACTTGGGAGGCAAATGAGATTCTGAGTTCAAGGCCATTCTGGTCTACATAGGGTGTTCCGAGTCAGTGAGGGATGCATAGTAAAACCATCTCAAAATCAACAGTGTGCGTGCCCGTGCACACATACATACATATAATTGTTATTTCTCATCCTGAGGCAAGGCACCATTGTCTCTCTGGTTCTACATATTTTGTCTACTTTCAGTCTAAGCCATTCTGCCCATTGTACCCACCATACTCTATCTATCACATATCTCTACTTACACTTTCCTCTGTGTAACATCCTTAATGTGACATGGAGAGTCTCTGTGATCTGGTATCTACCCACCTCTGTCGCTTCACTTGGTGCTCAGACCCATTGAGCTCTTACACATACTGTTTAGCTATTCAGTCATCCATTAGAGTTCACCTTAAATGTTGTTTCTTAGACCCTTTCCTTGGAGCTCTCCCCACTCTAGATCTGGGTGCCTCACACCATTCATAAGTTTCATGAAGACAGGGACTGAATTTCACTCACTGACTGTACTTATCTATTATTGCAAATAGATGGAGGAAAGTCTTCATAAATATGGTTTGGATTTTCTTTATACAAATTAATTTGCTTGCCTGTGTTCAGAGAATTGCCTGTCATCTCTTCTTGTCATAGAGGTCTACGTTAGTCTTCATATAGTCAAGATGCTTTGTCTTACATTTTTTAGCTCAGCAGAGAACTTCATTTTGTAAATGGACAGATTCTTCCAATGATCTTTTTATGCCATTCACAAAATGTTAGTGTACTGGTCTTTGAGGTTAGCAACTTACCGAGACTTACAAGCATGTCTTTCTTTTCCTTTTTAATGCCTGAGCCACCTCTCTTTAACAACACAATACCCCGAGTCCCATGGTGATTGGTGTTGATGATGAGGAATCTTTAGTAGTTCGTGTGCATTTTATCTTTGTTTTGCTCTCATCCTCACCGTTTGCTTCCCTCTTTTTAATCCCCTTGACTGTCTGCCCTCTTCATGTTCCCAGCCTTCCCTTCCTACTGTTGACTGCCCTCTCCTTTCATGTCCCCAGCCTTCCCTTCCTACTGTTGAC
>JANHMN010000013.1:51644453-51673042 GCA_030674055.1 Rhabdomys pumilio | reverse complement strand
ACTGCCCTCTCCTTTCATGTCCCCAGCCTTCCCTTCCTACTGTTGACCACTCACGATTCAGCACACACACCTGTTAGTGAAGGAGTAGGAAGAAGGGAAATACTGAATCCTGGTACGGTTGGTTATTTTAGAAAATCAAAGAAAATTAAGATTATTTTTTTAAAGAAACTTGATAGAACTTTATAATAGGTTTGAACAAATCATTCTTTTCATAAAGTAAGTTTTACTTAAAGCAAAATTTTATTTAAAAGTTTCATTATTCCTAAGGATCATTATTTGACACACTAAAAAAGTATTAGACCACAGTATATGACAAATGGAAAGTAATTTTCAAGCCCTTGTATTAGCAGTAAGTTAATTTTTCTGTTTAGGTTTAGGAAGACCAGTGTTAACAAGTAGCCTTCATTGTTGGCAAGCTACAGTGTATGTCAGTGAATAGGAAATAATGTTTATTTCATTCAGTAAAGCAGGTGGTGGGAGGGTGGAGACACTGGCAGAGAGTGACATCATTGTCAGTTGTCATTCTCTGACACAAAAATTATTTACAACAGTTTTGTGGCTTTTAATTCTAAAGGCAAATTTAAACCATGTCTTCTCATTCTTAGAGCTCTTTCCCCCCTGGTTTTAAAATACCAAACTATACCAGTTTATTTGATTCTAGATTATTCTGTTTCCTTTGCCCTTGTTAATTAGGGGGACTTCAGGCCATTGCAGAGTTACTGCAGGTGGACTGTGAGATGTACGGGCTCACTAATGACCACTACAGTGTCACTCTAAGACGTTATGCTGGGATGGCCTTGACAAACTTGACCTTTGGAGATGTGGCCAACAAGGTATGTCCTCTATAAGATTTACTTCTCAAAGTAGCTTAGGTAGGAGTTAGTTTATTTTCTTAGAAACAACTTTTTGAACTAAAGAATTACTTATAACTGGGTTTTTTGTGTTTTTTGTTTGTTTGTTTGTTTTTGTTTTTTTGGTGTCTCCCACTGCATCCCAGTTGAACAGTGACTCCTAGAAGCACCTTTCTCACTGTGTCTGCATATCCCTACCTAGTAGGTCGTCTTCTGCCCAAACAAAGCAAAAGCACAGCTGAAGATGGAACCCTACACTGACATTATATCATTGCACCAACAGCACTGCTCCTCATACTAGGAATGTAGCTAAAAGGGATTGTACCTTTACCTAGCAAGTGTAGTGATCAGCACTGTAGAAAAGGATAATGAATAAACCACTGTCCCAGGAGTGACAGGAAAACCCTGTGACAAAGAATACACATACTGAGAGGCCATCAGACAGAACCCCATGCTCTGGTTTTTGCTTATCATTTCTCGGGGTTTTGCTTGGGTTTCCTAGTTAGTCAGATAAAAGAAATATATGACAGAAATGGAGACATCTGTCTTTCATTTAGGTAATCTTGTTCTGGGTCTTTTATAGGTAAAATAACATTTATGATTGAAGTAAAAGCAGGTCTGAAATTTAGTAGCTAGAAATAAAGCCATTTCGGGCAGGTTCCTTGATGACACTACTCCGAATCTACTGTTACAGGCTACACTGTGTTCTATGAAAGGCTGCATGAGAGCACTCGTGGCCCAGTTAAAATCCGAAAGTGAAGACTTACAGCAGGTACTACTTAGAATTTCTGACATGTTTCTTGGATATTACAAGTTAATGTACTAATTTATATTAAGCTTTGGCTCTGTATTTAGTGGCTTGTGCTAAAGTATGATTTAACTAACACTAAAGTAAATAATTATATTGAAGTAATTCTTTTTATCATCCTAGTAATACTGTTGGGAAATTTACTATAGGCAGAACATTCCTATTTTTATTATTATAATCAATCATATTTGTTGTATAAATTAGTGGGCTTCACTGTGACCTTCAATACATGTAGGTACCATGCTTTGATCTCACAGGTGGAACATTCCTAACCCACAATCTAAATCCTGGTACTTGCTGTATTCTGCTAACCTGATACCACATGTAGAAAAATCTGTGTTATGAAGCTGCTTTGTGCACTAAGTTATTACTATACTATAGAAAGTTACCTTCAGGTTATACACGTAAGAAATAGATATGTATGTGGAAAGTTATCTCACCCAGGGTATCTCATGCATATACAGATATTCAAAAAAAAAAAACAAATTTAAAATCAAAACCCTGATATTAAGCATTTAGATAGGCTATATTTAAACTGCAACAGACTCTACTCTTACCTCTAGCATTAGAAACAGAAAGGCAGTTATTAGTGTGAATCATTTTACATGTAAATTGTTCTAAACATTATTATTTACAGGTTATTGCAAGTGTTTTGAGGAATTTGTCTTGGCGAGCTGATGTAAATAGCAAAAAAACGCTGAGAGAAGTTGGAAGTGTGAAAGCATTGATGGAATGTGCTTTGGAAGTTAAAAAGGTAACTTTAAAAGGTTGGGTACTGGAATAGGAGACCCACCAGCCTCTGCCTCTCCAGAGCTGGTATTAAAGGCATACTCCACCAAAGAGACCCTGTCTGAAACAAGGTGGGGCGAGGCCCAGAGTCAGAGGTTGTCCTAGTTAACTGGCAGGCACACACCTGTACACAACTCACACAAGCACTTGCATGCTCATTATACACACATACACAGACAGGTCTATATCTAAATGTACACAGGCTCTATACAAAGATACCTTTGGAACTGCTAAATAGATGATTAGGACTAATACCTGAGGAAAGATAGCAACAGCCACCAAGTGCTGGAAAGGATACATGATGCTATTTGTCACTGAAACTACTGTGAGATGCTATGACATACCAGACTGGCTTAAAGTTAAAAAATTAATCACACATCAAGGTTGTTGAACATCTGGAAGCATTCTATACTGTTGTTGGGAATGTGAAATTGCATACGCACTTAGGAAAGCATTTAGAAGGGATTTTATGTTAAACATATACCTGCCATACTACCCTGCCATTCCACTCTTAAGAATTTACCCGCAGGAAAAATAACCATTGTTCTCACACAGATTTATACATGAATGTTCTTCATAATTTTGTTATGGCTAAAAGTCAGAAGTAACTGTAATGACTGTTATGTAAACAGTTAGAAAACTGTAATATATATATATGTGTGTGTGTGTGTATATATACATACATACATATATGAACAATGAAATTCTTCACAGCTATAAAGAGAATGAACTTGTTTAAAAAAAAATTACTACATGCCTACAGCCCCAAGTTATGGTGGAGGATTACTCAAGCCCAGGAGTTCAAGACCACCCTGGGCAACATATAGTGCAGCACTGGCTTAAAAACATGAGAAAGAGTGGGGTGTGTGTGTGTGTTCATAAGTGCGTGTGCAAACTAGAGATATACTGTAGGATGTCTTCCTCAATCCCCTCACCTGGTAGTTTGGTTGTTTTCAAGAACAGGTCTCATGTAGCCCAGTGTGGAACTCACCATGCAGCCAAGGATGACCTAGAACTTCTGATCTTCATGCCTCCACCCTCCAAATGCTGGGATTACAGACACATGACTCACCTCTTGTTTTACATGGTCCCAGGGCTCAAACTCAGGGCTTTCTTTGTGCTAAACAGGAACTCTTATCTGCTGAGGCAAATATGTAGCTCCCCACCGTCTTCTCTTATGTATGGGTGTTTTGTCTGTTGTATGTCTGTGTATCGGATGCATGCCTGACATCCTCAGAGCTCAGAAACAAGGTGATGGGCCCTCTAGAAGCAACCGAGTGCTCTTAACTGCTGAGACTTCACTCCAGCCCACGTTTTGGTAGGGTCCTCTCAGTGAACCTGGAGCACATCTGTTCAGCAAGACTGACTAGACATCTTCCTTGTCTTTGCCTTCCTAGCTGCCACATCCAGCTTTTTACATGGGTTTTGGGAAAATCAAACTCAGGTATTCATGTTTGTGTGGCAAGCAGTTTACCAGATGAACCATCTTCCACCCCAAAGAACAAATTATTGAAAAATAAATCAGTAAGATGCATTTTTAAAAAACTTCTCCAGTTGGCTGTGTGTGTGTGTGTGTGTCTGTGTGTGTGTGTCTGTGTGTGTGTGTGTGAATGTATTCATGTCTTCATATGTGCCAGCTTCGGTAGGCACATGTGGAAGTCAGAAAAAAGTCTCAGGAATTGACTCTACTGTAGGCTTGAACTCAGGTCCTCAGGCTTGTGTGGCAGGTGATTTTTGGTGACCATCTATCTCACCAGCCCACTGGTTACCATGTGAACTGTCTCGAAAGTTATCTATAACCCTGTGTGTGGTTTCTTTGGTTCCTGGAATTTTCTTTAGCTTGTACTTTTTGAAACTTCAACAGCAGCACCAGATAGAAAGCCATAGAGGAAGAGGTGTTAGTTAACCCTTTGTTCACTGAAGAGGGTGTTAGTGTTGAAAGCAAGTCAGTACTGGTCTAGGCCCTGGGATAGAAGGAAAAGATGGGTTTAGAGGCATGTGAAGAAGCCTTGGGAGGTGTAAATGTTTGTTAATTGATTGGAGTGAGGGAGTCACTGGTGTACAGCTACAGTAAAAGTGATAAGAATGTAAATGTGAAAGATAGACAGTTTATTTCTCTTCAATAACATTTCGTAAAATTGTACTCACACTCGGGTGTCACTTAGAGCTACCAGTCCTTCCCTCTGCCTGCATTATCTTTAGATCTCCTTTTTATTTCAGCTATTAAAAGTCCACATATTTTAAAAATAAAAAGTTCACCATGGCTCCTAATTACTAGAGTATTCCTTTTTCTATAATGACCAAAGTCCTGAATGGGTTTCTTGCCTCAGTCCCTCCTAGTCTGATTCCAGATACCTTTTCCTTTGTCTCAGAATCTACTGAGGTTTACTTAATTAGGTTTGTTTTTGGAATTTCCCTGCATGTTATACTTTGTGATCAGTCACTGTACTGCAGCTCCTTTCCTTATTTCTAGTCTCTAGCCATTTCTTTTCCTTCCCCAGCCCTTCACATCTGTCACTCATCCCATCCCTGTATACTATATATATAGCTGTGCTTCTCAGCTTCACCCCCAGCCTATAATCATCCATGCCTCCTGGAATTTCAACTGTAAAACATCTTTAAGACAGACCCTTGACCCTTAGCCTGTGATCTCTGGAGCATCTTACACTTAATTTAAATTGAACTCAGGACCTTCTTATTTGCGTGTGTGTGTGTGTGTGTGTGTGTGCGCGCATTTTCCATATTTTGTTGTTTTGTTTGTTCTTGTTGTTTTGAGACTGGATCTTGTGTAGAGAGCCTGGCCTTGATTTTTGTACCAATCCTTCTATCTTGGCCTCCCAAGTGCTGGATTTCAGACATGAGCTAGCTAGCTAATGAGTTACATGAAACTGGCAATTTATATAAGGCACCGTGAGTTACTGGGAATTAGGCCCTATGTGTTTGCATAAGACACTGAGGTTGAGACTCCCAAGAACAACCTGGTGTGAATTCTGTTTCTGGTGTTTTCTCTCTTACGTCATCTGCATTATCCTCCTAAACAGCATTGTCTCCTTTGTGAGGTATTTATTTTAAATTCAGAATGCAATAGCCTCCTTTTTACTGTTTTGTATCTGCATTGTCTGGAGTGCCTCTTATTCTGATAAAGATTTCTTGATGATGTCATAAGAAGAAACACTGACGTTTGGAGTGTAACAAATTATAACCAAATATCGTTAATTGTATATCAGAGTGTTTCTACAGCAATTAAAAACTTTGTATATGAGGGAGCTTGGGCCTTTTTGTAATTTGTAGTTTCTTTAGCAGTTTTAAGAATTTGTGGGCTGGGGTGATGGCTCAACCATAAAGAACACTGACTGCTCTTCCAGAGGTCCTGAGTTCAGTTCCCAGCAACCACATGGTAGCTCAGAACCATCTAAAAAAGGATCTGATCTCTTTTGGGTGTGTCTGAAGAGAGCAACAGTGTACTTACTTAAATAAAACCTTTTTTAAAAAATGAATTTGTATGTTAGCCAGGTGGTAGTGGTGCACACCTTTAATCCCAGTACTCAAGAAGCAGAGACAGGCAGATCTCTTAGGAGATTAAGGCCAGCTTGGTTTATAGAGCAAGTTCCAGGACAGCCAGGGCTATACAGAGAAACCCTATCTCAAAAAAAAAAAAAGAAAAGAAAAGAAAAGAAAAAGGATTTGTATGTTTTCTAATACTTTTTAGAAGTCAAATTATTTTTTTAATCAGCAGCACATGAATACATACATTTAGTTTTAATACAAATAGAATATTATGTAACCTGTTTTGTAGCATGTTGTCACTCAGTATTCAGATCTTTCTGTATCCACACATAGTATGTAAAGATGTTTTAATTGAGTTTCTGTTATCCTGATAATATTATATTGTGATAGTACATATCACTTCTGCATCATGTAAAGATGCATTAGTTTAATACTGCGTTAATTTATAGAAACAGCACTGACCTAAATTTCATTTTGTGTGAAACTGTTTGTAAGTGAAAGGTTTCTGATTTACTAGTGAGGAATGTCAGAAGGGAGACAATAAAAAAGACTAACTAAATGACACTGTTTCAATCCTTAATAGGAATCGACCCTCAAAAGCGTCTTGAGTGCCTTATGGAACCTGTCCGCACACTGCACTGAGAATAAGGCTGACATATGTGCTGTGGACGGAGCACTGGCATTTCTGGTTGGCACCCTCACTTACCGGAGCCAGACAAACACGTTAGCCATTATTGAAAGTGGAGGTGGGATATTACGGAATGTGTCCAGCTTGATAGCTACGAATGAAGACCACAGGTATATACCAAGTTTTATATTACTTTTAAGTGGATTCTTATAGAGTTTATTTCTTTAAAAAGACCTAATTCTAAACTGTTTTATATCATTATGAAAGCTCTAAGCAAAGAGGCCTTATTGTAGTGTAAAGATAACTATCAACTCCAAGAATAACTCATTTCAATGTTGTTACTAATAAAGTTCAAAGTATCTTATAGGAATCTACAAATAAGCAATAGTTAAGAAATCCAGCCATGCTATAGGAAAAGGAATAAAAGTTGAATTAATTCTCCCTTATTTAGTTGCATAAAGAAATACAAGACTAATTTTTAAACAAAGGAAACTGTTGAGTATGATATAGGAAATATAAAGGCTCAGCATTTTCCTAACAGTGTCTTAACCAGTGTTGAAGCTTATTATATTACCCTTGACAGTTTTAAACTAAAATAGAATGTTATGACTAGATGTTAATTTACTTTATATTTTAAAGACTACAGATCTCTCCAAGACCCAGAGCTCATTATACTGACTTATATTCATATGCTTTTTGTATTTTTAAAATCTATACCTCATGTTATTTTTTAAAATAATGCTTATATACACCGTCTGCCAAAGAGTGCTTTGGACTCGGTGTCTTCACTGAGACAGAGATTTCTTACTCTGGAAAATAAGTTTGCTGGTCTACAAGCATACTGTGTGTGATCTGTCAGTCTCTTGTCTTCTGCTTCCAAGATACCTCAGTATCAGCATTGTTGCTCACTTTATATTAACTTGGCACAGTTCCTGTTTAAATTCCATGATGTGTTTATAATTGTTAAGTTAGAAAACTATTACAATGTGAATGTAGAAAATGTATCTGCTCAAAAAAATAAAAATCCTTTAGTGAATCAGAATAGGACACAGAATAAATGAAACATAGCACAATTACTACTTTCAGAATGACAGATGATACTTGGAAAAAATAAGCATTAAATGAGTCAAGAGAACAAAAGGAGAGGAGATCTGCTTGGCGTTCACAAGAGAGTTGATCTGCTTATAATATGCTGATTGTGTTTAGTAATTACTTTTGTGTTTAAAATTGTTTTCTGTCACTTTATTTGTTGTCGGTAATCACATTTTCCCCTTAATCTCAACGTGTTTTTGTTTTA
This sequence comes from Rhabdomys pumilio, assembly GCA_030674055.1. Taxonomy (NCBI): domain Eukaryota; kingdom Metazoa; phylum Chordata; class Mammalia; order Rodentia; family Muridae; genus Rhabdomys; species Rhabdomys pumilio. The sequence continues at coordinate 51,665,162 of JANHMN010000013.1, read as the reverse complement.
ATTCAGGCAAATCCTAAGAGAGAACAATTGCCTACAAACTTTATTACAGCATTTGAAATCTCACAGCTTGACAATAGTCAGTAATGCATGTGGAACTTTGTGGAATCTCTCAGCAAGAAATCCTAAAGACCAGGAAGCCTTGTGGGACATGGGGGCAGTGAGCATGCTCAAGAACCTCATTCATTCCAAGCACAAAATGATTGCTATGGGAAGTGCCGCAGCTCTAAGGAATCTCATGGCCAACAGACCTGCAAAGTATAAGGATGCCAACATTATGTCTCCTGGTTCAAGCCTGCCATCTCTTCATGTCAGGAAACAGAAAGCTCTAGAAGCAGAATTAGATGCTCAGCACTTATCAGAGACCTTTGATAACATTGACAATTTAAGTCCCAAGGCATCTCATCGTAGTAAACAGAGACACAAGCAGAATCTTTATGGTGACTATGTTTTTGACGCCAGTCGACATGATGATAATAGGTCAGACAATTTTAATACTGGAAACATGACTGTTCTTTCACCATATTTAAATACTACCGTATTGCCCAGCTCTTCTTCATCAAGGGGAAGTTTAGACAGTTCTCGTTCTGAGAAAGATAGAAGTTTGGAGAGAGAACGAGGTATTGGCCTCAGCGCTTACCATTCAGCAACAGAAAATCCAGGAACCTCTTCAAAGCGGGGTTTGCAGATCACTACCACTGCAGCCCAGATCGCCAAAGTTATGGAAGAAGTATCAGCCATTCATACCGCTCAGGACGACAGAAGTTCTGCTTCTACCACCGAGTTCCATTGTGTGGCAGATGAGAGAAGTGCAGCACGAAGAAGCTCTGCGTCCCACACACATTCAAACACATACAACTTCACGAAGTCGGAAAATTCAAATAGGACATGTTCTATGCCTTATGCCAAAGTGGAATATAAAAGATCTTCAAATGACAGCTTAAATAGTGTCACTAGCAGTGATGGATATGGTAAGAGAGGCCAAATGAAACCCTCAGTTGAATCCTATTCTGAAGATGATGAAAGTAAGTTTTGCAGTTATGGTCAGTATCCAGCTGACCTAGCCCATAAGATACACAGTGCAAATCATATGGATGATAATGATGGAGAACTGGATACACCAATAAATTACAGTCTTAAATATTCAGATGAGCAGTTGAACTCAGGAAGACAGAGTCCCTCACAGAATGAAAGGTGGGCAAGACCCAAGCATGTGATAGAAGATGAAATAAAGCAAAACGAGCAAAGACAATCAAGAAGCCAGAATACCAGTTATCCTGTCTATTCTGAGAACACTGACGACAAACACCTCAAATTCCAACCACATTTTGGACAACAAGAGTGTGTTTCCCCATATAGGTCTAGGGGAACCAGTGGTTCAGAAACAAATCGAATGGGTTCTAGTCATGCAATTAATCAAAATGTAAACCAGTCTTTGTGTCAGGAAGATGATTATGAAGATGATAAACCTACAAACTACAGTGAACGTTATTCTGAGGAAGAACAACATGAGGAAGAAGAGGAGAGACCGACAAATTATAGCATAAAGTATAATGAAGAGAAACATCATGTGGATCAGCCTATTGATTATAGTTTAAAATATGCCACTGACATTTCTTCCTCACAGAAACCATCATTTTCCTTCTCAAAAAATTCATCAGCACAAAGCACTAAAACTGAACATATCTCTCCAAGCAACGAAAATACATCTGCACCTTCATCTAATGCCAAAAGGCAGAATCAGCTGCATCCAAGTTCAGCACAAAGAAATGGTCAGACTCAGAAAGGGACTACTTGCAAAGTCCCCTCCATCAACCAAGAGACAATACAGACTTACTGTGTAGAAGACACCCCAATATGTTTCTCAAGGTGCAGTTCATTGTCATCGCTGTCATCAGCTGAAGATGAAATAGGATGTGATCAGACAACACAGGAAGCAGATTCTGCTAATACTCTGCAGATAGCAGAAGTAAAAGAGAAGGATGTAACCCGGTCAACTGAAGATCCTGCGAGTGAGGTGCCAGCAGTGTCCCAGAATGCTAGAACCAAACCCAGCAGGATCCAGGCTTCTGGCTTATCTTCAGAATCAGCCAGGCATAAAGCTGTTGAGTTTTCTTCAGGAGCCAAATCTCCCTCCAAAAGTGGTGCTCAGACACCCAAAAGTCCCCCAGAACACTATGTCCAGGAGACTCCACTTGTATTCAGCAGGTGTACTTCTGTCAGCTCACTTGACAGTTTTGAGAGTCGCTCCATTGCCAGCTCTGTTCAGAGTGAACCATGTAGTGGAATGGTGAGTGGCATTATAAGCCCCAGTGACCTTCCAGATAGCCCTGGGCAGACCATGCCACCAAGCAGAAGCAAAACCCCTCCACCTCCTCCACAGACAGTGCAGACCAAGAGAGAGGTGCCAAAAAGTAAAGTACCTGCTGCTGAGAAGAGAGAAAGTGGACCTAAGCAGACCGCTGTAAATGCAGCCGTGCAGAGGGTGCAGGTCCTTCCAGATGCTGATACTCTGTTACACTTTGCCACAGAAAGTACTCCAGATGGGTTTTCTTGTTCCTCTAGCCTAAGTGCTCTGAGCCTGGATGAGCCATTTATACAGAAAGATGTGGAATTAAGGATAATGCCTCCAGTGCAGGAAAATGACAATGGGAATGAAACTGAACCAGAACAGCCTGAAGAACCAGATGAGAACCAGGATAAAGAGGTAGAAAAGCCCGACTCTGAAAAGGACTTATTAGATGATTCTGACGATGATGATATTGAAATATTAGAAGAATGTATTATTTCAGCCATGCCAACAAAGTCATCACGCAAAGCCAAAAAGCTAGCCCAAACTGCTTCAAAATTACCTCCACCTGTGGCAAGGAAACCAAGTCAGCTGCCTGTGTATAAACTTCTGCCATCACAGAACAGGCTGCAGGCACAAAAACATGTTAGCTTTACACCAGGGGATGATGTGCCCCGGGTGTACTGTGTAGAAGGGACACCTATAAACTTTTCCACGGCAACATCTCTAAGTGATCTGACGATAGAATCCCCTCCAAATGAGTTAGCTGCTGGAGATGGGGTCAGAGCAGGTATACAGTCAGGTGAATTTGAAAAACGAGATACCATTCCAACAGAAGGCAGAAGTACAGATGAGGCTCAGAGAGGAAAAATCTCATCTATAGTTATACCAGACCTGGATGACAACAAAGCAGAGGAAGGAGATATTCTTGCAGAATGCATCAATTCTGCTATGCCCAAAGGAAAAAGTCACAAGCCTTTCCGAGTGAAAAAGATAATGGACCAAGTCCAACAAGCATCCGTGACTTCTTCTGGAACTAACAAAAATCAAATAGACACCAAGAAAAAGAAACCTACTTCACCAGTAAAGCCCATGCCACAAAGTGCTGACTACAGAATGCGTGTGAGAAAGAATGCAGACTCAAAAGTTAACATAAATACTGAAGAAACTTTCTCAGACAACAAAGACTCAAAGAAACAGAACTTAAAAAACAATCCCAAGGACTTTAATGATAAACTACCAAACAATGAGGAGAGAGTCCGGGGAAGCTTTGCTTTTGACTCACCACATCATTACACCCCCATTGAAGGAACTCCTTACTGCTTCTCACGAAACGATTCTTTGAGTTCTCTAGATTTTGATGATGACGATGTTGACCTTTCCAGGGAAAAGGCTGAGTTAAGAAAGGGCAAAGAAAGTAAGGATTCAGAAGCCAAGGTCACCTGTCACACAGAACCAAGCTCAAGCCAACAGTCAGCTAGTAAGTCACAAGCTAGCACAAAACATCCAGTAAACAGAGCACAGTCTAAACCAGTGCTGCAGAAACAACCCACTTTCCCCCAGTCCTCCAAAGACATGCCAGATAGAGGGGCAGCAACTGATGAAAAACTGCAGAACTTTGCTATTGAAAATACTCCAGTTTGCTTTTCTCGAAATTCCTCTCTGAGTTCCCTTAGTGACATTGACCAAGAAAACAACAATAACAAAGAAAATGAACCAATCAAAGAACCTGAACCTACCAACTCACAAGGAGAACCGAGTAAGCCTCAGGCATCTGGGTATGCGCCCAAGTCATTTCATGTTGAAGACACCCCTGTCTGTTTCTCCAGAAACAGCTCTCTCAGTTCTCTTAGCATTGACTCTGAGGACGACCTATTGCAGGAGTGTATAAGTTCTGCCATGCCAAAAAAGAAAAGGCCTTCACGACTCAAGGGTGAGAGTGAAAAGCAGAGTCCTAGAAAAATGGGAGGCATATTAGCTGAAGATCTGACGCTTGATTTGAAAGATATACAGAGGCCAGACTCAGAACACGGGTTATCCCCCGATTCAGAAAATTTTGACTGGAAAGCTATTCAGGAAGGGGCAAACTCCATAGTAAGTAGTTTGCACCAAGCTGCCGCCGCCGCTGCGTGTTTATCTAGACAAGCGTCATCTGATTCCGATTCTATTCTGTCACTGAAATCTGGCATTTCTCTGGGATCGCCTTTTCATCTTACACCTGACCAAGAAGAAAAGCCATTCACAAGTAATAAAGGCCCAAGAATTCTCAAACCTGGAGAGAAAAGCACATTAGAAGCAAAAAAAATAGAATCTGAAAACAAAGGAATCAAAGGCGGGAAAAAGGTTTATAAAAGCTTGATTACTGGAAAGATCCGATCTAATTCAGAAATTTCCAGCCAGATGAAACAACCCCTTCAGACAAACATGCCTTCAATCTCAAGAGGCAGGACAATGATTCACATCCCAGGGGTTCGGAATAGCTCCTCAAGTACAAGTCCTGTCTCTAAAAAAGGCCCACCTCTCAAGACTCCAGCCTCTAAAAGCCCCAGTGAAGGACCTGTAGCTACCACTTCTCCACGTGGAACTAAGCCAGCAGTGAAGTCAGAGCTGAGCCCTATTACCAGGCAAACTTCCCAAATTAGTGGGTCAAATAAGGGGCCTTCTAGATCAGGATCTAGAGACTCCACTCCCTCAAGACCTACACAGCAGCCATTAAGTAGGCCAATGCAGTCTCCAGGACGAAACTCAATTTCCCCTGGTAGAAATGGAATAAGCCCTCCTAACAAACTGTCTCAGCTGCCCAGAACATCGTCTCCCAGTACTGCTTCAACTAAGTCCTCGGGTTCTGGGAAAATGTCATATACATCCCCAGGCAGGCAGCTGAGCCAACAAAACCTTACCAAACAAGCAGGTTTATCCAAGAATGCAAGCAGTATCCCCAGAAGTGAATCGGCATCTAAAGGACTGAATCAGATGAATAATGGCAATGGGTCTAATAAAAAGGTAGAACTTTCTAGAATGTCTTCAACTAAGTCAAGTGGAAGTGAATCAGACAGGTCAGAAAGACCTGCATTAGTACGCCAGTCTACTTTCATCAAAGAAGCCCCAAGCCCAACCCTAAGGAGGAAACTGGAAGAATCTGCCTCATTCGAATCCCTTTCTCCATCTTCTAGACCAGATTCACCCACCAGGTCCCAGGCACAGACCCCAGTTTTAAGTCCTTCCCTTCCTGATATGTCTCTGTCCACACATCCATCTGTTCAGGCAGGTGGATGGCGAAAGCTCCCACCTAATCTCAGCCCCACTATAGAGTATAATGACGGAAGACCCATGAAACGGCATGATATTGCACGCTCCCATTCTGAAAGTCCTTCCAGACTACCAATCAATCGGGCAGGAACCTGGAAGCGTGAACACAGCAAACATTCCTCGTCCCTCCCTCGAGTGAGTACTTGGAGAAGAACTGGAAGCTCATCTTCTATTCTTTCTGCTTCATCAGAGTCCAGTGAAAAAGCCAAAAGTGAGGATGAAAAGCATGTAAACTCTGTGCCAGCACCCAGACAAATCAAAGAAAACCAGGTACCCACAAAAGGAACATGGAGGAAAATAAAGGAAAGTGACATTTCTCCCACAAACATGGTTTCTCAGACCACTTCCTCAGGTGCTGCCAGTGGTGCTGAATCAAAGACTCTGATCTATCAGATGGCACCTGCTGTTTCTAAAACAGAGGATGTTTGGGTGAGAATTGAGGACTGCCCCATTAATAACCCTAGATCTGGAAGATCTCCCACAGGTAACACCCCCCCAGTGATTGACAGTGTTTCAGAAAAGGGAAATCCAAGCATTAAAGATTCAAAAGATACCCAAGGAAAACAAAGTGTAGGCAATGGCAGTCCTGTGCAAACCGTGGGTCTGGAAAATCGCCTGAACTCCTTTATTCAGGTAGAGGCCCCAGAACAGAAAGGAACTGAGACAAAACCAGGACCGAGTAACCCTGTCCCTATAGCAGAGACTGGTGAGACCTGTATAGCAGAGCGTACCCCTTTCAGTTCAAGTAGCTCCAGCAAACACAGTTCACCTAGTGGGACTGTTGCAGCCAGAGTGACACCTTTTAATTACAACCCTAGCCCAAGGAAAAGCAGCGCAGATAGCACTTCAGCCCGGCCATCTCAGATCCCTACGCCGGTGAGCAGCAGCACAAAGAAGAGAGACTCAAAGACTGACGGCACAGAATCCAGTGGAGCCCAAAGTCCTAAACGCCATTCTGGGTCTTACCTCGTGACATCTGTTTAACAGCTGGAAGGACAAATGTTGGAAAAGCTGGTGTTAATCACTACTGCTGTATAGAGACTTTATTTCAAAGAAAACTTTAAAGGTTGAAAATTTTTGTAAATAGGTTTGATTCTTGTTAGAGGGGTTTTGTTCTGGAAACCATATTTGATAGTACAGTTTGTCCTCACTGGTCATTTTGGGGGGCGCTCTTGTTAGGTAGGAAAAAATGGTAAAGCCAAGTATATTTGTACAGTGTGTCTTACATGTATTTAAGTAGCATCCATCCCATTGTCCTTTAATTATCGCCTGTCTTAAAGTAACACTACAGATAGAAACTATATGATATATTGCTGTTATCAATCATTTTTAGATAATAAACTTACATCAGGGAGAAATTGGTATTTATGCAAAAAAATTAGTCTTTGTGAATCCATCTAATGTCATAATTAATCATGTGGCTGTGAAATTCACAGTAATATGGTTCCCAATGAATATGTTTACCCAGCCTGCTTTGCTTTACTGCATGAATGAAACTGATGGTTCAATTTCAGAAGTAACGATTAATGATTCTGTGATCACATGGTGTGCATAGAGATAGCTACAGTGTAACAATTCACACTATTTTGTGCTCAAATCTGTGTAACTGTAAAGCATTGAATGAAACTATTTTAACTGAACTAGATTTTATCAAAAGTAGGTAGAATTTTTGCTATGCTGTAACTGTTGTATATTCTGGTATTGAGGTGAGATGGCTGCTCTTTTATTAATGAGACATAAGTTGTGTCTCAAACTAAATGAACATTTCAGAATAAATTATTGCTGTATGTAAACTATTACTGAAATTGGTATTTGTTTGAGGGTCTTATTTCACATTTGTATTAATAACTGTCAAAAGGGCCTCTTTTAAAAGCTAAATGTAAATTTTTTTCTTCAGATTCTATGCATTAAGAGTAAAAGTTCCTCTTGCTGTAATAAAGACAGTTAAAGAAGATTGTTGACACTTAACCATTCCTAAAACTTATTTTTATGTAATTAGCACCTCTCAATGTTTGGTATTTTTCCACTTTTTTTCTTACTCCTCTGGAGTTTGATTAAAACAAATGCCTATAATAGCACAAGACTAGGCACTGGACATCTAGGCCCACATAGAATATCTCCTTTTTCTTAACAGACTCCATACTTGAAAAACTTGATTCTTGACAGGTACCAGTTTTGTCTTTCAGGCTTTCCAGTGCAACTGTCTTACCCCGTCATCTTCTCTGTATTGATACTGGGTCTGAAATGCCTACTACCACTGAAGATATTAAGGCAGATGTTTTTGCAACCAGGCATAATCAGTATTTTCTCATACTCAAAAAATACAAGTCAGAGAAATGTAATGCTGTTATGATATTTTGAGAAAACTGCAAAAGAGGGCCAGTGAGATGGCTTAGTGGGTGAAGGCGATGGCCTCCAGCCTGAAGGCCCAGATCAATTCACAGGATGCACACGGTACAAGGAAAGAAGCGACTCCCTAAAGTAACCCTCTGACCTCCACACACTTGGCACATTTGCATGTGTGCACACACAGATTTCTTACGTTTTTCATAGGAATATTTAGGGCTAACAAGATGGCTCAGCAGGTAAAGTCTGATGACCTGAAGTCTGTCCCCAGAATCCAAATAAAAGTGTAAACTGCCCATTAACCTCCACACATGCTCCAGAATTAGTAAATAGAAAGTCAGATTGTTTTTAATTCCTATCTGCTAAGGATGACTTCATTTTTAATGGGTACATTGGTTGCGATGTTATTAAGTGCCCACTGCCCATATGGCAGAAGGCATCCTTCATGAGTGAGAATATAGTGACACATTTAATAGCCTAGAGTTTGAGTTTTTGTCAGAATTTATCTGAAGTCGTTTTATAATAGTATTCCATACTGTTCTCCAAGGCTGCCATAAGCAATGGGAGATGGGAATATAGGTCATACCTGGTTTTCTTTCATCCTAGTTTCCATTAGCATTCTTGCACGTCAGTTTTTATAAGCCACTTTAAGTATTTTTGTGGAAAGAGTTGAGGTTTTAGTTAGAATAAAACTGCCTTTTAATTCATGTTTTAGGGAGTTAATGTTGGAAGTAAACATTCATCCCACCTATTGGAGACCAAATTCCCATGGGCAGCCCTACTGGGAAGGGTCTGCCTTGTGCTGTCCCTTGAAGATGAAGTTGTTGGATGAAACCCTTTGGATAGAGATAATGGCTGTGAAAGTAAAGGGGTTTGCCTTAGTTATGCTTTGAGAAGTTCACTGGATGATTCCTTAACTGGTAGCAGGCCAAGTACTCCTGGTTTTGCTTGTTTCAGATGGCACACTAAGCCCAGTGTGGGGATTGGTTACTGCTTAGGATGCTTATTAAAAGGGCAAGAGCCTACTTAGCTTTGGACTGCAGCAAAGAAAACCTAAGGTAGCAGTTTCAAACAGGTGTGTTTGGATAACCAGAAGTGTTATTAGATCAGAGCTGGCACACGCCCCCAGTTTGATAGTGTTGATCTGGAAAAGGCTCTAAGAATTCGCATCTCTAATGAATTTAGGGCTGGTGGGTGGGATGTGGGCTTCTGATATAGGGACCATACTTGGCGAATTACTGTCCTAAGTAGGCACAGCACAGCTCTTAATAGGCAGAGTTTTTAATATACCAAGTAGACTTCCTTGGCATGAAAGACTTGAATATTGAGTTCTCCAGTCTTGTAGCCTCTGTCAGCTCACAGTAGGGAGTAAACTCACCAAACGAAACTCAAGATGTCCACTGCCTCTGAGGATCAGCTCTTGTCCCGTTTGAAATAGCTATTATTAAAAGAAAGTGGCAGGGGATGCTTAAAAAATACTTAGTTTTGATGGGCAGTAAGAGGCTATGGAAAGGGAAATTCAAGATGAGGGAAGATTGGTTGAAAGTGGAAGGAAAACTAATCAATTTGTTAGTATACAGTAGAAGTGATTAATTGATGAAAATTTTTATATTTGATAATGAACTTTACAAATGACCAGGGTATTAACAAGGTAAATAAATAAATGATAAGCCCTGTAGGTATCAACCAGCAATAAGTAATGTCAGAGTTTTCTTTATAGTGTAAAGTGTGGATCATGTTACCACAAAGTTAATTGAAAAATGACTTTGTTGCTAAAAATGGGAGATGGTTGCCAGGGTTTCTTTGCAGTTAAGAAAATGAAAAAATTAGACTGTCCAAAGCTAAAGGGTTTACATGGTCAGATAATTCATATATACCAATCAACTTTTCAAGAGTCAAGGCTGAAATAGAGTGTATATTCTTTCTCATTTTCTAGTAAGCCTATGTCCTTTGTGTACTAACCTTAGCATACTACTCTGTAATGTGGAACTCTGAACTGTGACTTCTGTAAACCCAGGTCATTTTCCTCCTGTTCTAACTCTGGTCTATAAAAGTACGTTCTGCTTTTGATTAGGCCATTGATGCATCTTTCAAACTGTATGTTCTGTGTGTATAATGCTGTTCTTGGTGCTAAATAGACTTTCTTTCCTCTGATGTTCAGGATACTTTTTCTCTATATTTCTGTTCACTTGTTTTCTGATTGTTATTTTTAATTAAAAATACTTAATGTATACTAGTGAAGGCTGCCATTGAATACAAGCAACACTAGTAAGGACCATCTGAAAGAAGTTACCTGCTCATTCTCACATTCTCTTGGGACCTAAACACTACCCCACTGATGAATCACTGAGCCATGTACCCAGTCTTTCCCCTGATGATGGTCTGCCTTAGATTAAAACTAAATTGACTAGGCTAGTCAATTTGAAATAAAAGACACACATTTTTTTCTGGCCTGGTGTTGTCACACACACTTGTGATCCTAGTGTTGGGGGGTGGGGGTGATGGTATCAGAGGGTCAGGAGTTCAAGTTCATCTTTAGTTACAGGGGTGGAGGCTGTAACTAAACCTTGGATGCTGGTCACTAGCCTACCTACCTCCAGGTTCAGTGAGAGACCCTGCTCTGAAGTGAGAGTAGAGCACTGACTGACCTTCCTCTGCCTTCCATGAGTGCACACCACACACACATACACACACACACACACACACACACACACACACACACACACACACACGTGTTGGCTGGTAAGAGCTGTTACATCGTTCATAGACTAAAGGCTGACTGCTGTGACTGGCTTATGCACAGTGTAACAAGCCAGGGAAGAAAGAAGGGACCAGATTGAGGAAGGAGGCATGGACAGAGAAATTAAGAGACAACCATCAGCCACTACAGTTATTGGCATTTGTGAACCAACCCCAATTCCTGTCACAAAGCCATCAAAGCCACATTTAAACACTTGATAGTTGGCTTTGGTAGTACTGGGGAATCAAGTGTGCACGGTAAGCCACACTACCTGCCTGAGTTGTTTCTTAATTTCAAAGATAGAGGGAGAAAGGAATAGGTCACCTCCAAAAGAAAGGATTGACATCAAATTTCCACAATACTAAATGATGAAATTACCACAAGACAGTGACAAAATATATACAGCCCTTGAAAGGAAACAAAAACATACCATTTGGGGTTGGAGAGATGGCTCAGCAGTTAAAGCACTGACTGCTGAACTGAAGTTCAATTCCCAGCAACCACATGGCAGTTCACAACTGTCTGTAATGCCAACATCTGATACCCTCACACAGACATAGAGGCAAAACACCAATGCATACAAACAAGTTATCTTTAAAAAGAAAAACATTGCATTTGTCTAAAGTACTTTTATTATTTGGGATTCTCAAGCTGTCTTTAGTTAGTGTTCCTGTTCCTATGATGAAACACCATGACCAAAGCAACTTGAAGAGGAAGGCTTATTTCACTCACAGTTCTGTGTAACAGTGTGCCATTAAAACCAGTAAGGGCAGGAAGTCACACAGGGCCGGAACCTGAAGGCAGGAGCTGATTATTGGCTTGTTCTCCCTGGATTGTTAAGACTCCCTTTTTACAGAATCAGGAACCACCAGCCCAGGGATGGCCCTACCCTTAATGGGCTGGGCCCTCTCATCAATCACTAGTTAAGAAAATACCCTATTAGGCTTTCTTATTTATAAGAGGCATTTTTATAGAGATATCTTCTCACGTGCAATTTCCTTCTCTGAGATGACTTTAGCTTGTGTCAAGTTGACATAAAACTGTCTAGCACACTAAGTGTATGTTTAGAATATCAGCTCACAGAATCTGAGGGCTAAAAAAGTCAGTCTTGAAAAGTACAACAGAAACTATTTCCAGAACAAACGTACTATAGTCAAAGCCTAGCTGCTGCTCCTGAACACTGGGCTCTGGGCACCAGCATAAAGATGGATGAAGCACTCCATGCTACTTGCTCTCCACTGAAGTCTCACTTCAGTGAGGATAGAGGTTGCATACTTAACAAATCTCTATGGAGGAGGCTAGCTTCCTAAGACATGGATTGCCTGAATTTCCTGGGAACATTTAACAAGCACTGGGAAGCCAGAGCCCCTGACCCTGCTGCATCGCTGCATCAGTACAATAGAGAGGTAATGGCTGGAGCAATCCAACTCTCAAAAGCAAGCAAGGTGGGAGGTAGGAGAGCTGGCCTACAATTTGCAGTGTTGCTGGCAAGCGAAAGATGATCCACCACCACCCCCTTTGCCACCCATAGCAGACAGAAGAGCTGGCCCTGTACATTACCAGCACAGTAAAGGTGATCCTGGTTTAGGGTCAAGAGACAGGGTTTGTGGATGAGCCAGCCAAGAGGGCAGAAGAGCAAGAAAGCTGACCCAATCCCTTGCCTGTTGCAGCACTCAGAAGAGCAGAACCAGAAACTCACCTGGGCAGCATAGTAGAGGGCCTCTGCTGGTATGGCATAGGTGAGCCACCCTGAGAGCCATCAGAGCAGGAGAGCTGGCTCTGTCCTTTGCTGGCACCAGCATTGGATGAGCTAGACAGGGGCAGTGCTGGAGAGCTCCCCCTGGTGGTGTGGGTGAGGAAGAGCTGGCAAGCTGACCAGCTAAAATACCCCCCCAGGCCCAGATCCAGGGCTTAGAGTTAATCAACCCTAACATCTACCCTACCAATGATCTGTTGGAGTGCATGAAGGAGCAGGTCCTGCAGATCCAAAGATGCAGGGTTCCCATGACAGAGGGCAACAACAGGATTCCAAAACGAATCCCAATAAGGATCCAGTATTGATGGTGTGGCTGAAGCCAGAGGCCTCAAACCAGACGAGCAACTCACTGCAATGAACATTTACAAGCAAAGAAGTGTAGACAAAAGGGTCTACTGTGGGACACACTGTGACTCACTGCAGCTTCCACAATGAGACTTCTTTCCTTTGTGTGTGTATGGGAGGTTGCAAGAGCAGAGGGTGGGTATGAAGGGGCAGGGAGATGAGATTCACAGGGAATAAAAAGTTAAAAAGAAAAAGCAAACAGGTAGATAACTGTGAATCTCAATCCAGATAACTCAAAACAGGAAGGATGAACGCTTACTAGTTTTAATCTTACACTTTAGAGTATTTCAAACCCTTCTGGGAAACACAGGTTTGAAGTAAAGTATAAAAGCTTCTAAGTGAGGACCTCTCCAGTTAACAGTCGATCTGGGGAGGAAAACACTGGTAAGACGTACATGTTCCTATAAGCAACCTCCTACCGGCTCCATGCACGTCTCTAGTGAAACTCACTGGGTCATCAACACAAACATGAAATAGAAGGGGAGCTAATTGGGAAGAGAAAGGGCATTAATAAGAGTGGAGGGGAACCAGAGGATAGTGGAGAAATACATTACATAGATACATTATGTATATATGTACATGTGTAAAGTTGTCAGCAAAACCCATTGTTTTATATGATTATACATAAATACGTTATCAAAACATTTTAGAATAATTATTTCATCTTTTAGTAAAGGCAGATGAAGGAGAATTAGTTACAGTGCATAAAATAACAAGTATAGTAAGCATATGATTAACCACTGGATAAAGTAAAATCCTCCATTAACAAAAGACACCAAATGACCAAAATGAGTAAAAACAAAACTGCAGTGCCTACATCCCAAGCGCAGAGAAAGTAGCAACGGCTGGCCTATGCAGAGCTATGTATGGTTCTGAAGGAAAGGTATTAAACACGAATGAAACCAGGTGGGTATTAGTTACGGAGCTTGAAGTGGCTTTTCCTATCCTTTCACCTGGAGGTTGCATCTGTCCTGGGTGATGAGGCAAGCACGAGTTTTAGAAAAAACAAATAGATGAGTCCTGTTCGAATCCATTATATGTATCTGTATTTGGAAGCAGGTGTATCACAGCACACCTGATCTGAGACAATTCGAGGAAATTGGTTCTTTTCCTTCCACTAGGTAGATTTCTCAGAGATTGAACTCAGCAGGAGAGAGTTGGAGTTCTAAACTAACCCTGGGTATTAAATGAAGGAAGTTAGCGTGCTGGGTAGGTAAAGCCAGGCTCCTTTCCGGTTCCAGGCTCCCTGGTACCTGGAATGACACGCTTTTCCAGGAATTGTGTATGCTTTAAAAAGCATGGTTGCACATTGTTGCTATATCCTAGCATTTGTGAGCAGAGTACTGAGGCAGGAAGATTTGAGCCTGATACCAACCTAGGATACACAGTGAAACTCTGTTACACACACACTTACACACACACACACACACACACACACACACACACACACACACGAGAATTTTAATTTGTATCAAAACCAAATCTGATCGCATACTAAGAAACTGGGAGGTAGCAAGCAGGAAGTGAGATGACGCAGACAAGGTCAGGGCTAGCTGAGCATCTGCTCCCTGCCATCTGCACTCAGTTATCCGACCTCACTGCACCTTACACTTCTGGAGGGGTCTGGGTTTAGTTGTTTTTTCTTCTGTACAAATGAACATCAAAATCCAAGCACAGTGGTCCACAATGGTGGTCCTATTAATCTGGAAGCAGAAGGTCATCTCTGGCTATATGGCAAGTTCCAGGCCAACTTGTGAAATACAAGACAACCCTCCCCCATCTCAAGGGAAAAAAGATGGAAGAAGGGTTCAGAGAATAAAGGTATAAAGGCATACATATATGTGCCCACATATAATAGGAATTCTTTTAAAATTAATGTCTTAGTGTTTTTAAAGTTTGTTTTTAAAGTTCCTTTGTAGATGTGGAATAAACAGCCACTACTAATGTAGGCATGGCGTGTTTAGTTGGCAAAGTGCTGAGACAGAACCAGCCAGGTGGCTCAGTGGGTCAAGGTGTTGATACACAAGTCTAATGACCCAAGTTGCATTCCCAGATCTCATAATGTGGCAAAGCAGACCCAACCCCCAAGTGTGTTCTCTGTCCTTCAGTTAACATGGTGTGCCATTAACACACACACACCCCAGAGTTTTAAATGCTAACAAGTGCTCTGAAATTGAAGAGGTGAACATACACTATTCCAAGTCACCCTTGTACTCAAGTGTATTCTCAGTGTTTTGACAAAGTTCAGCTCTGGGAGTATGAAAGATCAGGCTAGGCTAAGGGTTCCAAAATGCCAATTAAACAGATTAGTGGTAAAGGTTTAATTAATGTGGCCATGTTCAGAAGTACAACCATTAGCAAGGTTCTTCAGAGAGGTACTCATTGCTTGAGGGGACAATCCAGTTCCCATAAGATGACTCGGTGCCACCTCAATCGAGTAATCTATGCTACTCTTGAAATCCACGGTGACTGGAAATTTAGGACACTGGCTGAGGGCTTGCTGGTACATTGGTAGAGGAACAATATTATAGATATGATATGCCTGTGCTCCCCTCTGCCCTTACCTGCTGAACCGTCTCACAACCTAAGATGCCAGGCTTTTATCTTGCTTTTAGCCCCTCATAAGTCTACCAAGTGAATCAATACCCTTCAACAAAAATGTAATGTCTTGCTACACCCTGTAATCCAGGCTACTTGGGACACTGACGCCAGAAGACTCAAAGCAAAAACTCCAAGATCAGCTAAACAATGGGCAACATTGTAACATCTCATCTCAAAAAACAAAACCAACAACAAAACCTATTCTGCAATCGTGACACATGTGAGGAACATTCTTGAAAAACAGATTCAGAAGGACCACTCCTACTTTGCACTGTTTTGTTACTGTTATGAGTATTTCATTTGCATGTGCAAAATAAGTGTGCCCTGGTAGTGAAACTTGGAGTTAAAGGTGATCTCTATAAAAGCAGCAAATGCTCTTTTATTCTGGGGATTGAAGAGACTGCGGGCTGAAGCATAGTAAGCCTGACTATGATAAGCCTTACCTTTCAACTCTTTCCCTCTGCCTTGCTAAAAATTATTAGATTGCAATCCTAAAACTAGCCCCCAAGGTCTATTCCCTTATTTGGTCACTTCCTGAGGCTGGCTACCAAGGTCCAACTAGCAAAGTATTGAAGCCTAGCAATCAAAAGCTCCCTTTGGTTCATCTAATTAACATGCCCAATTAAAATGAAACACCTCATCCTAACAGGGCATTTCCTCTTGTACCTACATAAATCCTTATTTTCCTATTTGCCAAGTCTCTCTTCTCTCTACCCAGAGGCAGTCCTTTGTCCCCCAGGGACAAACACCCCTACTCCTTCTCCCTCATCCCCTTCTCTCTCATCCTCTATCTCCTGTCATTGTCTCTTATCCCTTACCCTCAGTCACTCTGGGACAAATAAATCTTCTTTGTGCTGAGAACTTGGTCTTGGGGGTCCTGAGCCCATAGTGATCATTACAGGGAGGGGAGACAGGGAGGGAGAGAGAGAGAGATTTTTCACATAGAAGGCAACGTACTAGAAGGGAAGGTATCAGTGTTAAGACTTAAACTGAAATCAAGAAAATTACTTACAAATGTTAGTATAATTCATCTTTTAAGCCTTCTCAAATAACCATTCAATTTACTATTATTTATGTAATCCAATAAAATTATCGGGTTTTTTCTCCAGCTTTTTAAAAACCAAATGCTCCAGTACCGCGTAAACGTTATACTACCCTTTTCTCCTGTTTCTCTGCTTTATGTCACTTGAACCATAAAAAAAAACAAAAGTGGCGTTTCCCCTTCACTTACACATCAACTGAACAATGTATGCAAAAAATAGGACATTTTAGGGTATGCGCTTTTAGAAGTTTAACGATGTATACAGTTAAGTGTCGAGCATTAATATTTATACAGCACAGTGCCAAAAATACTTTAAGTGCACCGCTCTGGAATTTTACCTTACTAAGTCGAAAGCAAGCTGAAGGAAACAGGAATATATAGATGAGCATAGAAGGGCATTTTCCTGCCAGATCTAACCCGCATCTTGCTTCAAACTACAGAGACTCCCCTGGGTGAAGGGCCCGGGCTACACCCGGAGAGCGCGCACAGCCGGGGGTGGAGCCGACTGAGGTAACTCCACACAGCTGGAAGGGAACCCGCACCCGAAAGACCCGGCACTCTTCTCGCGGGACGTCCGTCTTACAAGCCACGTCACTCGGAACCGGAACCACCTGTGAGGGAAACCCGGCCGCCGGCAGCTTTAGAGGTAGGACTTCCGCCGGAAGGGCGGGCGCTCTCAGAGGTCCGAGTCAGCTTCCCGCTGGTGTTCGGCCTTGCTAGGCTGGCGCGGCTGCCGGGACTCCCGTGGAGATGGCTTGCGCAGCCGCGCGGTCCCCGGCCGACCAGGACAGGTGGGTCCTCGGGAAGGCTGGCCGCGGCGTCACTGGGCTCGGGGCTATCTTCCCACCGGAACCCCGGCATTCCGCAGCTTCCGAGCCCCGGTCGCACCAAGCTCCCCTGTAGCTGTGGCGGGCGGTGCGGTGCGGTGAGATGAGATGAGACCCGACGTTAGAAATCAGTCGTGCCTCGAGAAGCGCGTTCTACATTAGTGTCGCTATCAGAGACACGTCTGGTGTCTTCTGAGATTTTTCCTTTCTGTGTAAGAGCGTGCTCCAGCCTCAGAACTCTTGACAAGCTGTTGTGTCAAAGTAACAGTTGCATTGTTTTGCTTCCGACTTTAAAAAATATATATGTTAAATAAATTATGGTATAAGATGTCTCTGCTATGTCGATGAAATTACCCCTTTTAAGTTACCACTTAAGTTACCTAGCTTTGCTTTTTCTCGTGTGTGTTGTGGCAGGTTTATTTGTATCTACCCCGCTTATTTAAATAATAAGAAGACCATAGCCGAGGGGAGGCGGATCCCCATAAGTAAGGTGAGTATCTGATACCTAGGCTTAGGGAAGGTTGGCTTGTTATGGCCACGACTGCTCACTTGCAAAACTAAAGAGAATTCTTAATGGCCTGTTTGTTAAAGAAAAGAAGAGGTCTGGGTCGAGTTTTCATGTCTTAAAACCAAGATTATGACAATCTTCTCAATGAAAACAAAGTGATAGCATCGGATAGCACGGCATGCAGGATGCAAACTCATTTTTTTTTTAAGTATAGGAATAAAGGTTTGTACAAAGTGCAGTTTTGTTGAGCTTTGTCTTTATTGCTTTTTAAAGGAGTATAAAATCACTTTAAAGTTAGTACTTGTGGAACTAGGTGTAGAGGATAAGGGGTAGCTCCAGGGTAGAACTCTGAACCCAACATGTGGAAGTCCCTAAGAGATTTACGATTCTGAATTATATGATCTTTAGATAGGAAAACTCTAGTTAGGGCCTGGTCTGGTGACTTAAACTTAGAAAAATGCACAGTGCTAAAGTAAAATCCACCTTGCATCCTCCAGAACACTGTTCAGTATAATGCCCAACATAAGCCTTTTGATAACAGCTCCCAGGTGCTCACTGGAATGTTTATTGTTTAAAAAATCCATTGATGTATAGCTAACAAACTTAGAAAAGTGTATAAATTGAATAATTTTCATACAGGGAGTAGAGCTGGATATAGCACCCAAACTTAAGAAACATTACCAGCTGGGCAGGGGTGGCGCACGCCTTTAATCCCAGCACTTGGGAGGCAGAGGCAGGCGGATTTCTGAGTTCCAGGACAACCCGGGCTACACAGAGAAACCCTGTCTCGGGGAAAAAAAAAAAAAAAACATTACCAGTTGGCGTGCAGGAAGATTCCTTCTGCCTCCTTTGTCTCTTCCCTGTGCACACTCAAAGGAACATTGTTCTTATTTCCAACACTATAGGTTACCTTGGGCTGGTTCTTCATTTTATGTGGATGGAATTACTCATTGTGTTCTTTTCTGTCTTTTTCACAGATCTTTAAAGTATGAAATTTATTGATGTTCTTACTATAATTTTTTGTATATTTTGATGCTTGGGGGTGAATTCAAAGCCTTAAATAGTCCAAGCAAATTCTCTTGTCACCAAGCAACACCCTCAGCCCTGGGAGTGTAGTTTAATTGCTCCAAGCAAGAGCTTCTTAGCACGAGCACCATAGACAGTGTTTTAAAGGTTTATTTTATCTTATTTTTATTCTTGTGTATATGTAAGTGTCTCTGTGTGGGAATGTGCAGGTATGGTTGCAGCCACTGTGGAAGCCAGAAGAGGGTGTCAGATCCCCTGGAGATGGGCTGCCTGTATGGGTGTTGGGACTGAACATGGGTTCTCTACAAGAGCAGTATAAACTCAGCTGCTGAGCCATCTCTCCAGCCCCCATTAACAGTTCGAGCCAGATAATTGTTTGTTGTAAATGACAGTTCTGTGTATTTTAATATGCATGATAACATCTCTGGCCTCTACCTGCTAGATAAAGTTCCTTCTTCTCTAGTTATTTTGAAGCAAATCTCTCCCAACATGACCAAATATTCCTGTGATAGAGGGTGTGTAAACTTCCCCTGCCTCAAAGTACTGCTTTGCAGAACCACATTGTGTGACTCCCACACTCCTAGTTTAGGCTATTGTAAATAGTACTGTGGGACTACAGCGATGACTCGGCAGCTGCGAACACGTACTGCAGAAGACCTGTTCCCAGCACCTAGTGGTGACTCACAACCATCTGTAACCCCAGTTCCAGGGGATCCAAGGCTTGTGACCTCTGTGTGTACTGCACAAATGTGGTGCACAGACATAAAATAAATACTAAAAATAAGATATAGTGCTACTACGAACATGCTTGAGTATATATATTCAGCTGTTGAATATATACTTGAATTGCAAGGCCAGAGGCAATCATGTCCAGCTTTAGTAGGTAACAGTATTCTAGAATGGTTGTAAGTGTAATCGTTTAACCAGTCAGATGCATTGAGCACCTACTGTGTTCAGATCATCAGGCTTTGCTAGGGAACGTACTGATGAAGTCATTTCTCTAGACAGTTTACGTTGGAGGAGAGAGAAACACAACTGTCTTATTCTTAAGGATTTTTAATTTTATAGTAAAAATAATTAGATAGTAAAAAAGAGCACTAGGGTTTAGTCTGTTTTAGTCATAATATTAAGAATGATTTACACACAACGTAGTAATAACCACGGTTGAATGTTTCTGATCTAACTGTTCAGGCTGTAGAAAACCCTACGGCTACTGAGATTCAGGACGTGTGCTCGGCAGCTGGACTGAACGCCTTTCTGGAGGTATGATGGGGGCCTCATCACTGTCCTTTACTCACTTCATGATGCCAGAACTCTGAAGACCTGTTTTTGTTTTGTTTTGTTTGTGTTAGAAAAACAAAATGTACTGCAGAGAATGGAATCGTGATGTTCAGTATAGAGGCAGAGTCCGGGTCCAGCTCAGACAGGAAGATGGCAGCCTCTGTCTTGTACAGTTCCCGTCACGTAAGCTTTTAAAATGAATTCACAGCATTCTTGGGTAAGGTTATCTTGAACAAAGGGTATAAATACCACCCATCTGTAGTAGCCCCAGCAGTCAGAATATTGAAGCAGAAGGATTGCTATAAGTTCAGTGCCTGCGTGGGCTGTAGAATGAGTTCAAGACTAACCTGAGCAACTTTGTAAGGCCTTGTCTCAAAATAGAAAACCTAAGAAGTCTAGAGATGTGGCTTAGTGCTAGACTCTACCTACCTACCATGCACAGGGCCCTTGGTTCAAGCCCCAGTACAGCAAAAACAAATCTAAGGAACAATATTGAGTGACAAAAGCAGAAATATTCATACTGTGGTTCCTTGCATGTAAACTTAAATAATACTATCTATTGATAAATATATTTATTATTGATAGAAATGTTTTTTTAGATGTACTAGAAGCTAACATACCCATTTTTCAGACAGTACTAA
>JANHMN010000013.1:51593396-51635453 GCA_030674055.1 Rhabdomys pumilio | reverse complement strand
CACAGAAACAACCAGGAGAGGATGAAAGTCTTGGTGACTCTAAAGTCCACGTGGCAAGATGAGAAAGTTCTCAGGAAAACTGGACAAACATCAGACACAGTGCTGTGAGCAGAAGTGAAGTCACATGAAGGCACAGCCAAGCTCACCTTGGGCCTTAGCTGAAGCAATGAGAGCCAGCCCTGTCCCTGCTGAGCCTGGTGCTGGTGGAGAGATGCCTGGCAGCCCTGTGGCCACATCCCAGGACAAAGAGGCAGGTCAACTCATGGAGAATGACTACAGATGGAGGGAGGTTAACAAAGTGCCTCCCACTCACACGGCTGTGCTCAACATGGTCCCTGAGAAAACAAAGAACACAGTCATGGAATCTTCTCAGGCTTCACTGGACCTTGCTAACAGTTTCCCTCTTAGCTGCTCTGTCCTGAGATCAGCTGGCACTTGCTTGGAATGGTGGGTAGTGGTCCTTCAGTGGCCCTGCCCAGCATCCTCTCCAAGTCTGGCATTAACTTTCGTCTGCAGAAAAGGAGGGTTCCATTCTGCTTCCTCTCTTTCCCCTGTCATATGCTTGTATGCCTGTCATCTTCCTGTCCTACCAATACATTTCCTAATTGAATCACTGCTTACAGCTGGAATTACCATTCAGTCCAGCCGTGGCTGAGTCTGGGCTGCTTCTATAACTAGGTGTTGAGAAGGCTTGGGAATGTGCTTCAGGGTTACACTCATTTAACAGGTGCAAGGCTCATGGTCAGATACCAAGGACAAAAGGGGGGGGCAGGGAAGAAGAAGAAGGAAGAGATGGGAGAAGGAGGGAGAGAGGGAGGAAGGGAAAGAGGAAGAGAGGGAGAGAGGGACAGAGAAACAGAGATATCAAAGATTCATTAGAGCCTCCCTTGGGAACTTGTGAAAAAATTCAATAGTGCTGGCCCAGCCTCTATTTAACAATTAAATAAATTTAAAAGAAATGTACATACATACACAAACACATTTAAAAGAATCCCTAGGCAATTCTTGCATGTATTAAAGTTTGAGACACTATGAAGTGTGTTGTTGTTCTTGTTTTGATTTACTGGTTTCTTATAATTACATATTTTGCTATATTACATGGAGACCTGCTGCTTTCTTTGAAATTGAGTATTTTGTACTTTTATTTGCTTAGTTTTAAAAATATGCCACGGGTTCAACTACAAATTATCAGTTGTCAAAATGTTCTTCTCTTTAGGCCAAAGAGCAAACTCAGTGGGCAGAGTGCTTGCTGTGTAGGCCTGGCAACTTGAGTTTGGCTCCTGGAACCCACTGGTTGGAAGAAGAAAACCAACTCATTGCGGTCTCCTCGGACCTCCACACATCCACCTGTACACAGTCAGGCCACAGTGCAGACAGACAGACAGACAAAGTAATGTAATTCTAAAAGCCTACTCCACAGCCAAATCTGTAATCCCAGCACTAGAGAGGCTGAGGCAGGAGGATCACCAGTGATGGGGTGTGCTGGTGATTCTGACTCCTACAGGGGTCTAAATTCAAACAGTATCCACTCCCTTTCATGATGGCTCCTGGTCCTGGCACCCCACATTTGCTGGAAGATGACAGTGAATGATTCTCCAAAGTCAGGCTACTGCACAGCTTGTACCCAAGTGTCCTGTAACCCCAAGGGCAGCACCCGTGTCAAGTAGATCCTGTCTCCAGAGCTAGGCAGTGGGTGTTGGAGCATTTTCTGTGGCTCCAGATCACTATATCTAATAAGGTTTCCGTGTCTCTCTGGAGTCCAGTGTTCTCCAGTGATCGCCCACCTCACAATGCAGCAACACACTCCACACTTCTGACTTTGCAGAGGTGAGGGCTGCATGCCTGTCAACCATTTTGCTTTCTGGTCTTTTGTACTGTGAGAGATTGAGTTAATATTACAGTTAGAAGCCAGTCTCAAAGGTCATTTTCAAATACACTCACTTGTCCTACTGTACGGAAACATAACGTTAGTTCAGGACCTAAACTGTGTGTGTCCCACTAAACACCGTGTTAACAGACTCACAAGAAAAACAGGGGTAAGAAAACACTGACCTGGGCTGGAGAGATGGCTCAGTGGTTAAGAGCACTGACTGCTCTTCCAGAGGTCCTGAGTTCAATTCCCAGCAACCACATGGTGGCTTGCAACCGTCTGTAATGGGATCAGATACCCTCTTCTGGTGTGTGTCTGAAGATAGCTACAGTGTACTCGTATACATAAAATAATTTAAAGAAAAAAAGACAACAAAGAAAACACTGACCAGAGAGCATACTCTAGTATGTCCCGTTTGGCTTTGGTGCTGGTAATGAAGTGTGGGCTCGTGCCCCACACCACGTAAATGCTGTTTCAAAGGCCATCCACAGGCTGTGGGGTTTTTTGTTTTGGTTCCCCCCCCTTCTTCTTTCAGTCTTGGTCTTAGAACAGAAGGTACAGAGTTATTTAGAGGCCCACAGAGGAGGTGTTGAGGGTGTCACGTGCCTGTGATCCTAGCTCTGGGAAGGCTGGGGAGGAGGGGGAGGAGGAGGGTGATTTTCAGGCCAGCCTGGACTGTACCGTAGATCCTAACGATGGTTATTGTGCCGTGCATATGCACTGCAGGTCTGTGAGAGCTCTGTGGAAAGTGAGTTGTGTTCCCTCCCAACCCAGGCTAATCACTGGCAGATGGAATCAGTGGGCCTGCTTCTTTAGGGAGTCTTCCCTTAACAAGCCGTTAATCACTAGGGGGAAAGTACAGACCCAGTGTGAGATGGGGTTAATAAAATTCAATTCTCACTAAACCACCAGATTTCATCTTATTTTGTGGGAATTTTCTCTTCCTATGTCAGATCTTAGCAAAATTTAAAGTGAATACTACAAACAAATACTGAGTATGGCTCGTTACTTTTAGTCACACCTATCTGTGGTTTCAGTTCTGAGAGGTCAGCCATTCTGAAAAACAGCACAGCAAGACATCCTGAGGCCAGAGAAGGCGCTGGCCACCAAGTCTGACAACCTGAGTTTGGTCCCAACACATGAAGGAGAGAACTGAATTGTCCTTTGACCTCCACTATAATGTGTGTGCCTATATCACACACACACACACACACACACACACACACACACACACACACAAAATGTAATAAAACAACATTTTAGAGATATCTTGAGAGACCACATAAACATAATCTTTATTTGAGTATATGCTGTAATTCTTCTAATTCTCACTTTGTCACAGATGTACACACATGTGAAAGAACAGTCCACACAGAGTTCAGTACTCTCTCCAGGTTCAGGCAGCCACAGGAGTCTGGGAACATGTAAGGAGGGACTGGGCATTTCTAATCACACCTGAGGACAGGTGACAACTTACTTAAAGGTCATGACTGTTTTCTGCAGGTGTGGATGGAGGACTCATCCCCAAAACAGTAGCAACACCAGTCCAAATGACTGGTGTCAGGGGACAACTGCTGCATGAACTCTTTGGAGACTTAAAAGTTTAGCAAGAATTCTGGAACTTTATATGCCTTTGAAATACCACTCAGGTACAAATAAATGCTTTGTTCCAGCCCGACACAAACCCAGCTCATTTTCAACACTCTTAAGTCATGACACTATTTTATTTGGGAAGGACAGGCAGGCAGAAATCAATTCACAATTTCTCCCACCAAGAGCTGCAGGAGTAGTGAGGAGTTCCCCACCTGTGCCACGGTGAAAGCTGTGGGGTGACACAGCAAAATTACTTCCAAAGTTTATATCACTGCAGCAGCAAGTCCACTGACACAATCGATCGATTGATCCGATCGATAAGCAATCGTGAGCAACATTCCTGCCTGCCCATCCCGTCACAGAAAGTCTTTTGTATACAACACTGCTCCTACATGTTACACCGTAGATGTTAATTTTCATTCTGCCAACAAGAAAAACGTGCTTTTACTCATAAGGACCTAAATATTTTTAATTTTTAAAGCCTAACAATTAATTTTCTCCAAACAATAGTCCTTATTTTCTAAGAAGATAACCCCTCAGTCATAAGATGCCTAATGACCTGTGCCCGGGAAGAATGACACTATGTCCCAGGTTATATTAGGACCACAGTGCCTCTTATTCTGTGTTGTTAATATTTTATATCATATTGCTATGATCTTAGTCATCTGAAGGAGAATAATTGTCTATTTGTCTTGAAAGTGTTGTACTCTGGTAGACAGCTCTTTTAGTCCATTTCAGACTAATTCAAAGGCTGGAAAGCTGACCTGTGGTAGAAAGTGCAGATTTTTAGATGCAAACCTCTGGCCGATCGAGCTGTAGGCAGTCACCTAAACTTTATTCTGTCAAAACAAAACCGAAAACTGAAATGTTTTTAAGGGAATGCTAATAATTACAAATTGTAGAGTATGGAAACCTCCCGAGGTTGGCTAGAAAAACAACAGGAGTGGAAAGTTTAACCCAGCCTCTGCCGGACCAACGACAGATAGCCACTGCCCTTCTCTTGACCAAGCTGCTCTTAGAGCCAGATGTTATCAGTGTACAACGTGCTGCTGACAGGAATAAATATTTTGCCAACACAGGGCACAAGCCTGCAATGAGCAGCAGCCCGGAGGTGGGGGACTTCAGAGTTATCCAATCCCATGGAAGGTTTAAGGGGATCATGTTTTTAAAATATGGTGCCTGTAATGGGAGGTGGGGTGTGTCATCTTGGGAGGTGCCTTGAACTGGTTTTTAAAGAGTTTGGAGAAGAGAGGACTAAGGCAACTTGTTACCCAGCTTTAAGGTAAAACATGAACGGCTGACATTTCAGCATCTCAGATGTAGAGCAGGTGAGATGGTGTCACCGTTTCCCAGGGAACTGGAGTTGATCATGGGTTCAAGTCTTGCTTGCATCACTTTCTGAAATGTTATTTGGAAGCTCACTCATCAGAACAGCACCTCCAGCCTTGGCAGGTGATCTTGTCTCACAGGTCACAGGTGGCATCTACACCCTCTCTTGGCGTCTTCCTTGAAAGCACTACGTATGTCCTAGCCAAACAGTAACATTTGCCATCCGTATGTATATGCACAGATACATTACAACACAGAACTATATAAAACCATACACCGCATGAAGCACAACCACAAAGGTTTCCTAACTGGAAGCACAAGAAGACGCATGCAGGGTGAGCCCCGCAGAGCACAGGGCCTATGGACAGAGATTTCCAATCCTGGTTTGTATTTCCTGGAATATAGTGATATGTCTTCCTACTCAGCAAAATGTTTTTTAAAAAATTTAGGTACTATCTACTCTGTTAGATTTAAATGGAAATGTTCCCTACACACGACAGTAAAAGAAAAACAGCTTACAACACATTCCATTTTTAATACATCAGGAAGTTTCCAAGGCAACATTACCCAACGACTGTGCCACTGTCCCTAGCATAACATGGAGCTCTAAGGGGGGAGTGGGGAAGGGGCGACAGCCAGGACTCAGGTGCTCTTCTTCTCATCACCCAGCAAGTTCACCGTAGCTTTCTTAACTGTTGAGGGAAAAGAAAACTGCATGAAGAGCTCTTACAACGTAAGCCCCATCCTCCCTGGCTGCTACATAACATGGTGACTACGGGGGTGACTTGTGTACTGGTGAACACACACCGAGGCTGTGCTCAAGGCTAAGAGGGCTTCCAGGAAACAGACCAGGCACCTCTTTCAAAGTAAGCAGAATTCTTGAAGGTCATCTGGCCTCGAGGCTTGTATGACATCCTCACCTGGGCCATCTGCCCTGTCTCCTTCAGTCATCAAAGCAGCAGAGATTGTCATGGTGACCAGAGTTAGGACAGAACCCACACCACAACTATACACACCTAGACTTAGTCACTGAGCCACTATTCCCCCAAGACAGGAAGTGCAGGGGGAGCCAGAGGGAGGGAGGGGCAGACTGAGATGCCATAGAAGGCAGCTGGTGTTGATGGAGCCCAGAGTCTCCCAGTGAGAGCCAAGGAATCCCTTTGTCCACAAGCTTCTGACAGCTGTTCTCTCTTTACTCACTGCAAATCGCCAGGCAAAGTTGACATCAAGGAGGAAACAGTCTTTCTCAACTAGCTGTGTGAGAGATCCCCAGTGACCATGACCCACCTGAGAACGTCTCTCCAGCCTCACTTCCTTCCAATTTCTAAACCCTATTCGGGGTCTGCTTTCACCATCCAAAGCTAGAGCTGAGCAGTCTGATGGCCCTGAAATGCTCACATAAGTCCCCCAGAGACCAGCCTCTTTCCTGACAGCACCCATGCCGCCTCTTCTTCCTCCCTTCCCCTCCTCATTTCTCTTTTCTTGCTGAGCCATCAGAAGCTCTGGGCTGCCGGGCAGCGGTGGTGCACGCCTTTAACCCCAGCACTTGGGAGGCAGAGGCAGGTGGATTTCTGAGTTTGAGACCAGCCTGGTCTACAGAATGAGTTCCAGGACAGCCAGGACTACACAGAGAAAACCTGTCTCTCAAAAAAAAAAAAGAAGAAGAAGAAAAAGGAGAAGGAGGAGGAGGAAGAGGAGAAGGAAGAAGAAGAAGAGGAAGAGGAAGAGGAGGAAGAGGAAGAGGAGGAGGAGGATGAAGAAGAGGAAGAGGAAGAGGAGGAAGAGAAGGAAGCAGCAGCAGCTCCTGCCTGCACACTCACCACCAGTTTCTCTAACACTGATCCCTCCTGTTCAAAATGTCCCAGCCCTGGCCACTCCCCTGTGGTGCACTAGATGCCATCTCTGGTCTGCCTGAGGACATGGCTGTGGGCAGCAGCTCCTCTCCCCGCCCCTTACCCTGTGATCTCTATTGACCATTCCAATTCACTTTCAAACATGCTCTCTGT
Organism: Rhabdomys pumilio; assembly: GCA_030674055.1. NCBI lineage: Eukaryota > Metazoa > Chordata > Mammalia > Rodentia > Muridae > Rhabdomys > Rhabdomys pumilio. Next base: position 51,628,655 of record JANHMN010000013.1, on the reverse strand, counting down.
TCTTCCACCTTAAGAAGGGTCTCAGAGTCTTGAGACCCTGTGTCCTCCCCAGGTATCATCCTGTTCTCTCAGGACACTGCTCCTGGTTTCTCAAATCTCTCCAGTCAGGTGTTTGTTCCCAGTGTCCATAAAGCTGTTTTCTTCAGGTCCCTAATCCTTCCTCACCGCTGAGTCTGACAGTCATCTCTTGGAGTCACCCTCTCACCTAGCCCTCACAGCATGTGACAGGATGGACACCTCACTGGACAATACCCTCTGGCTTTCCTGCCATCCTACTCTACTCAGCTTCTCCAGGCTGGTGCAGCTAGCTTTCATCTTTTATACCCTCGGTGTAAACCTGCTTCCTGAGGCTCTCAACATCTGTATCCAGTGGCTATCTGACTGCTCCATGCAGGTCTCAATCTAATAGACACTTCAGACATCTGCCCAGGACCAGATGTTGTATTTCTGCTACCCAGTCTTCCCACCTCAATGGCAAGTCTACCCTTTGAACTGCTCAGGCTGTAAGTCCTGACCCTGGCTTCTTTCTCTCTCAAACTCGTAGCCTAATTCATAAGCAAATCCTACTGTCCTCACCTTAAAAGCAATCAAGAATGTCATACTTACTATTGCTACTTTATCGTCACTGCTACAAATCATGAGGCCACCATCTCTAGCTAGATCACAGCATCCTAACATGACTGTATTTCCTTCCTTCTTCAATCCACATCCCCCAAGCCTGAGCTGAGGACTGAACCCACCCAGGGCCTTGCACTTGCTAGGCAAATGCTCGGATTTAGCTGAGCTAAATCCCCTTAGTCCACTCTTCATGCTGTGGCCAGTCACGCTGTTCTGCTCAAACTTCTCCAGTGGCACAGTCCCGGCCTGTGGGCAGCCCCTGGCCTGCCCCGCCCACTGGCTGACCCTGCTCCTGCAGGGTCCTCCTGTGTTTCTTTTATGGCTTCCACCTCCAAGCTTTTTCTCACAAGCAGTTCCTGAACAATCTACCCTGAAGTATCCTCTGTTGATTTTTCAAGCCTGACTCAGGAAGCCTTCATGACAGCTGATCTTGATTTCAGCTTGACACATCTGAGACGGAGGAGCCTCAGTTGGAGAGCTGTCTTCACCAGACTGGCCTTGGGCACGTCTTTGGGGGCATTTTTTTGATTGCTAATTGCAGGCCAACCTGAACTGGAGATAAAGACATTTATCCAGCTGGTTTTCTAAACTCTGCCTGCAGTGGAAAAGTCACTTTTCTAATATGATGCCTGAAGGCTGCACTGAAACATCACTGAGAGGAAAGCAGAGGATCTGGGGGAGCCTAGGGCCTGTCATCTTCTCCACACAGTGCACGAGCTATCCCTAAGCCTTACCTTCTTTGCTGATGGCATCTGCAGTCTCTTTGGCTTTGTCCTTCACGTCCTTCACCACACTGTCTACCTGGGACTCGTGCTTGAGGAAGACAGGACGGATGATTCGTCTGTAGAGCAATTCAGCCCCGTTAGATGGGCTGGGCGCCATGCACCACAGCAGGAAGCCACACTGCAGGGAACAGAAGGCTGGTGAGAAGGACATGGGCATGCTGGGGACAGCATTGACTCTGACATCCCGGGTAGCATTGTTTCTGACCTCTCCACTGGTATCCCCAGTGTTGTTGAATGGCTAATGGGAGGCTCAGAAAAAGCACGACCAGTAACGAAGCAGCCTGAGCTATGCAAAGAGACTGTGCTTCAAAAGAAAGACGGAAGAGGGAAAGAGGAGCTGGGACCACAGCTCAGTTCACACAGTGCTGGCCTAGCACAGCCAAAATCCTGGGCTAAACCCCCAGCACCACAGAAGCTACGCATGGTGCTACCAGCCCATAATTCCATCGCTGTGTGGAGGTGAAGCAAGGCATTCAAGGCCATCCTCAGCTACACAGGAAGTGAAGTTAGCCTGGGATATGCGAGACCATGTCTAAAATAAATAGATACATAAGACAAATAATAATGGGAGACAGAGAGAGAAATAAAAGGAACATAAATATGTCTCAATGAAACCCATTATGTCTATGTCTCTGTGTGTGTGTGTGTGTGTGTGTGTGTGTGTGTGTGTGTGTGTGTGTGTGTGTGTGTGAATTATATGAACTGTGGTTCATGTGTGTGAGTGAAGGCACACACTCGAAGGTCAAAGGCTAACTTACTTTCTTGTTTGTTTGTTTTTCAAGACAGGGTTTCTCTGTGTAGCCCTGGCTGTCCTGGAACTCACTCTGTAGACCAGGCTGGCCTCGAACTCAGAAATCCACCTGCCTCTGCCTCCCAAGTGCTGGGATTAAAGGCATGCGCCACCACTGCCTGGCTGAGTCCAAGCCTCTTGTCTGGTCCTTGAGAAGGAAGCCCTAACCACTAAGCCTTTTTTTCTAATCCCCTGATGCTAACAGAAAAAAGTTTATTATAAGAAGCCAACAGCTTTTGGCCTTTATTAGAAGACAGTGATAGAAGAATTGCCAAAGATAAACAAACTTTGGCCACACCACTGACTCCATACCCCATCACTGCCTTTCCTCGGGACCCTTTCATGCCGGCCTGGACTGGCACAGAATATGAAACTTCAGAGAAAGGAGAGGGATGTATTTCTGGCTAGTATCTTTATTTTTTTTAAACATAGGATGTCTCATTTTTAGGAATAAATTATTCACGGAGACATATACACATCAAAAGAAGACACCAAGGTGAAATGCTAGTGACTGGCCAGATTAAAAATCAAAAGGGCCTGTCTCATGAGCTTAGGCAAGTGAGCATGTCCGAGTCCTCTTTCTGTTCTATAGGGTGTAAGAAGATCATTTCTTTCTTTTTTACATTTGTTTACTTTATTGCACAAATGTTTGGCCCACAAATATATATGTGCACCATATGTGTATACAGTACCCACGGGGTCAGAAGACAGCATTAGATTCCACCGGAACTGGAGTTATGGATGGCTGTGAGCCACCACATAAGTACGGCGACCTGAATGCAAGAGCAGCCATTGCTCTTCGTTGCTGAGCCATCTCTCCAGCCCCATCATATTTTTTTAAATCTGCTATCAGGAGGACAACAGTATCATCTAAAGACCCTGCTAAATACCATCCACCTACAGGGATACTCCCTTTGAGCAAGCCAGTCAGGCTGATTCTCTTTTCTGGATGAATTAGGGCAAAACTAACAGATGGGGCCAGCTCAAACATCTCTAGTTCTGTCTTCAATGTGATTACTCTGTAGAATATACAGCCAGCTCTCCACTTGGTACTTCCTGGTCCCTCTAGCTAACTGTCCTGATAGTAAAATAATTACTGCTCTCTTCCTCCATCCTCAGCTCTTTCCAGTTCTCACATTAAAAATGAGGTTAATTACTGTTCAACTGTCAAGGTGATGCCTAGCTACCTGCTCTCAGAGCCCCATCTTCCTCACCCAGCTGTGACCGTGCTTTGTATGAAGGCTCTCCTTCAAGCTTATAACTCTCCTAGAGACAACCACAGGAGCCTACTCTAACTGACAGATCAGATGAAGGGCACACACCTCTCTAAGGAGACTGCTGCAGCATCAGCACAGACACAATGAATCCGTACACAACAATATGCCAGGCAACTGTCTGTGGCTCAATGCTATCACCATCCAAGAGTAGGGCTAGAACGGATAGTCAGGGGACCATCGTGGTCAGAGTTTAAAGCTAATGCCAGAGAAATGTGTTTGAAAGGCTGGAGGTGTAGCTCAATGATACAGTACTTGCCTAAACTGCACCAGGCCCAGAGGCCAAGCCCCAACAACACATGCACACGCATGCACGCGCACACATACACACACACAGGAGAGAGAGAGAGAGAAAGAGAGAGAGAGAAAAAGAGAGAGACAGAGAGAGAGAGACAGAGACAGAGAGAGACAGAGACAGAGACAGAGAGAGACAGAGGGGGAGGGAAGGAGGCTGAGATTGATAATTTTTTGAGACAAGGTATCTCTATGTAGTTCTGCCTGTCCTGTAACCTGCTCTGTAGACCAGGCTGATCTGGAACTCACCTGCTTCCACCTCTCAAGCGCTGGGATTAAAGGTACGGGCCACCACTGCAGAAAGTGATTTTATATATCAACTTTTCCTACTATGCTACAATGAATCGGTCAGAAACCTAAGTCTTAGACACACAATACCATTTATGTTCTGATGACATGTAAGTAGAAGAAAAACTCAAAATACAATATATACTTGTGAAATGGCCTTATGTAAGCCTGTATAATTAAGGGAATATACTTGTAAAATGGCCATATATAAACCTGTATAATTAAGGGAATATACTTGTAAAATGGCCTTATATAAACCTGTATAATTAAGGGGAAAGGAAATCTAGGCCTTGGAAAGCTTCTGCAATACTGCCAGAGAAGGAGACCGGCTGAATTCAAAATCAGTTCTTCAAAAATAAATAAATAAATAAATAAATAAATAAATAAATAAATAAAATCAATTGTTGAAGCCAGGTTGTGGTGCCATAGTGGCACATGCACACCTTTGATACCAGCACTTAGGAGGCAGAGGCAGGTGGATCTCGGTGAGTTTGAGGCCAGCCTGGTCTACAGAGTTCCAGGACAGCCAGGGTTATATAGTGAGACCCTGTATCAAAAAAATCAAAACAAAACAAATCAATCATTCAGGCTGTGCACGGTAATTTGAGGTCACCTGAGCATAAACCCTGTCTTAAGGAAAAAGTAGAACAAAGATGGTGGCCCTTCCTCAACCACAAGTAAAGCAAAGAGCAGGCAAGGGAGAACATTTCCCCTTTTTATTCTGAAGTATCCCAGTTTTAGTTCTGTTGCTGTGATAATATAGTCTCACAAAAAGCAACCCAGGGAACAACAGGGTTTGTTACAACTTCTGTCAGTGAAGATGGGCAGGGCAGTAACTCCTGCAGGAACCTGAAGCCGACACCGTGGGGGACACTGCTTGTTGGCTCACTCATTCTCATGCTAACTGGCTTCTTCACAGCCCAGGACCACCTGCCAGGGAACGGTAGCACCCACAGTTGATCAAAATAATCCCCCAAGGACAGACAGTCCAATCTGACTGGGGAGTCCTTCAGGAGGTCTCGGCCACTCTAGTTTGGGTCAAGTCCACGGTTAGAAGCTAAGCAGGACATAAAGGGCGTGTCATTTATTCCACAGCCTGAAAGAGTTTATAAATCCCTTGGAGGAAAACTGGTTCACAGAACAAAATAATAAGATACTGGGCGAGTGTACTGTTTCTAAAGAAAACAACATAATCAACTGCAGACCTCGTCAGGAGCAGAAGCACAACTGAATGATGTAGAATTTCACAAGAGATTGTTTCTACACTCAAAGAAGTGAGGCAGCTGTGCAAGCCCAGAGGCCAGAGCTCCACCACGGAGTCCTGAAACCCATAACAGACGTAGATCCAACAGAGGACCTACACACACACACACACACACACACACACACACACACACACATACTTTTTCTCTCTCTCTCTCTCTCACACACACACACACACACACACTCTCTCACACACACTCTCTCTTACACTCACACACTCTCTCTCTTACACACACACTCACACACTCTCTCTCTCTTACACACGCACTTACACTCTTTCACATTCACACACTCTCACACATAAGTAAAACAAAATTAAAATAAGTGCCGAGCAAACTAGTTAGGGTTGGAAATTGGAAATTATGACAGAAGAAATAACAGAACCAACCAACACACGGCATTACAGCAGAGCGGCTATAACTATGAGCAAAGGTAAGAACTGGACAGTCAGACCGCGGGAAGAGGAACATGTGGACAGATTTTCTAAGATGAAGACTAAGATTATATCTCAGAATTAGAAACCAAGATTAAGGAGCTGGCGGAGTAGATCAGTGGTGGAGCGCTTGCCGAGCATGTGCAAAGGCCGGGGCAGACCTGCAGCCCAGAAAATACAGGAAACCAAAACACGAGACAGCACGCTACCATCTAATCTGCACCCAAGCTTCCTCAGATTAGAAAGCATTTACGTATGCAAGTGTATAAAAATAAAAATAACTGTAAATGTCATAAGATATATAAGTAACAATTGCTGGGTGTAAAACCCCAAACTTCCGTGTGCTACATGCGTGCCAACTACATGCGTGCCAACTACATGACCAGGCTGAACAGCATCTTCAAAGTCGTAACTCTGTGAGCGAGAATGACTTGGACATGGAAAGGCTGGAAGAATCTGGTAGGATGTGGGGGGAAAAGAGAGACAAAGCATCTTTCAAAATAATGGACAAAACACAAGCAAGCATGGAAGTCACACCTTATTTACAGACAGAGAAATAACTGGCAAAGCTAAATTGTCATAAATGAGGAAAGTGAGCTTTTAAATAAAAAACTATTTATTCTTATTTTATGTGCATGACTGTTCAGCTTTCATGTGCCTGATGCCCCTGGAGGCCAGAAGAGAAGCAGATTCCCTGGAACTGGAGTTACAGACAGTTATGAGCTGCCGTGTGGGTGCTGGGATTCGAACCTGGATCCTCTCTGATGGCAGCAAGTACTTTCAACCACTGAGCCATCTCTCCAGCCTCAACAATGGTTATTTTTAAGGAAAGTGCAGAATGGATTTTTTTTTCAAAAGCTTTCAGAGTGACCTGAATCTTTAAACTATGTCATATGTACTTTGTACTAATAAAAAAGGACACAGACAGCCTGGAGCCCCTCGTGGCTGGACATCCCACCTTCTCTGGCTTGCAAAGTCTGCAGTCTGAGAACCAGAGGCAGTGGTCACATCATACCCACTCTTCTGTGGAAGACACCTGGGCAACCATCTGAGGACAGCTTGAAAAACTGCCATGCTCATGAAATGAACAACTCTCTCGCTCTCGTCCTCCCTGGCAAAGCCAGAAGCCCGCAGAGAGCCAGTTATAAATGAGTTTCAGTTTCCTGTCCTTTCCCCCAAATGCTGGCAGCTTGGGCTAGTCCTGTGCCAAACACAAGGTTTGGCGGGGCTGAGCTCTGACTACCACACTGCCAAAGTTACCAAGATAACTTTCTCAACCAACAAGACATTTTCTTTCTCCAAATCTATAATGGAAAATGTTTGGTTTTCTCCCAAAAATAATGACTCCTATTCAGTGCTGTGAATGCTGAAAGCACATGAAGTCTACCACGCATCACTGCATGACGATTAATCTGTGTCAGTCACAGGACTTCCATTCCCTGCAATTATCAAACACGCCTCTGACACAAGCTGCCCTGGCTCTTCCAAGGCCTTCAACAGAGAAATGGAGAGGGGAATCCTGCCTTCTTCGCTGTAACCTGAGATAAGAACCACCGGCATCTGATACCCAAGCCCTTGCTCCTACTGCTCCTGGTATAGAGGTTCTGAGATGGAGCCTGAGAGACAGAGGATAAAGGAGAACATCAGATATCACTGTACCTTCAGCATGTAGTAGAAGGGGAACCAGGACAGGAAGAGATCGGAGAAGAATTCGGCAATGCTAAACACACCGTACACCACCCAGTATGTCAGCCACTGGGTGTCGTCATCTTTGTTGGGACTCTCAATGGCTTTCATTCTGAAAAGCAATGTAAAAAAGACAATACACTGTCAATTAGTGAGATCCATTCCTCCTTCACAGTCTGTTCTCCAACACCCAAAACTCAAGCAGATGTGTGTTGGCATACATGAACTGCAGCTCTCAGGACAGAGGCAAGAAGAGCTCTGTAAATTCCAGGCCAGCCAAATACGTAATGAGACCCTGTCAAAAGCAATTTTAAATATCTTCATAATAGCCTGTAGGGTGGTTTTTTTTGTTGTTGCTGCTGGTTTTTTGTTTTGTTTTTAGAGGAAGAAACTTAGAGAAGACAGACAGCATTGGTACAGCAGCAGGCCCGGCTTACACCTAGGACCACCTCCTGAGCCTGTGCTCTCCACTGTAGACAGTCATTTTCTTAATTAGTAAAGCAACTCAGCATCAGACTGGACAGCACCTAGCAACATGTCTGATATAAAATGTGTGTTTAATGTTTCCTAATATTAGTACAATAGGAGGTTTGTAATCTTACTTGTGGAGGTATCAGAGGTCTTGTCCTGTACTAGGAAAAGCCAAGGTCCACAGGTCATGGAGCATAAGAACAGAGAAAGGTCATAGTCTCAAAGTGTAAATCCCCTGAAGACCCTCTACAGTCCCTCCTACTTATGGGGCTAGGGAGGGACCATCAGAAGTGAAATTCTGAGCTGGTATTCTAGTCTGCTGGCTCATGCCCACCCAGAGAAGACCGTAAAACACAGTATCTAGTTCCTTCTTGAGACCTACTAATTCAGGCTCTGGAAGGTGGCAGATGGCCACATGCTCTCAGCAAGTTATACCAGAGCCAGGTGTGGTGGCAAGAGAATCTCAAGTTCCAAGCCAGACTGCTGCCTCAAAAAATAACGATAAACAAAAGAGGGCTGGGAAGATGGCTCAGTGGGTAAAGTACAGAAGTAAGGACCTGGTCCAGATGCCCAGAACCCATGTAAAGCCAAACTCAGTACTGTGTCTCTAATCTCATCCCTACTATGGCAGATGGGAGGCAGACAACCATCCTCAGAAGCTCACTAGCCAGCTAGTCTGGTGTACACAGTGGCAAACAAGAGACTCTGCCTCACCCGATACTGTCCTCTGACCCCCACAGGGGTGTCCGAGTAAGCTACCCCAACACAGATACACCCCAACACATTAAGATTTAAAAGAAGGCCTGGCAGTGGTGGCATACGCCTTTGATCCCAGCACTTGGGAAGCAGAGGCAGGCGGATTTCTGAGTTCGAGGCCAGCCTGGTCTACAGAGTGAGTTCCAGGACAGCCAGGACTACACAGAGAAACCCTGTCTCGAAAAACAAAACAAAACAAAACAAAACAAAACAAAACAAAAAACAAACAAAAAAAAAGATTTAAAAGAAATCTTTTAAATCTTTTAAATCTTTTAAATCTGTGCAGTTCATCCCACCACAGAGTCAACTTGACATCTTTAAAGGTCTCATGAACATAGTACTTTTGGGGGGGAGAGCAAGACAGGGTGTCTCTGTGTAGCCCTGGAACTCACTCTGTAGACCAGGCTGGTCTTGAACTCAGAGATCTGCCTGCCTCTGCCTCCTGAGTGCTGGGATTAAACACATGCACTGGCACCACCTGGCTTGGCATGATGCTTTATAATAACAAGGGGGCAGAAGGAGGTTTTATTTGGAAAACATTGAGCTGCAGACTATAACTACTATTTCCTATGAGGCTAGTTCTCTCTGGGGCTTTGTTATAACCAAAGACTAAAGTGAGAATGCTCACTTCACTTCTCTCTTGAGGAACTAACTAATAGATTTCCTTATAAACAGTCTTCTCTAACAATGACACCATCTGTGCTTTAGGGATTAAAAGGCCTTTGATATATACACACAGAGAAACAGAGAAGAGAGGATATACATCGGATGAAATGAAATCATTTGGACTTTCTACTTTAAGTAAACTATCAAGCTGGGCGGTGGTGGCGCACACCTTTAATCCCAGCACTTGGGAGGCAGAGGCAGGCGGATTTCTGAGTTCGAGGCCATCCTGGTCTACAGAGCGAGTTCCAGGACAGCCAGGGCTACTCAGAGAAACCCTGTCTTGAAAAGCCAAAAAAGTAAACTATCAAAAACTAATTACGCTGGGTCAGGATAACGGGCACACTATGCCTAGCTTTGCAACCAGTTCACCACCCTGCCAATGCCACTCATTCTAACCTTGGGGGAGGGGATTTCATTCTCTCTGGGGTTTAGCTTGCTCATCTACCAAGTGACATGGTAAACCTTACTGCGTTGCCATGACAACTGCATTACAGCAGTTAATATACATAGTGAATTTATAAACACTGAATGTCACAGAATAAATATGTCCGTAATAGGTAATAATTATAGTAATTTTTATTAAAACCCATAGAGAGGTGAGCAATTAAAGAGAGAAAAAGATCAATAGTCCCTAAGATCTGGTACAGGAAATATTATTAGTAAGGCTGAAAGGAGAATGAAGAATTGTCTGTGGATTTTAAATATACTGCAAATCCTATGTGCTACAAGAAGAAAGACTGCTGAAATCCCCAAAGGCCTGTCTGTGTGCAGGTCAGGAAATTGTTGAATATTGGTGAAACACTCTTTGGGCCAACCCTGGAAGATACACTGGGAAAATGTATTGTCTTTAGCTGGTACTAATCCACACACGGGGCATGCACAAGCCTCTCGCAGCCCACGGGGGCTCAACAGTCAGTGCTGGCTGACTTCACTCTCTGTGGGATGGTCACACCTCCGAAGCTGTGTTTGCTTGGTTTCTGAAACAAAGCCAGGAACTGAAGATGCTAAAGGACTGCATCAAAGACACAAAGAAAAGCAAAGTTGAGATGGTCGCGACCTACCAGTCTTCTCTCCCTCACACACTAGATGCCATTAAAGAGAGCCGAAAGCATTTCCTGATCCGGACGAGACTAAGCTGCAACTCTCAGGACTCAGGTGATAGAGGTGTCCATTCACACTCAGCTGTGACACACTCCGCTCTCTAGTAGGAATGCTGACTGGAGACCCGGCTCTGCAGAAGGGTATATGGGAACTTCCGGTCCTTCTGTGCAATTTTACCGTGGATCTACAATAACGCTTAAAAACGGGCTACTTTAAAAAGAAAACTCTGCGTACAAACTAGACATTGTGCTCCTTAGTTTGGGATTCTGGGGATTGGTGGTGTTTACTTTTCTGCTTAGTTTAGTTTTGTTTTTGAGACAGGATTTCTCTGTATAGCCCTGGCTATCCTAGAACTTTCTCTGTAGACCAGGCTGACCTCAAACTGAGAGAACTGCCTGGCTCTGCCTCCCAGCTGCTGGAATTAGAGTAGCCCCAGCTACTTTTTTTTTTAAAGATGGGTCTCTTGTAGCACATGCTGACCTCAAATGTGACCTGTAACCAAGGCCCTCTCTGACTGATCCTCCAGCAAAGCCTCGTCTCTTAGGCACCGTGATTGCAGTGTGCACTATCACGAGTGGGTTCACTTTAGCTGTTCACTTCACTTTGATGAAGACAGCACATCTTTTCCTACCTGCATACTACGTATATGCTAGTAGCATCCAAGTTTATATACACTGCAGCCAGCTCTCTCTAACTGGCAGCAGGGCGCTGAGTTTGTGAATGGTGGTCACTGACACCATTAAACTTTCACAGCAACGTTACGGCATCAGAAGTTCCAGAAACGCTCCATGCCCCTCTCACCGCCCAGTGTGACTCCCTCTCTCCCTCCCTGGCAGCCATTCCTTCCTCATACAACCCCAGCATGAGTCTGTGCAGGTTAACTGGCAGAGAGGCCTTGAGTAGGGGAAGCCAGGCCCAGGGGAAGAATCAGTCTCAACCCACCGTGGTAATCCCAGTGCCTTTGTCTGATATACTCCTGGGACTCTAACATCATGTACAGGAGGCATGGCTGTCACCGGTGACATGGGAGGGAAAGATGCCCAACATCTGAAGGACAAAATGTCCCTGCTGATGAGAGATCCTCACAGCTAAAACCACTCCTTACCCTCCCTCTCCCAGACTGCTGAGCCTGTTGCTCAGGGGTGCAGCACCTGCCCAGCGTGTGCAAGCCTCTGCATTCAACCCCAGAGCCACACACACAGACCACAAGCGAAACCATGGCAGAAGTCCGCTGGCTCTAACAGAACGTTTGTTCTCAGTGAGCACAACAGAGTTTCAGTGTTTACATGTCAACTGTTGGCCTATTCATTTCCTCCATGTTGAGTCCTCTTCTTCAGACAGAGTCTCTCTCGTAATACAACAACAGCACTTGGAAGTAGACGCAGGAGCCAGGGGTGTGCTTAGTGGTCATCACACTTGCCTTGTACACACAGGCCCTGGTTCAATCCCCAGTACTACAAAACAGAAGTTTAAGCAGTTAAAAAATACAACAAATATGAATTTGTTGCTACTCAACTCTTACGTAGTATTTTGGATTACAAATACGCTATTATTTACATCATTAACAAATTAAAACTAGCAAACAGAAGGAAGCTATGGGAAGAAAGTGCATGTTCTATTTTAAGTATTTATTATAATTGTAATTATTGAAACGTTCCTCATCTATGAATTATAATTTCTTTCCTTGGGACAGACATTATATTTGTTACTTAAATACAGATAACCAATTAGGTGCTTTAAAATTACATTTATCTAGACAGAGAGAGGGAGGGAAAAAGAGAGAGGGGGGAAAAGGGAAGAGAAAGGGAAAGGGAAAGGGAGAGAGGGAAAGGGTAAGAGGGAAAGGGAGAGAGGGAGGGAGAGGGAGAGAGAGAGGGAAAGGGAGAGAAAGGGGAAAGGGAGAGAGAGGGGAAGGGAGAGAGAGGGGAAAGGGAGAGAGGGAAAGGGAGAGAGAGAGGGAGAGAGGGAGAGAGGGAAAGAGAGAGAGAGAGAGAAAGAGAGAAAGAGAGAGAGAGAGAATGTATTTGCACATGCCGTAGCACACATGTAGGTCAGAGGACATTTTGCAGAGGTTGGTCTCTCCTCCCACACTGGTGCTGGGAATTGAATTCAGGTCATGAGGCTTGGGGGCACATGCCTCCACCCTGTGAATAATCTCCATGTCCCCTCCCTTAAGCATTTCTAACAATACACTGGGGCTCTTTCAGACTTAAAGGTTCTTCCTGCCCAATGTATAGCTCAACATTCTCTCATGTCATCAAGCGGAATCATGTCATCAAGCAGAAACTGTCAGCTTGCTATACCCAGTAGAGTATGAAAGGACAAGTGTGTACAACCTACGGGATGGTACAACCTACGGGATGAGTATCACCGTACACAACAAGGTGGACATACACAGAAGACGTTGTCCATGTCTGTGTCCTGCCTGCCAAATGATAAGCTCGAGAGGTAATATCAACAGGCAATCCTAATGGCTTGATTTTCTTTACTTTGATATAATTTTTCTTAGAATATAGAGAAATGAATGAAGTAAAATAAGATCTCCAGTTTGTTTGCTTTCCCTCCATTAAATGTGCACCAGTGTAGATAATGTGACCTGGGGAGCCCACCACAGATTATCAGTTACAGCACAGGCGACCTAAGTGCACTTGACCCCGGGCCACAGTCCCAAATGGTTCTCAGCGATCTACAATCAAACATTTAAGAAGTCTCAGAGCCAGACGGTGTCACAAGCATGCAGCACCCAGAAGGGAGGCTGGGATGAATTCAAAGCCAGTCTAGACTATGTAGTGACATCCAAAATAAAGGCAAAAGCTCTTCCTAATTAGCCTGCATGTGTGCTTGTGGCAGAGGGGTCTACTAGGAAGAGTCAGAGTTATAGAAAACAAGTCTCAATGGAAATTTAAAATGAGTTTAAGAAAATGGATTTAAGCCGGGCAGTGGTGGCACACGCCTTTAATCCCAGCACTTGGGAGGCAGAGGAAGGCAGATTTCTGAGTTCGAGGCTAGCCTGGTCTACAGAGTGAGTTCCAGGACAGCCCGGGCTACACAGAGAAACCATGTCTCGAAAAAACAAAAAACAAAACAAAACAAAACAAAACAAAAACCCACAAAACAAACAACCAATCAAAGACAATGGATTTAAGCTCTTTTTTGTTGTTGTGCCTCCTAGATGGTAGGCTACATCCAGATGAAGCTGAATCTCCCTCCTACTGGCTGCCAGGAAATCACTGAAGTAGATGAGGATGGCAAACCACACATCCTATGAGAAACCATGGCAACAGGGTAGCTGCTTATGCTTGGGGTGAAGAGGGGAAATGATGCGTGGTCCAAGTCTGAGATGGACCCTCGGCAGAGTGTGCCTGCTGGAGTTAGGGCGTTCTTGTTAACAGACGAAGGAGAACTGGAGAGAGGAAGCCCAAACCTGCTCAAGGATGCACTGTGGGTACCAATCTGAGTGTTCTCAACTTGGTTACCCCAAAAGAGATGGGGTGAGGCTACTCCTAGACTGACAGGTATCATTCTGCTTCCGTGGTTGAGGCTCAAGCTAGCAGAATCTGCAACCTTTCAATTTCTCTCACGAGGATGATGTCTGCCAACATGGTGTCAAACAGTCCGTAAAAGAGGGTAAGAAGCCGGGAGGTGGTGGCGCACGCCTTTAATCCCAGCACTTGGGAGGCTGAGGCAGGCGGATTTCTAAATTCGAGGCCAGCCTGGTCTACAGAGTGAGTTCCAGGACAGCCAGAGCTACACAGAGAAACCTTGTCTCGAAAAAACAAACAAACAAACAAACAAACAAACAAACAAAAAAAGAGGGTAAGAAGCCAGGACCAAAGCACCCAGGATTCAGCCTCTCGTTGCTTGTGTGTCCTGCAACACAAATGTGGACTTGTTGCTCTGAAGAAACTAAGAAAAATGAGGCTGCAGAGAAGGCTTAACTTCTGGCCAAGAGAATGAAGGAAACCTAAGAAGACTAGGAACAGATGGACAAGAGCCACAGGCCATCCTCACAGAGCTTCTGTGCCTGAGTCTGAGGTCACTCAAAAGTTAAGTCTTGACCAGGAGCAAACAAATGATTGGATTTTGGATCCTTCACCCCACAAAAGAAGAAAAGAAAGTGGATTTAAAGTTCAAACCTTGTTAGTTCAGGTTAGTTACACTCTGCTTGGGGACAACCTGCTCCACTGAACCGAAGCAGGAAGAAACCCCAAGCCACACAGACTTACAGTGCTGAAGAATAAAACCGTACAGTTCTTTTCATCTTTGAGTAACGATGGCTTTTTTGTTGTTGTTGTTTTTTGTTTTTTTTTGTTTGTTTGTTTGTTTTGTTTGGTTTGGTTTGATTTTTTTTAAACAGGGTTTCTCTGTATAGCTCTGGCTGTCCTGGAACTCACTCGGTAGACCAGGCTGGCCTGAGTAACAATGTTTTTAACAGGTGGTTTAAGGAAAAAAATAACAAGAAAAAAACCCAAAAATTAGTCAGGGGAAAATTAATGAAAGAAAACAGTATTTGGGAATACTCATAATTCTCAAATTGTCTGCAAGTTCCATGCGGTGAAGTTAGTAAGTCCTAAGTATGACTAGGCTGCTTTCCCCTGTACACCATAAAAAGAAGGGTCCTTGGTGCCTGCTTCTGGGACTCTTTTTTTTTCTTTTCTTTTTTCTTGTTTTGTTTTGTTTTTCAAGATAGGGTTTCTCTATGTAACAGAGCCCTGGCTGTCCTGGAACTCGCTCTGTAGACCAGGCTGTCCTGGACTCCATTTGTAGACCAGGCTGGCCTCAAACTCAGAGATCCATCTGCCTCTGCCTCTGCCTCCCGAGTGCTCGGATTAAAGGCGTGTACCTCCAGGCTTGGCCTGCTTCTGTGACTCTTCACACATAATAACGTTGAGTTTTATAAGCAGAAGCTGAGGTCCAGCAAGATGGCCCGGCTAGTGAAGGCGGATTGCTTGAGTTCCATCCTCTGAAGCCACATGTCTGTAATTCCAACCCCATCACCCCGACCATAAGACTGTGGTTCATCATCCAGCCGCTCACATACAGCACCCTGTCTGAAATGAGAGAGACTCTGCCACAAAACAAGGCCTGAGGAGAGCGGACTAGAGAGATGGATGGCTGCCGCTAAGAGCCCTTACTGTTCTTACAGAGGACCTGGATTCAGTCCCCAGCATCCACATCAGGCGATGAGAGACTGCTTGTAATTCCAGCTCCAACACCTCCAGAATCCTCTGGCCCTTGCCCTTACACACATACTCTCTCATATGTACACACATGTGTGTGTGCACAATTTAAAACAACAAAAATATACTTTAAACAAAGCAGGGAAGTCTAAGGAGCAAACAGATGACAGAAATAGCCTCTGATCTCCACACATACTCACTTGCTCTCTCCACACCCTCACTAAATACAAATATATATAATTTCTTTTAAGTTGGGCTCTTTACCCAGGAGTAACACACTTTGTAATTATCAACTCCATATTAGCAGGCTTCTCAAGTGTCACACACAATACACTTAGACACATACCATGGGTCATGTGCCACTCACAAACAAGTCACATAAAGCAGACAACCATTGTGAACAAAACCAAAGGCTTTATAACTATAATATCTACGGTAAGTCTGGTTTACTTTCAGCCAAGTGTAATGGTACAAGCCTAAAATCCCAGAACAGGAGAACCGAGGCAGGGGGATAATGAACTCCAGATTAGCGAGTTACTCCTTACGACTGCTCTCTAAGAGCCAGGGGCTGGGATGTCTGTCAACGCTACAGCATATGCAGAGCGTGCAGACCTGGGTGGTAAAGCTACATGACAGTAACATAGGGAAATTAGTAGTACTTCTAACTCATGTTCACAAAGCACAGCAGATGCCTCCAGCGTACTGGGCAGGGGGAACCTTATCTGAGAGATACTGAACATCCTGCACCAAGCTACTGTGTTCAGAGCTGACTCAATGAAGGAAAATGTTAACACCAGATTTTCTTCACTACATAAGGCTACTGCATGAGTCTGCAGGACATACCAAAGACCATGTGGGATGCACCTAACTGAAATCCAGAGCAGGGAGCAGGCTCCTTGGGCTCTAAAACCAGTTCCCATACACTTCTGTTACTCCTGCTCCCTGTCTGCAAGAGCGGGAATTCCCACCACATTTACATAGCAGGATGGTTCTGAACATTAGATGTATTTTATTTGTGAAGGCCTTCGACAAAGATATATGTAATGTTCAGCAAAATAAAATACCACAAAAGTATCCAGTAGCTGCGTAAGAATAAAATTCTTGGGGCTGCAGAGATGGCTCAGCAGTTATGAGCGCGCATTGCCCCTGCAGAGGATCAAAGTTCCATGTGTGACACCCTCAGGTGGCTCACAACCACCTGTCACTTCAGCTTCGGGTGGTCCAGGGCTTCTGGCCTTCCAGCACCCACACCATGCCCACACATCCCACACAGACACACAATTTAAAATAATAAAAATAAATCTTTTCAGAAAAAAAAAATCCTTTTTGTTTTTAAGAGAAGGTCTCGCCCTGGCTGGGCTAGAATCCACTATGTAGACCAGGATGGCTCAGACTCACAGAGCTCTGCCTGTCTCCGCCTTTACAGTGCTGGGGATAGAAGGCATATGTCATCATGGCCCGAGAAAATAAAATTCTTTATTCTGGTGCCTCGAGTTTGAACTGGGCTGGAGAATATTAAGAAAGCAAAATGACACATCCCCAAGGTGGACGTGAGATTTCAAACATTTTAAATACAGATGCCATAGAGATGGACTCTAAACATGTTTATAGTCTGTAAGATTAGCACTGACATGTCTAAAGGTGATGTCACGTTCCTGTGTAGTAACTGAGGGCTGCAGGTCAAGCCTAGCCTCTGTATAACCTTGGGAAATCCATCATCTCTATCTCCTCTCCCTTCCTCCTCTGTGTGCAAGTGTGCGTGTGCGTGTGCGTGTGCGTGTGCGTGCGCGTTTCCTCCTGGACTATCATTTCTCTCGCCTCAACACTTCCCTCTCTCCCTCCACACCCCTCTCCTTTTTCTTCGGGAGTGCAAGGCAGAGCCTCAGGCTGGCCACAAACCTGCTGTGCAGCTAAGTAACTTTGAACTCCTGCTGTTCCAGGCTCAACATTCTAAGTGCTAGGGCTGTAGGTGTGTGTTCACCATGCCTGACCACAGAATATCAAACTAAAAGAGGCTGCGGATTAGCTCCGTGGTGGTAGTATGCTTTAGTAGTACCCACAAGGCCCTGTGTTCAACCCCTACAGAAACCAAAAACTAAAACACACTCAACACTAAAGGACCTTGGTTTGTATCTGACGTCTAAGGCTGAATTCTGGCAACTCCGGGAGAGTGGCAACCTGCATTTTCTAAGCACATAAGAACAAAAAGAAAGACACAGATGTCTGTGCAGAATTTTAAACCAAAAGCTTTCTGAGTAGGACAGAAAACCAACCCTCCCTCTCTCTCCTCACTGCAGGGCAATAATAAACATAGAAAACCACATCATTAGACTGCATCGTGACTCTACTTGTACAGAGAAGGAGAGATGGGACTCACAGCCCTGGCGGAACCAGCGCCATACCGCCACACCACCACACTACCACACCGACACACCACCAAAGGTGAGTCTTTGTAGGTCTCAGGCAACAAGCTTTGTGTATGAAGGTACAGAGTTCCATACTCTGCTGGACTCAGGGCCTCTTAATGGAGGGAGCACTGCCATTAAAAGCAGGACTGCACAGAGTTACAGAAGCCCAAAGATCCCACCTATGTAAATGTGCAGAGCATATTCGCTGAAACAAAATGCTAGCTAAGGCTACTCAAGAGTTGAGAGGGGAGACGTGGGAATAACTGTTAGTGACTCCCTTTGGGGGGGATAATGAAAATGTTCAGAACTAGATGGTGGAGATGTTTGCAGATTTGTGAATATGTCAGACACTGAAGTATATACACTGGCTGGGGTGGGGGCAGGGAAGAAGAGGTGGGTCTGTCTTTACAACAGGTTCCATTGTTGTCCAGGCTTTTCTTATCAGTGAGATAATAAAGGTAGATCTGTCAACAGTTCTTGGTAACAAAAAGGCTGGAATTAGCTTCCAGATTGCCTACACAGGGCGGCCAGAACGTCTAAACACAGAGAGATTAGGGGGCTCAAAGAGATTGTGTGCATAGAGAAAAAAAGACCCCCAGGAAGGAGGCCTGCGGGCAAACACGGGCTCCCCGATCACCATTGTTTCCGTGCTCCAGCTTTCAGAGTCCTGACCTGGGGCCAGATGCACCTGAGCCTCACCCATGAATTTCTCAAGGGGGTGAGTAATGGAAAAAGGCAGGAGGCCAAATAAGCTTTTCCAAATTTCATTTCCACACCCTGCAATCTGTAGGCCTAATGCTGACCTTCAGATGCAATCTGTATGCCCCTCCATGATGGCACACGGCAAGTCTGTAAGCCCCTCCCTGATGGCACTGGGCAAGTCTGTAAGCCCCTCCATGATGGCACAGGGCAAGTGTGTATGCCCCTCCATGATGGCACAGGGCAAGTCTGTAAGCCCCTCCATGATGGCACAGGGCAAGTCTGCAGGCCCCTCCCTGATGGCACTGGGCAAGTCTGCAAGCCCCTCCATGATGGCACAGGGGAAGTCTGTAAGCCCCTCCATGATGGCACAGGGCAAGTCTGTATGCCCCTCCTATGATGGTACAGGGGAAATGGCACAGGGGAAGTCTGTAAGCCCCTCCATGATGGCACAGAGAAAGAAATCACAAGAACAAAAGCTGAAAGGCAGGGAAAGAAGGGAATAAATTCCGGCTGACTTCTTAGCAAGATTGCCAATCCCTTCCAGAGATCCTAGCAGCCACTTACATTTCATCTGGGAAGTCCTATCATGTGACCCTTATTTAAACCTTCTCTCATACAATCAGAAAAAAATACAACTTCACTCACGGTCAGTCATGCCCTCGGAACACCCAGACCCCTTTGGCACCTGCCTTTTCTCTGTCATTCCCAGGTGCTCTTTCCTGTCACAGAGCCAGGTGGCGGTGGTGGCTGCTGCTGCTGCCTCAGGCCATGGCCCACTCTACTTCTTCTGCCTGGCTGGTTCTAGCTTACTCTTCAGGTCTTAAATAGCATTGCAGGTAAATAGCCAACAAGCCTGTTACTCTCTACCACAAAGCTTCCTGACTCTTCTGAGAGTTCACCACTCTGTCACTACTTCACCTATTTCCTGCCTGCTCACAGGCAGACTGCTGACACAGAAGGGAGAGTGTGTCTATCTTATTCCTTATCTACACCTGGTGAGTGGCTGGCACTGCCATTTGCTAAGCAGATGAACCTCAGACTTGAAGTCTGAATACCTGGGGGACTGAGGAGCACAGTAAGGGGAACAGAGCACCTGAGTGAAGATGACACTGCTTCTGGATTTCAAACATCACACCGGTTTGATAGAACCCAATACACAACATCCTAAGATGCGGGGACCTCTGGAAGGTGACTAGGTCATAAGGCTCTGCCTGACGTAAGCAGCTCCATCAAGTCGGCTCTCCTCTCTTGCCATGTGACTACACCACAGGCTGTGCCGTTTACGCAGCATATAGCAGTTATCAGATCACCAAAGCAGCTGGTGGCTTGCAGTCTTGGAATTCTCAGCCTTCAGAAGTCAGAATTAAAACAAAACAAAACAAAACAAAAAAACCTCACTCATAAATCACCTGCTGTGATGCTAGCCCAACCAGACTGAGACATGCAGAAACATGGTGGTGTGTGAATGTGGATGTGAGGTGTATGAGCGGGTCAGTTTACGTATCTGTGTGCCATGCAGAGGCCAAAGGAGGACTTCCAACATCTTCCTCCATGTTACTACTTCCTTGAGACAAAGCATCTTAGTGAACCAGGAGCTTGCTGTGTCAGCTGGACAGAGTGACCAGTGAGCTCCTGGGATCTGCCTACCTCAACCCTGCAATGCTGGGGAGGCAGACGGATGAACGAAGGCCCCACTTTTTATGTAGCTGCTGGGGACTCATTATGCACAGCCAACACTCTGACCCACCAAGCCATCCCCCATCCCCCAGCCCCCAGCAACCATGATCTGAGCACTACTCAAAACCATCACTGTTAAGGATTTTCTTTCTTTAAAGACAAACAAAAACCAACTGTATAATCACAATGGCCACACAATGAACAGACTTGATTAAATTAATACTGGCCGCTTGAATGTTTACTGACTACAGTCTGTGCGCTTTGTATTGTGTACAAACCCCTTTTTTTTCTCGACCCTCCTACACAGGGCAGAGCACTGAAGAGGTCTCTAGACGATTCTCAGGAACAGAAGGCCATTTTCCCTGTCTTCACACTTCAGGGCGCTTGTGCAGTGTTTACTAATGCCACTCTGTACCAGAGGCTCTCAACACTTTCTGAGCACCAGAATCCCTTCAAAATTATAAAAGATTGATAAGCCTTTCAAAACCCCCAAGCCCAGGCCATATCTCA
This sequence comes from Rhabdomys pumilio, assembly GCA_030674055.1. NCBI lineage: Eukaryota > Metazoa > Chordata > Mammalia > Rodentia > Muridae > Rhabdomys > Rhabdomys pumilio. Next base: position 51,607,753 of record JANHMN010000013.1, on the reverse strand, counting down.
GACCAATTAGAACAGGATCTATGGGAGAAATACCCAGACAGCCATCAATATGAAGTCGTCCCTCAGATGACTCCAGTGGCTACCCAACTCACACAATCCTATGCTGACTTTAAAGGTGAAAAAGTTGGACCTACAGAAAGGTAACATCATACAAACACACACCACTGGGGCTGTATACTCACTGAGTATTGCTTTCTGAACTTCTGCTTAAATCATTAAATGTCCTTTATTATGTCTTTAGTGTTTTTCTAACTCTTACTGAAATATACTGCAAATGTCACTTTGTCTCAGAATATCAAAACTGTGAAGAAAGTATATTCACTTATTGACTAAATCCTAAAACTTGGAAAATCCACCCCCTCTACTCGTTAGAAATAACCAGCTCTGCTGTCTGAACTTCTAGCAACAGACAGAAACACTTAACATCTTGTGAGTAAGAAGAGCCAGTAATATGCAGTTGATTATAGATGATGAATAAACAAAGAAATAAGGCTAAAATTGGTAACTTAAAAATCGCTTTGAAATATGACTGTAGACCAGCCTAAGAGAAACCTAGCCTCTAGTCAAAGACAAACAAGCTAGTTCTACCCCATTTTAAGTCACATGCACAACGAAGAGCAGCCAATGCCCTTTATTGCCGAGCCCAGATCCAAGAAACACGTACCCTTTACAGCTGGCATAGAATGTGTTCGTGCCAACAAAGGAGTTAATTTCTCATACAATTACATATCAAACAGCACTGATGTAGGAAAGCTCCCACGTCATGCAGTGTTTTTTAAAGTCCATATTCTTGGGGAGGACTCAATGACAAAAAAGACTTTCTGCCAATCCTGATAGCCCCAGTCAATCCCCAGAACCCACATGGAGGAAGAAGAGAAACAATTCTAAACCACACAGCCCCTTTTAAAACAATTACAAGTAAAATAGACAGTCAGGTAGAGGAGCACACTATAGCATAATTTTGTTACCACACACAGTGACATACTAGCTATTGTGAATCAAAGCTGCAGTCACCTCCATTTAACATTAAATATCACTAGAAGGGCTTCTCTCTTCCTTTATCTGCAGTGAAAGCCAAACCAACTATCCCAGTCTGCCTTAGTGGTCCTAATTACAAAACCCAGATGGTGCGGGTAACACTGGGAGAGTAAGAACTCTTGTCAACTTGAAGCCTGCAGGATGTCCAGTGTCACAAGCAAGCTCATCATGTCAGTGGCTGGCCTTTGTCCAGAACAACAGACTTCTAAAAACGAATCTGCAAGACTAGCCAGGGTGACACTGCCTATAATCTTAGCACTGGGGAGATCAAGGTGGAGAATCAGAAGTTTAAGGATATCCTTGGCTACCCAGCAAGTTTAAGGCCAACCTGGGCTACTTGAGACTGTCTCAAAAAATGAAACAAAACATCAATGAAATAATTTTCTCCCTTCTAGCAGATGCTAAATTCCAATCTGGCCAATGATAGTCAGTGGTGTAATAATATTATCTTGGGTCTTGGCCTCCAACTGACATGTTTTTACCCTTTATTTTTATCCCTATGGTTTAGTTTCCATGAAAGCAAATGGCTGAAACTCACCAAACTTAGTTATAATATAAAACAAAATTCATTTATGGAGATGAACAATTCTGATTTGAACAGAGAAACATTAAGTTATAAAATAAATATCAGTAGATCCTAATCTTACGATACATTTTTAATTTAATCACATGAATAATTTATATAACGAAGGAGCTATGTTATGAACGTATTTTATAAGGTTTGTTACGGTGTTTCCAAATTTGCTTTTGATATTTTTGCCCTTGGGCCCAGAGAGATGGCTCAGCAGTTACGAGGGCTGGCTGCACCTCCAGAGGAGTCAAGGTTGATTCCCAGAACCCCATGATGACTCACAACCATCTATAACTCCAGTTCCAGGGGCGTCCAACAACCCTCTTCTGGCCTCTAGCACCAAGCACACATATGGTATCCAGACACAGGTATAACACACACACGTTTTTTAATTAAAAAGAGAATAGCCTTAGTTTTTTGCCATTACCTTTCCTCAAGTGGCATGGAGGCCTTTAGAGATCAGAGGACAACCTGTTGGAGCTGACTCTCTCCTACCGTGTGGCTGGCTGGGAACGGAACTCAGGTTGTCAGAGTTGGGGTAATCACCAAACCACTGCCATATCACTGGCCCAATAATTAGCCTTTTTAAAATCAAAAAGTTAATCCGGGCTGGTGACTCAAGTCTGTAATCCCAGTACTAGAAAAGCTAAGGCAAAGTGAGATTAGCCTTTGGTACAAAACGAGTTCCCAGCCAATCAGGGCTTCAGTGTGTGATGAGGCATCAACAAAATAAATCAAGTCAAAATTCTTCACCTGCTCTCATTGTAGCTCTGAATGAAGAAAGTTCTAACTGATTGAGTTTAACTGTGAACAAAAACATATGGTTGGAAATAACCAGTCAGAAGTGGGATGCAATCACTCCACATTTTGTGCTGCCTGGATAAGGTCAACGCCACGTCAGTATAATCTAATATAAAACACCTCTGGCTAGCTGACAGGAGATCAGAGAACAAGGTAAGGCTCCCAAAGGTGTAACCTTGGGCAGATACCTTAACCTGAGAGTGCTTCGACTTCTATGTCGGGGACCAGGGCTAAACAGCCCAAAACAAGTCCTGAATGGGGGATTCGGTGTGGAGGGGAAAGCATGGCTGCAGGGTGAGTCACTTACGAGATGTAGGCTGGGTATCCGAAACCTATCAGGTTGCAGAGGAGAGAGGCTCCATAGCCGAACACCAGATACAAAGCCACCAGTCCGATGACACCTGGAGACAGGAGAGAAGCGGGTTGGGTGGCAGGGCAGATAGTCTAAAGGGACAGTCCCCGCCCACACCCACACTTCGAGGTTAGGCCTTTCCTAGGCGTTTTCCTCCTGCCTCGAATACAGGAGAGAAACAACCACAAGGAGGTCGGGCCTGCCCATCGACCAGACCGTTTCGGTTGAGGACACTGCTGAGTCCTCTGCCTCTCCTCCCTGAGCAGGGCCCTCCCGAGCTGGGTATTCTGAGTAGTCCCCTGCCTCATTTCCCTGAGATAAGACTCCGTCTGGGTTGAGCATACCGAGCAATCCCCTGCCTCAACCCCTTGGACAGAACCCGCCTGGACTGAGCATATGGTTCAACTCCGACCTCAATACCCTAGGGAGGAGGGCTCGGTTGGGTTGGGTATACTCGGCAGTCCCCTGCCTCTCCTTCCTCCTGGCTGGCCCGCGGTGCACCCTCCGGGAAGCCCGGCTCGGCTAGACCTGGCTCCCGCGCGCGAGCGCGGACTGTGCACGCGAGGCCCGGCTGCCGGGGTGAGGGTTCCGGGAGGTGAAGTCGAGCTTCACCCTGCTAGACACCGCGCCCAAAGCTGTGGGTCCTCGGGCACTCGCGGCCGGCATAGGCGACACGTCAGCGTCCCCGCGTCCCGCAGCCTGCGGCTCCCAGGCCCCGCTCCACACGCGAGGAGCCTCCCGCCCGTCCTCCGTCCCTGCCCCGCGCCGCTCCCGGGGACCCGCCGCCCACCGAGCGCTATGAAGCTCCGGTTCACTCCGGTCTTGGCCTCGAGCTTGGCCAGGAGATCAGTCATGCAGTTCTTCTCGTGCAGGAAGCGATCGAACCTCTCCCTCATGGCTGCGGACATGGCTGGGCCGTTCGCGCCGCCCGGGATGCTCCGCAGCCGGCTGGACGCGGAACCCAGCTGACCGGGGCGGGGCGGGGGCGGGCGGGGCCGCGGCGTGTGCACGAGGTTCCCGGGCGCGCGCCCCGCGCTCGCCCCCGCCCTCTGGCGCGGTCTCCGCCCTCCCCCTGCCCGGCGTGGCTCACCGCAGCTGCCACGCCCTACCCGGCCCACAGCGCTGGGGCCCCGCTGTAAGCAGCTGGACCTGCCTGCTGCCCGCCTGACTTTTTAAAATCCAACCGGTGCACCAAGACAGAAAGGGGAGGGTGACCTTCATGCCTGCCGCGGAGTGAGACCAGCTTGGTGGACACACTGCTGTGCTAAACCTACGAAGGCATATTTAACCTAAAAATGGGAATGTGTGACCGCCCTGAGCAAGTCTGGGTGCAGGCCTGCTTCCCTCCTGGGCCAGGACTCAGCATAGTTTTGAAATTCCCCTGGAGAAAGCTCACATGCCCTCCTCTAGGGCACACTATTTTCAAGCAAGGCAGTTAAGCCTCCTGGTGGGCTATTGTTATCTTGAGATCTAAGGGAAGGGAAGTGTTTCCTAGCTCTACCGTGGAAGTGGCAATCTTCACTTCCCTAAACTCAGTTACCCAGAAGAAGAGGTGGGCCCGGAAGGTACGCGGTGGTGTCCCAGGATCTTCCACATAAACCTAGGCTCTAGTGGTCTTTTACCCGAATTTCTTCAGAACATTCCTTCTGAAATCGCCCTTTCTCCCACTCCTGTTTTCCTCATTACATAAGACTCAAAGCCTTGGCAGTGTAGAACTCCATTTCTGGTCCCTAACACACAACTGGTCCCTAACATTCTTTCTTGGTCCTACACCCTCCACTTCCAGATTGAGTTATTGTCTTTCACGGGAAAGAGTAGATACCTTGCTCACTCCATATTTCTTACCTGCAAGTTTCTTCTCTTTTCCCCTGAGGGTCTTAAATGAACTCTTTCAGCTGCCCCCACCAGTATCCAGTTAATCACTGAAGAAATTGAACCATAAAGTTAATAGCACTGTTGTTATTAAAGCATCCACACCAAAACGGCCATTAGCCTACAATTAATTTTTAATGTTGCAGTCAGAGGAACCAAACGTGGGTCAAAGCCAGGCATGGCTTTCGCATATCTTGTAATCCCAGCTCTTGGAAGATGAGGCAGGAGGATCAGGAGTTCAAAGACAGTCTCGATTACAGAGAGTTTGTGGCCAGCCTGAGACCCTTTTGAAAAGCAAGCAAGTGGAGCTGGAGACATGGCTCAGTGGTTAGGGCGCATACTGCTCTTGCAGAGAATGAAGTCCAGTTCCCAGCATCCAGTTTATAACTCCTGTACAGGGGATCTAGGCCTTCTTCTGGACTCTGGATACCTGTACTCATATGCATTTGCTTGCTTGTGCAGGGACACACACAATTAAAAATCTAAAAACAAATCTCATTGTTTTGAGAATAAACACTTGAAAACAGCAACAACCAAACAACCCAAAAAGTGAGCCAAATTGTGCTTCGTCTGTCCCTCACCCTCTGGTGACTGCTGTTTTCTAAAGAATGACCTCATACTGGGCAGGTGGCTCAGCCAGTAAAAGTCTTGCTAGGCAAGCATGAGGTATTAAGCCCCATGTGACAATATTCCACCACTGGTCAGGTAGATCGCTGGAGCTTGCCAGCTAGCCAGCCTAACTGAACTGCTGAGCTCCAGGTTCTGTGAGAGGCTCTGACCCTCAAAATAAGACAGAAAACTTGTGAGGAAGACACGGGAAAGCAAGAGTAGACACTGACCTCCGTCCTCCACACACCCCTGTACACACAAGGCTGCCATGTGTAACATGCCTGTTTGAATTAGAAATGTTCCCCATAGGCTCATGTATTTGAATACTTGGTTCCCACTTGGGGCTAACATTGAATGAGAAGAGTATTACCGCTTTTTTTTTTTTCTTTAGATACTTGCAATCGGACTGGAGAAGCATGGGACCCTTAGCTCATGTGGTCCTCACAAACCTTTTATAGATGAGAAACTATGTAAAATACAAGAGCTCTGTTTTAGGTCTTAAACTAACCGCCCTCTTCCTTTATTCTGTATGCTATGATCTGGGGCCAGACACTGTTAGTCCCGGGAACCACAAACCATACTACTGTCTAGAAAGCCAGGGAGAAGGCTTGATCCAGGCAGGAGCAGATTGACTTCCGCAGTTCCTAGGAAGGAAGTCAACTTGACACAGGGTGACTCAAGTGCTGCTGTTAACACCTCCAGGGAGGTGGAGAGGGTTTCCTAGGGTGACTGTGATGTGGGTTGGTTTTTACTGGGTGAAAGAGTTTGAAGTCATTTGGTTCTACATCAAGAGGAGGCAGAGCATAATTTGCTGGGTAATGTTTACTGAGTACCCACTCTCTCCGAGCTGGTCCTTTATTAGCACCCGGCATCTGTGAGACAACCTGCAGGAGACCCTCAGCCCACAGGGACATTTACTACTGCAAGGGTCCTCCTTCTGCTGGAGGAGCCTTACAATGGCTCACATCTAAAGGACAGGGGGGCAAGCAAGCAACATCTGAGATGCACCATGCTAGACTGGCTGGAGGAAAGTGGAGAGGCAGAATACAATGTAGGAAACTTTTATCCAGCGAGTCACACACACACACACAAAGACGAAGGTGAGAGGGAAACTTGGACAAAGAAGGGCTTGGTGGGAGAGGTGGGAAATTAGAGGAGATACTGGGAGAACTCTGGTGAAAAATATAAATATATATGCATATATAAGTATATATACTTAATTGGACTGGAGAAGCACTTATAATATATATAAGTATATATAAGCATATATATTCATATTTTATAGTATATTCATGATGTATATATATATTCTACAATTTTATATGTATTATATACATATGTATATATATATGAAATTATAAAATAAATACAAATTTTAAAAATTAATAATTTTTTTAAAAATGCACATTGGTGTTCTTCCTGCTTGTGTGTGTGAGAGTGTGAGATCCCCTGGAACTGGAGTTACAGATGGTTGTGAGCTGCCATGTGAAGGCTGGGAATTGGAAAAGCAGCCAGGGCTCTTAACCGCTGAACCATCTCTTCAGCCCCAAATAAAACAGTATTGAAAGAAATAAAATGTAGCTGAGCACAGTGGCATACTTACAAACCCAGCATTCATTCGGAAGGGAGAGGCAGGAGGATCCAAAGTTTAAGGTCATTCTCCTTGGCTACATGAATTTGAGGCTAGCCTGGGCTATATGAGGCTATCTCAAAAAGACAAGACAAGACTAGCAAGATGGCTCAGGTGGGATAGAGCTTGCCACTAGACTTGAAGACTAGAGTTGACTTCTTAGAACCCTCATAATGGTGGGAAGAGAGAAATAAGTCCCTAAACTTGCCCTCTGACCCCTACACAAGTGGTATGGCCTGTATGCCCCTCTTTCATACACATTCCACTAATAATAAGTAAAACTTTTATTTAAAAAAAAATTGTAAAAATTTCCATGCTGCATAGAATACCTTTGAATAAGATTGCTTTCCTCATTTATCTGATTTTAAACATTTTTCTACTATAAACTATAGGCAAAGCTTCTATTATATTTTCCCATTTATCAAATAGGGAATTAGAGTTTAGAAAGCCAGTGCTCAGAATTGAGAGCAACCCTCTAGTTTAGCTAAAGTCTCTTTATTCTAAACGGACTGCCATATGTCACAGCTAGTGCTCACAACCTGTAGATTGTTTTCAGTAGGCACGAATGTGTTTGTTATGCTCTCCTTTTTTAGTCACACCCACACGGGACATCCAGAAAAAACAAGCCACAGGAAGGTTCTTTCTCCAGTGACCGTGACTTGTCAGTCTAGTTCTTGACAAATGCTGCATTTAGATTTCATCCTTGACTGCAGCTGTTCCCTGGCCCTGGGCTATGAGTCCCACCCCAGACAACAATCCAGATCTGCCTAATAGTGTACAAGATGGCATGCACTTTTGACTGTCTCCCTCCACGCCTCTGGGGCATGTGACGTATGTTCACCGGCACCTGTGGTGTAGTTCCTGTGCTGAGACCAGATCTCCGTGTCTGTCTGTCTGTCAGTCACCCCTCAGCCCTGTGAGGCAGGGTCTTATGCTTAACTTGGAACTAGGCAGCTGGTAGCAAGCCTGGGGAACTTCCCTGTCTCTGTCTCCACAGCAAGAGGGTTATGAGCACTCTAGGAGCTATGCTCATCTTTTTCTTCCTTCCTTCCTTCCTTCCTTCCTTCCTTCCTTCCTTTATTTCTTCCTTGTTCTTTCGTTTTTAAATTTTGGTACTGAGAATTTGAACTGATGATCTCACACTTGCATACCAAATAGTCTCACCAACTCAACCACCTGGCACTCAAACCCCTTTTCATTGAAGGGGAGAACCAGGAATTCATTTGTGCACGTCTCTCCGTGCCTAGGCATCAAGAAAATGTAGTCCACAGAAACAAAGAAAGTGAGCAGCGTGTCATTTTCTGTCGCTACTGTACCAAACCATCACAAATGTAGGGACTTAACAGAATGTAAGGACATTCATTGTCTCAGAGTTTATGTCAGAAGTCTGACCCAGGTCTTACTGGGCTAAAATCAAGCTCTGATTTTCAGGGCTTGGTTCCTTGGACTCCAGGGCTGAGTCCTTGGAGACTCAGGGAAAGGCCATTTCTTTGCTTCTTTGAGTGATTGACAGAGTTCAGTTCCTGGGGTTCTAAGACTGAAGTCCCCATTTCCTTCCTCTTTTTCGGGGCTAGCAGCAGTGGAATGAATTCTCTCATACTCACGTCTCCCTTCCCTTTTCTTCTGCCTCAGTGCTGTGGCCCATCTACTTTCTACTTACATGTTTTAAAAAGATTTATTTTCATTTTATGTGTATGAGCGTTCTACCTGCATACATGTATGTGCACTGCACGTGACCTGTACCTCATGCCTGCAGGAGACCAGGAGAGGTCAGATCCCCTGGAACAAGCGTTAACAGATGGTTGTGAGCCACCATGTAGATGCTGGGACAGAACCTAGACCCTCAGCAGGAACAGCAAGTGTTCTCAGCCGCTGCACCGTCTCCCAAGCACAACCCCTTCCTCTTTTTAAGCTGATTTTTCTCTGGTACTTGTACTAACAGAAAGCTAGCGGGATGTCTAAGGAAACGCAGTCATGGGTTCTGACTATTAGGACACAGATCTTTTGGGAAGTAAAGATCTTTTACTCTTCTGTCTATATGATAGCCTTACATGAGGCCTCCTGTGCAACCTCCAGCTTTCTGTAAAGAATGAACATGTTGAGATCTGACCAGTAGTGAAGCCAGTCCAGGGCATGCACCAGCTTGTGGATCTGACAGCCTGGCTCCATTATTTACTAGCTGGGAGCTCTTGGGAAGGTTCATGACCTACAAGAACCCAGCTTTTCTTAGCATACAAAGTGAGGATAATGTTAGCACCTTCTTCATGGTTTGCTGGAAGAAATGAGACACTCCATAAAAAGTGCTTCTAAACCCCTGCTGATGTTAACGACACTCTGCTATGCTTACAGACAGAAACCTAGCATAACTGTCTCCTGAGAGGCTTCATCCAGCAGCAGATGGAGGCTGATGACCCAAGGTCAAACATCAGGGAGTCTTGTGGAAGTCAAGAATAGAAGTGAGCAGGTCAGAGGGGCCAAGTACACCACAAGAAGACCCACAGAGTCAACTAACCTGGGACCATGAGGGTTTACAGAGACTGGGCCACCAGCTAGGGAGCATGCAGAAGCTGGACCCGGACCTCCTACACATTTGTAGCAAATGTGCGGCTTGGTCTTCATGTGGGTCTCCTAACAAGAGGAGCAGGGACTGTCTTCATGTTCCCTGCCATTGAATTCCCTCTCCCCACCCCCTATTTGGACTGCCTGGTTGGATGTGAGAAAGAATGTGCCTAGACTTGCTAAGACTAGATGCCTCAGGATGGGGTGGTACTCAAGGAGGAGGTTCCCCTTCTCTGAGAAGGGGAGCAGCAATGGGAGAAGGGATTTGTAAGGGTAGGACTGGGAAGAGAGGAGGGAGGGAGGCTGGGATTGGGATGTAAAGTGAATTTAAAAAGCACTTCTAGAAGACCTGCCTTTCAGAAGCTATGAAGAAGTGTGAGCTATGTCCAAAAGACTCACACAAAAATGCAGTAGACATCACAAGAATTAATGTTTGAAACACCAACACCTTGTCCAGTATTGTTTTTTGATGCAGAGTTCCAGGAATTCAAGGGTGGCCTTGAACTCATTATGTAGCCAAGGATAATCTTGAACTCCCGATTGAACCTTCCAAATGCTGGGATCGCAGGCATGTAACATGTTTATACTGTGCTAGGAACCAAAGCCAGGGCTTCATACATGCAACTGAACTACATCCCTAGCCCTTTACTCTGTTTTTTGGTTTTGATCCGTGAATTTGATATCTATGCATGTGAGTCTGGTTTCTGTTAATTCACTAAGCAGGGTAACCAAAAGCAACCTGAGGAAGAAGCAGTTTATTTCCTCCCACAAGTGACAGTCCATTATCAGGGGAGGCCAAGACAGGAACTCAAGTTGACAAGCAAGATTAGCCATCACAGTCTGAAAATCAAAATGTTCTAGAAAGCAACAAAATCAAATTGTTGATCTCCCATTTAACCCTTGAACTAACCCGTGCCTGAGGGAAATCCAGGCTTGCCAGATTGGGCGAGGAACTGACCTAACACCCTTTGTTGTTGAAGTCAGGCTGTTCGCTGGCACACAGCAAGCTGACTGGTGTGGCTCTTTGTCACCAAGCTGTCTCCAGACTTCCTGCTTCTTTGCTCTCTGACTTTCAGCCATTTGGGGAGGTGTTTTGGCTCATAGTCTGTCAGCTCTTGGACATAAATCATCACACGACCTTGCCAGCTGACTCAAGGACACGCTGCTTCTTTTGAATGCAGAAATAACGTTTGTTCCGTGAGGAGGTCTACCGTGTGGTCCCACAGGAATGAGTAAACCGCACAGCCTTTCCCCGTTCCCAGGATGGCCTCTCTAAAACTGATGCTGACAGATTTATAGTTAGCTGGAACTGGAGGGATTTTGAATTAGTTTGGTTCAAAAAACATTTTTCTCCACTTTTTTTTTCTAGCAACTCTTCAATCTATATAAAACAAACAAACAAGAAAAAAATGTGTTAAGCCAGACATAGTGGCTCAAACTCACAATTCTAAGCACTGGGGAAGCTGATGCAGTAGGTTTGTGTCAAGGATAACATGGGCCATGTAAAGCCAGCTTAGGTTGCAGACTGAGCTTGTCCTTTTAAAACAACAAAAAAACCTGCTGAAAGTAAGACTTCATCAGTCTACACTCAAGTATAAATTCGTTAGTCAGAAAAAAAAATCACGCTGCTGATACCTGAGTTTAAGAATCTCCAGTGGCCAGATCCTTTAGCTCTCAGTCTCCCTGTGACAGAATTAAGAAGCAATGCTGTGTGCCAGCCTCTAATTCTTTGTCCTACACAATACCTTTCCCCCTCTGTGCGCCTCACTAAATCGGCTATCCCAGACTAAACCACACATCGTGGGATTCCTTACCATCCCTTGAAATGATACGAGAGCCAGATATTTGGCTTAGTATGGGGGATTTCTCTGAAGGCTCTCTCCTGGGTGTCCTTGCTCTGTATCACTCTGATGCCCATTACAGATGGTTATAAGCTACCATGTGGTTGCTGGGAATTGAACTCAGGACCTCTGGAAGAGCAATCAGTACTCTTAACCACTGAGTCATCTCTCCAGTCCTCTCTTACTCTTTTTAAAAAATATATAATTCACTCCTATTGTGTGTGCATTGGTGTTTTGTGCATGTGTGTCTGGGTGAGGCTGTCAGATTCCATGGAACTGGAGTTAAAGACAGTTGTGAGCTGCCACATGGATTCTGGGAATTGAACCAGGGACCTGAGGAGGAGTAGTCAGTGCTCTTAGCCGCTGAGGCGTTTCTGCTGCTCTAGCTCTCTTTCTCTTATTTAGCTATATTCTTAATAAAGCTTCTTTTCAGGAGTTAATGGGAAGCATTCCATCCATGCTGTTTCTGATATAATATTCTGTCTTTTTTTTTTAAATGCTTTCCTACCTCGAGGCTACATCACGGTTCTCATGGTCACAAGACACCCCCACCCCCACCCCAGTCTCTCTCTCTCTCTGTTGCCACTTCTCTTATTTTAATATATGCCTGTTTTCTCTAAAGCACTTGTGTTGTATTCATTTAGAAATCCTTTATAAAATATTATGAAAGTTACAAGGGATCCTCTAACTTGATGATAATTCTTATACATACAGTTTGTAATTAAAAGCATCAGTAGTTATGATGGCAATTTCTAATTGCATACACTAGTAAGTGAATAGATATTATATACAATATATTAAGTCTATATCACAGATATGTGTACGACTCAAGACACTGGCACATGAAATAGAGCCAAGTGGTATGAGGAGAAGCCCTCCATTTCTGTGTGTGTGTGCATGTGTGAGTGTACATGTGTGTGTATGTGTATGTGTGTGTACACGTGTGCATGTGTGTATATGTGTGAGATATGGTTACTTACAACTCATGTCTTTGACATGTAGGAAGACATTTACATCTAAGTTATTTGATATCAAGTTTAGAGCTTTTATTTTATATTAAGAAATGTCAGAGCTAGGCGTGGTGGTGTACATCTTTAATACCAGCACTGGGGAGGCAGAGGCTGGAGGATCCCTGTGCGTTTGTGAACAGCCTGGTCTACAGAGCTAGTTCCAGGACAGCCAGGGCTACACAAAGAAACCTTGTCTTGAAAAAACTAAAAACAAACAAAACAACAACCACAAAACAATGAAAGAAATGTCATGAATCTTAGATGTAAATATATTCAATAAACCACAAAAGATTTATATTTCTTTGATTGATTGATTGATTGATTGATTGATTGATTGATTGATTTTTTTTTTTTTTTTGAGACAGAGTTTAGCTCTAACTGTGGCTGTGTAGCCCTGGCTGTCCTGGAATTCCCAATATAGACCAAGCTGACCTTGAACTCACAGGGATCCACTTGCCTCTCCTTCCTGAGTGCTGGGATTAAAGACATGCGCTAAACAGAAAACAACAGAAACTAAAACAGAGAGCAACATTGACTGAGATTCAAGGTAACTCTGTTTTTTGAGATAGACTCTCAGTCTCCAGCCTGACCTAGAACTCACTTATGCAGCCCAGGCTGGTCCGATCCTGTGGAAATCTCCCTGCTCAACCCTCCGAAGTATATTCAGTATACCACAATATTGCTTTCCGTTTTAGTTGATCAAGATTACTGAGATTTCTCTACGTAACATAATTCTTTCAAACCAGGAGTACTGGAACATGTCTTTAATCCCAGCACTCAGGAAAGAGAGGCAAGTGGATCCCTGTGAGTTCAAGGTCAGCTTGGTACTTAGGAGCATGTGGGAGCCATCATCTGTCCCAGAGTAATATTTTTCTAAAATAAAATATTTATTAGAGTTACCACAAATCAATTTTTCAGTCTGTTCTAATTCAGAAGAAAACTTTTTTTCTTGGTTTTTTGTTTTGTTTTGTTTTGTTTTGTTTTTTCAAGACAGGGTTTCTCTGTGTAGCCCTGGCTGTCCTGGAACTCACTCTGTAGACCAGGCTGGCCTCGAACTCAGAAATCCACCTGCCTCTGCCTCCCAAGTGCTGGGATTAAAGGTGTGTGTCACCGTCACTGTCACCGTCACCGCTGCCCAGCCAGAAGAAAACTTTTAGAAATCACCTTGGACTCACGACCAGCAGCAGTTTATGTAACAAGATTTCATTGGCCTTAGATTGCATCTGCCCTTGGGGAGTGGGGATAAACAGCCATCTTGGGATTTGACTTGTAAATGTGTTGTGCCAGGAAACATTCATGACCCCTAAGAAGACCACCAAGGAGCTGAATCTGATGCAATTGCACGGGGGTCTCTCTCTTCAAGCTGGAGCTTGGGCCGTACCAGGGTCTCTAACACAGTACAATGGGAGTGTGCAACCCCAAGCTCAGTTTCAGGAGAGCATTTATAGAGGCAAGAAGCAGGTATCTAGCCTGGCATGCAGTTGATTGGGGACCATTATGGCTTTTAACATAACTGGCTGGCACTGGGAGTCAAACCATAAACTTAACTTCTGCTTTTCTCCTGATTAGTGGTTGTTAGAAAGTGAAGTGTCAGAAGCAGGCTTGTAACCTGGAGGTGCAGATTTGTTGGGGAATAACCTGGAAACTGATGCTAGACACAGGTCTTGTTGGAGGGTAACCTGAAAACTGGTGCTAGGTACTGGACTGCTAGTTAACTTGAGTTCAACCTTAGGTCAGGTTCTCTAAGATGGAGTCTGAACCCAAAAGATTTGGTCTCTCAAAAGTATCAATAATTATTTGGTGTAGACAGTCGGGGTTATGACCTCAGACAACTGGACATGGGTGGGTTTTTTAAGGACAACTTACTGTGAGACCAAAGAATAGGAAGGCCAGGTCTATCACATGTAAAATTGATCCCAGAAAGCATCTTTCTACCCTTGAAGGGTCCAATTACTTAGAAATATTTGCTAAAGGTTTTACAATATTTTCAGAAAGCTAATGAGTCACACTTGACCTTAGCTCCAAGGCTGAGAAGTAAACAGTTGAAAGCAATTGTTTGCATTTACTCTTCAAC
>JANHMN010000013.1:51549595-51588396 GCA_030674055.1 Rhabdomys pumilio | reverse complement strand
CTCTCCCTCTCCCTCTCTCCTTTTCTCTTTGCCTGTAGAGCAGGATGTAGTTCTCAGCTACTTCTCCAGCACCATGTGTGCTGCCGTGTTCCCCACCATGATGTTAGGACTAAACCTCTAAAACTGTAATCAAGTCCTCAGTTAAATGCTTTCTTTCCTAAGAGTTGCCCTGGCCACGGTGTCTCTTCACAGCAACAGAACAACTTGGCTAGGCGAGCTAGCCAGTGAACCCCTAGGAATGGTCTGTCCCCATGCCCCTGGCACTGAGACTGCAAGCCCACACAATTATGTCCAGTTGTTTCACATGGGTTCAAACTCAGGTCCACAAAAACTTGACCAGCAAAGCCATCACCCAGGTTTGACTCTTTTACCATCAGAGACCATTTGACTTTTCCCCAGTGGCTCTGAGCTCTGTCAGCAGCAAATACTGTTCTACTGTGTCAGCTTTCCTTGTCCGAGTCCCATAGGAGTTGAGAAAGCAGAGACCTTTGGTAGAGTTATTGTTTTTCTGTATCTAATGAACTCATAAATACCAACAGTTGGAAAACTACCCTCTGTTGTGGGGGTGGGGGTGGCACGCCTTCCTCACTCTCCCTGGACTTCCCTGGGGGGCCCACTTGTGAATTAGTCAGACCCCTGAGTACTAGGAGACAGAGGTCATAAGGGACCTGACCCAGCATCTGACAACAATGAACTCTTTTATCTTACAGGGAAACACTTAGAACTGTATAAATAGACACTCGATTGTTCTATTTTGGTACAAAATGTGTTAGTAGCTGCTAGGGCACGGGCCTAACATCTGTTAGCAATAAGATTCTGGCGTGCACTCCCATGGGTAACTCTGGGAAAAGGAAGTTAGGGCAGGGCTTATCAGCTCCCCCCCCCCCCAAATAACTCTGGGTGTAAGCTTTGGGCAGATCAGGTCCCAGGCAAAGCTCATTTGCTTTACATACATCTGAGGAGGGCTGTGTTGTGCCAAGAATACAGATTCCTGCCTGAAAAATTTCAACTCCTCTTTCCTGACATTTTACCCCGCACACATTTATTCCCCACCCCCACCCCATGAAAGCCAAAAGAGGATGTTGGATCCCCTAGAACTGGAGTTACAGATGGTTCCGAGCCACTGTGTGGTGCTGTGAATTGAACCTGGGTTCTTTGTGTGAGCAGCCAGCGCTCTTGAGCACTGAGCCATCTCTCCAGCCCCACCCTCTTTTGCTCTGTTGATTTTTTTTTTTTTTTTTTACTAAAAACTCTTTACTTAGCTGTATACTAGAAAGAAAACGATGGTCAAGTCATATTAATGTACAGCTTAAACATTGTACTTTTTTTTTTTTTGGACAGGGTCTCACTACGTTGACCTGGTCAGTCTAGAACTTGCTATGTTGATCAGGTTGACCCTGAGCCCATGAAAGGCGTGTGCCTGTCCTCCCAGACCCAGAAGTCTACTCTTCTGACAGTGTTTACATTTTAGAGAAGGGATGCCCTCAATCTGAAGCAATGAAACTAGTGACAACACTGTAGTACTAGTGGAGCAACAGTGGGGCGCGACCCTTGGAGAACATAAGAGCCTTCACCAGCAAGGAGGAGGCCAGGCCTGAGCTTGTGTCCTCAATACGCTTACTTTTGTATATGGACGTAGCAAACCAGCCCAACTACCTTTTTTTTTTTTTTTTTTTTTTTTTTGGTCTTAGTTTAATTAGATCAAAACATTTCAAGATTTCAAGCCCTAGGGAACATTTTTTTAGTCTGTAATTAAAGAAACCTTTTCACGGCTTTCAACCTTCACTCTGTTGCACAGTCATCTAGTTCTTACTGACTGCTTGCAAACAACGAGCTCCCGTCCACATTTTAAAATTGAAATAAAAAATGTACAAGGTTAATTGCAGGACAATATAGGATTTCTAGCTGTCAAAGAGCTGGTGGTGTGGTTTATTTATTTCGTTATTTCTAATAAATCCAGACATTGCAGGAGGCATAGAAGGTTCCAGAGGAGGAAGACATAAGCCACAACCTCTTGTTTTCTTCCATCTCTAAATTGATTTCCTTTTTACATCCAAAGCACAGGGCTATAAATAAACCTTCCAAGGTGAACAGAGTGAGAAGACGTGTGTGGTGTCCTCCAGCAGCTGCTGTTACTCCGAGGTGCTGCACACCAGGGCCACTGCATGCACTGGCTTTGGGGGGCAGAGCCTGACCAGCTCACAATCATCTGGAACTATAGCTCCTGGGCCTCTGAGGGCACCAGGCACAGATATGAGGCACAAACAGCCACGCATGCTAAATAAGTTAAGTTAAAAGAGAGAAATATAATAAAGAAGTTGACATAAGGGGCTGGAGAGATGGCTCGACGGGTAAGAGCACTGGCAGCTCTTCCAGAGGTCCTGAGTTCAATTCCCAGCAATCACATGGTGGCTCACAACCATCTATAACTTCAGGTTCAGAGCATCTGAACTTTTCTTCTGACCCCTCCGGGTACCAGGTATGCATGTGGTGCACATACATGCAGGAAAAGCACTCATGCACATAAAAACAAATGAATATTTTAAAACAGAAGTTGAAGTAAAAATGAAATATTAAAAAGGAATTGCTATCAAATAATGACATTTTGTGGATGTTGTATGGAGTGTTGATTCATTAGGGGTCAACTATATTTTATTTTTCTTTATAGCATTTATCACTAGCTGCTGTAGTGTGTACATGTTCCCAGAACTGTGTACAGGAAAGCTGGTCCCCGTGCAGCTACATTGAGAGGTGGCATCTTTGGGAGAGTATTGGGATGAGGGCTCTGTCCTCTAGGAGAGTTAATCCGTTGGTGGATTACTGGATTGCTGTGGACACAACCTTGCTGTAAAAGTAAGTGCCCTGATGTACTTGCTCTGATTCTCTTGCCACTGACCGCGGTGACAAGACCCTTGCCAGAAGGCAGCACCATGCTCTTGGACTTCTAACTCTCCAGAACTGTGTGCCAAGTCAACTCACTTGTGGGGTCAGTTATGAGACAAGTCTCATGTAGCCCAGGCAGGCCCCAAACTTGCTATGTGACTGAGACTGATCTCAAACTACTGAGCCTCTTGTTTCCATCTCCAATGGCAACAGAAAAGGGAGACGCTGAGGATGTATTAGTCACTTACTGGTTTATCTCTCAATAGGATGTCAATTCTCTGAGGACTAAACCTTGGTTTTATTCTTTGCTGTCCGTCAGATGGGTGCCTTCTTCAAACTGTCCTCCGCTTAACTACTTTCTGGTCCAATTTTTTTTTCCTTAACAGTAACCATGGTGACGCTGGCTGTAAACAATCATTTGCTTCCTTAGAGTTCCATCACCAACTATTCATTCCTAAACCCCAACGCTTAATTTGTCTTTTTAAAAATTTATATAACAAGCTAACAAGATGGCTGAGTAGGCAAAGGTGCTTGCCTCCAAAGCTTGACAACCTGAATTCAGTCCTCAGGGTGTGCATGGTAAGAGAGGACTGACTCCACACAAATGCTATGGCGTGCACACAAATACACAACAACAACAACAATTTTTGAAAAGAAGGGAAGGAAAAGAAAGAAATACAATATATAGCTTCATATTGAACAAATGGAGAGGAAAGAATATATTGTTGAAAAGCCTAGGCCTTCAGACACGGGAAACAGAGAACTCTGAACTGGACCTGGTCTGAAGGCCCCCCTCCCTGAGGACCAGCTTTCATGGTACCAGAAGATGCCATGCAAGTCTCCAAAGTAGGGAAACAACCAATATTTCTACCCAGCTATGATGCCTATGAACCATGACAGTAATCAGCAAGACATAGTAACCCTAAGATCGTGGTTGTGGCACACATACCCTGGTAGTAACCAATCAATTAGTAGCTCTCTAATTGACATAAGGTACACTCAACAAGAAGGAAACATGTCTGATACTGGAAACCTGGTGGGGTCGTGGATCTTGGAAGAGACTCTAATATGTCCTAAAGAAGAAAGAAAAGAACTGATAATAAGAAAAGAATAGTAAGACCAGAGCCCATTAGACCTAGATCGCTATGCATTAACTAGATAGAATTCACTTACCTAATCTGTTTCATGAGTACCCACGTCATAACCAAACAATAAAACAAGGGCTCAAGAGGCACATGCAAAACCATTCATAAACCCAGCACTTGGGAGGCAGAGGCAGGTGGATTTCTGAGTTCGAGGCCAGCCTGGTCTACAGAGTGAGTTCCAGGACAGCCAGGACTACACAGAGAAACCCTGTCTCGAAAAACCAAAAAAAAAAAACCCAAACAAACAAAAAAAAAATTCATAAAGTTGAAAACAAAAGAGTTAAATGTATATACATGTAATGAATATGTGAGACTGTTAACAGTATTTTAATGGATTTTATAGTAGATAAGTGATATTTAAATGAGAAGCAATCCGGGAGAGTTTCAACAGTTAAGAGCACTTGCAAGTTGCTCTTGCAGAGGACATGGGTTCAATTCCCAGCACCCACATGATTTTTTAAAACCATCCATAACTCCAGTTCCAGGGGGTCAGATCTGCTCTTCTTATACCAGACACACACATGGTGTACATTCATAAAATGAGAGGCAATGTTTAGGATAAAAGCAAACTTTAAAAAAAATGATTTTTTTTTTTTTTTTACTATTCTCACATGTGTGTATGATGTGTGTATACACACTCACATGTGCCATGGCACACATATGGGGGGTCACTGGATAACTCTGTAGAGTTGTTTCCCTCCTCCTGCTTTGGTATGAGTTCCATGACTGAACTCCACTCATACGGTCCCTGTAGGAAGGGAAGCACCCTTACCTGGTGAACCATCTTGCTGACCCCAAAAGGGATGTAATGATAATAATGACATTGATAAAAAGAACAATCGCCAGAGAAGACAGTAATTAGGAATCATAGTTCTGATGGGAGTAATGGCGTGCACGTGTGCTGCCAGCTGTCGGGACGCTGGGGCAGGAAGGTTTTGAATTTGAGGCAGTGGAAGTTATATGTGGAGATTCTGTCTCAAGAAGAACAAAACGTTTGGGAGGTAGTTTAGCAGTAGACTCTGTGCACACAAGGCCCTGGTTCAATCTTCAGTATTATAATAAAACAAAACAAGACAATAACAGTGATAACAGTTCCGAGATTGCAGGAGAAATTAATGCAATCAGGGTGAAAACCCAAAACCCAGTGGAGGACAAGGATCTCCTTCAGCTAGTCGGTCAGCTGGCCAAACAAACGAGAGAGCTTGATGGTAGTAATAGAAACCATGTATAAACCAGTGGTTCTCAACCTGTGGGTCGGGACCCCTCTGGGGCTGAAGGACCCTTTCACAGGGGTCGCCTCAGACTGTCTAAAAACACAGATACCTGCCTTATGATTCATAACGGTAGCAAGATTATAGTTATGAAGTAGCAACAAAAGTAATTTTATGGTTGTGGGTCACCACAAAAGTATATTAAAGGGTCACAGCATTAGGAAGGTTGAGAACCATTGAATTATAAATGAAGAGAAGAGCTGGTGGAACAACCTATTGATCCCCATGAGTCATGCAGTGGGCAGTGCAGGTCGTGGATAACTGAAGTCTCTCTATGCTGACAAAATCTGCATCAACCAGCAAGGACATGCGAGAAATGACAGCCCCGTGCATTATGTCATAATAACCATTCTGGTTGTGTTTTGGCTTTTTTTGTTTGTTTGTTTTTGCCTTTTCGAGACAGGGTTTCTCTGTGTAGCCCTGGCTGTCCTGGAACTCACTCTGTAGACTAGGTTGGCCTCAAACTCAGAAATCTGCCTGCCTTTGCCCCCCAAGTGCTGGGATTAAAAGCATGTGCCAACACACCTGGCTGATAGCTCTTTTGAAGAACTAGCTGTATTATCAAATTTGAAATGTGTGCTCAGATATTGTCTTTGTGGATAGGCACCATGGAGAAGTTCCTGTGTGTATATAGGTAGATACAGAGAACATCCCCTACAGTGGTTTTGAACACTGGAAACCTTCAAGTTATTTAAATGTGCATCAGATAGAAAATGAATTTATGCCAGGCAGTGGTGGCGCATGCCTTTAATCCCAGCACTTGGGAGGCAGAGGGAGGTGGATTTCTGAGTTCGAGTCCAGCCTGGTCTACAGAGTGAGTTCCAGGACAGCCAGGGCTACACAGAGAAACCTTGTCTTGAAAAACAAAAAACAAAAACAAAAAAAAAAGAAAAGAAAGAAAGAAAGAAAGAAAGAAAGAAAGAGAGAGAGAAAGAAAGAAAAAAGAAGAAAATAAATTTACTAAAATTAAATTTTAGGTATCAAAATAAATGCTCTGGGGTATAATACAAATGAAATAATTTACAAATATTATGAATCCATTGTGAAGAGATTATAAAATGGTAAAGAGAAAAGATAGCATTTAAAATTTTAAAACAATCATAGTGGTAATATTTGTTAATTATTATTGGTACATACAAATGTGGCAAAAATATGAAAAAAAGCATGATAATGATATACAACAACATTTGTAGTGTGATAGACCAGAAAGAAAGAAAGGCTACCATACTGAGAATTTTGGTTTCTTTAAAAATACAAAAATGTTGTGGGGAAAATGTTTTTTGTTTTAATCCCAGGTGTGGGATATGAAGCTGCTTCAGATTGTCCACAGCAGCTGACTATGATGTGTCTCATGCTCTGGCAGGGTGCGATTCTGCAGGTGAAGATAGTTTACGTTTGGGGTTCTGGGAATTCTTGAGAGGATATAAAACTGCCAGAGACCTGAGAGGCTGTGGGGGCTGTGGCACGTTTTTTTAAACATGGGTTCTGGATATTAAACTCAGGTCTTCTTGCTTATAGCTCATCATGAAGGGAAGCCAAGGCAGGAACTGAAATGCAGACCACAGAGGAATGCTGCTTACTAGCTTGTCCTCCATGGCTTGATCAGCCTGCTTTCTTATACCACCCAGAACCTGCACAGGGATGGCATGGCTCCATGGCGCTCCTACATCAACCATTAATCAAGAAACAGCCCCCATGGACTCACCTGCAAGCCAATCTGATGGAAACATTTTCTCACATGAGGTTCCCTCTGTCTAAAGCATGCAAGTCAAACTGTTTTCAAATCTAGTGACCGTGGTTAATGTAAGATTACCTTCCTCAGACATAGAATAAAAATTCACCGTTTTAAAATTCAGTGACCATAGTTAATATAAGAGCATCTTCCTCAGATACAGAACAAGAACTCAGCCTGAGGACACTCTTACTTTCAAATTGCATCCCTCAGAACAAATGCTCTTCATTTCTAAAACCCCAGCTTTGTGCTCCCCACAAGTCATAGACTAACGAAAACCAGTACCCAGGCATGAGAAACTGCCTTTTGAGTTGTAGGTCAGGAGAGTCAGAGAAACTCCCAAAACATGGACTATTCCTGTTGTCCTTGGTTGCTTCTCAGAAGCTGAAAGTAGTCCTCAATGCAGAAAACAACCTTGCACTTTGGACAAAGGATTCAGTGGAATCTGACCCAAAAGCCTCCTCCATGAGGACGAGCTTTTTTATAACACCAGAAGGTGAT
The DNA here is from genome assembly GCA_030674055.1 of Rhabdomys pumilio. Taxonomy (NCBI): domain Eukaryota; kingdom Metazoa; phylum Chordata; class Mammalia; order Rodentia; family Muridae; genus Rhabdomys; species Rhabdomys pumilio. The sequence continues at coordinate 51,580,864 of JANHMN010000013.1, read as the reverse complement.
GAAGAACCTTCCAAAGGAGGAAACCCTTCAGTAGTCCTGCCCAGCTGTGGTGCCTGTGAACCACAGTGACCATCAGTACCGCATTAGTGCGGTAGTTGCACTTACATCATTGGGTTACCAACAGCCTCTAACCTCAATAGGTAGTAATGGGCAACTATGTAGCATGCTCACTTATGACATTTGAAGTTATGAATCTAATACAGACCATAAAGAACGCCATGTGTCTATTAGTACGCCTTATAGTTCAACGTATGTATATCTCTGCCTCAGTCATCTCACTCCTGTTTGAAATAAGAGCACCCAATAGCAGGTATTGTGGCTATTTCGTGGGAACAAAAACAAAAACTAAAAACTAAACTTGGATCAGACTGCATGTCCATCAATAATTTGAGATCCATCTACTCAATAGAATATTAAGCAACATAATATTAGTGCCTTAATCACTGTTCTATTGCTGTGAAGAGACACCATGACCAAGGCAACTCTTACAAAGGAAAGCATTTAATTGAGGAATTTCTTATAGTTTCAGGTTCATAGAAGGGAATAGGGAGGCAGGCAGTTGTGGTGTTGGACAAGTAGCTGAGAGAGAAAGGCTGGGCCTGACATGGGCTTTTGAAATCTCAGTAAAACTTTCTCCAACAAGGCCACACCTACTTCAACAAGGCCACACCTTCTAATCCTTCTCAGATGGTGCCATTTCCTGATGACTAAGCATTCAAATATATGAGCCTCTTGTACTCAAACCACAGTCAGCTATGCAAAAGAATTAGTAAACTCATTTAAGTTTTTACCAAGCAAAGGAAATACAGAGAAAAATTATAACTTTTTTTACATTTAAAAAATAAGATTAAAAAAAAACCCTCCATATCTATTTGTCTGTTTATTTAAAATGGTTGATGGTGGGGCTAAAGAGATCTCTCAGTGGTTGAAAGCACTAGCTGTTCTTCTAAGGGAGTAGATTCGATTCCCAGCACCCACATGGGCCTCAACCATTTGTAACTCCGGTTCCAGAGGATCCTACAGCCTATGCTGGCTTTTGCAGGCACACATGTGGTGCACAGACATACAAGCAGGTAAAATACCCATACATAAAAACTGAAAGCTGTCTCCCTCCGTGAGAACCGCCTTTCATGGTTCCAGAAGGTGCCATACAAGCTTCTGCGGCAGAGAAGCAGACAGTCATTCTGCCTGCCTATGGCACCTGTATTAGTCAGGGTTCTCTAGAGTCACAGAACTTATGGAATGTCTCTATATATTAAGGAGATTCATTGTAATGACTTACAGTCTGCAGTCCAACTAACCCAACAATGGGCAGCTGTGAATGGGAAGTCCAAGAATCTAATAGTTGCTCAATGCCATGAGGCTGGGTGTTTCTTCTGTATAACCTGGAATCCTGAAGAAGGTTCCAACAGATGTGCTGACAAGTAAGTGCAAGCAGGCAGAGAAGAGAGCTCCTTCCTTCTTACAATGTCCTTATGTAGGCCTCCATCAGAAAGTATGGCCCAGATTAAAGGTGTGTACCAACATGCCTGGACCTAAACTGTTCTTTGCTTGAAATTTGCTCTGTCCCAGGCTGGCCTTGAACTCAAAGATCTGCTCGCCTCTGTCTCCTGGGATTAAAGGCATGTACCACCTTGCCTGGGCCTAAGCTTTTTGTGTTTACTATACCTTTCAACCTCAAGGTCTGGATCACAGGTGTGCCCTCCATTTATGGACTGTGGTTCATTCCAGATATAGTCAAGTTGACAACTGGGAATATCCATCACAGTGCCAATGAACTGCAGCAAGGACCAGCATGTCACAATAACCCAAAGGGTGAAGTAGTAGCACACACCTTGGCAGTAGCCAACAGCTCTCTAACAGATGTGAGGCAGGCTCCACAGGAAGGAAATCATACCTGATGCTGGAAATCTAGCCAACTGCTCTGGGCTAGTGAGGTCATGGATCTTGGAGAGCTTCCAATCGTCACTTTACTAAGCCAGCATAATTTCTAGCTACATTCCAAATATTTATCCTTGGTCCTATGGTTTAATAGTAATTCTCATTCCCTCAACAAGGAAACAACTCTTTGCAACAGACAGAGGCCATCACAGGAAACCACAGCTGATCAGAATACAGAGAAAGTGTGATTGCATGGTTTCCAGCCACAATGGATAGATTCACAACACAACTCAGCACCTAAGGCTCAAGGAAGAGGGAGAGGAGAGACTGTAAAGGCCAGAGAAATATAAGTCAGCTGTGAGATTTTGTATTCTAGAAATGTCAGGGAAACCACATCTGTGAAATCTCAACCACATGGCACTTTCACGAGACCTGAGCAAGAACGACTCTGGTAAATATAGCAACACGGAAGAGGGAAATTAGACAGGATCCCAACCCTAGACCAAAGCTGCAGGCAACTAAGAAATGCTAAGAGCAGAAGAAAAACAATCTGCCTCTGTTGTTATCTAATACCAAGTGGTCTGAAATTATATACATCCTAGAAATATATGGCCTGAGAAAGCTGTATTTATATGTTTAGGAATATGTATATATGTATATGCAACAATAATTATAAAAAAAAGAAGACATGAGTTTGAAAGAGCAAGGAAGGGTATTTGGGAAGGGTTTGGAGAAGGAAAGTGAATGGGGGAAATGATGTAATTATATTTAATTTCAAAAATATATTAATTTTATAAAGAATATGAAAGGGCTGGAGGGATAGCCCAGTGGTTGAAAGCACTTACTGCTCTTGCAGAGGACCTGGGTTTTATTCCTAGTATCCACATGACGGCTCACAACCATCTGAAACTTGGGTACAGGATCAATGCCCATTTCTGACCTCCTTGGGTACCAGGCACACATATAGCACACACATGTATTCAGGGAAAACACACATTAAATAAGTAAATAAGATAATTTTTCAAAGAACGTGGAGAAAGTATGAAAGAATTCACACTAGATTGCTAACATTTCTCTTTGTTTTTAATATATTTTTAATTAGTCCTTTGACAATTTTATTCATGTATATAATACACTCTGGCCATATTCATTCCCACTTCTCCTTACTCCTCCTAGGAGTAACCACCACCTTCCCCTTCTTTCCAATGTCACGTCCTCTGGTGCTGGTTTTGTTTTCTTTACCCACTGAGTTCTATCCGTGCTGTGTGTCTATGCATGGGTGTGGGGCTGCCACTAGAGTGTGGTCAACCTACACAGAGAAACACCCTTAAAGTAAACTGACACTCCCTGTCCTAGCAGCCATCAGCTGCCAATAGCGCCTCAGCTTGGGCTAAGTGTTCATGAGCTCCTTCCCCATCCATGCTCGAATGATGACTGACCTTAAGAAGGTCCTGTGCAGGCCACAGCCACAGCCTCTGTGAGCTCATGAGCGCATGGCTTCTGTATGTCCAGAAGGCATGTGTCATCCCAGTCCCCAACCCCACCCCACCCCGGCTCTTACAGACTTTCCACCCCCTCTTCTGTGATGTTCTCTAAACCTTTTGGGAAAGTGGGTGTAATATAAATGTCCCATTTATGGCTGAGAGCTGAGGACTCCACGGATACGTATTCTGTGTACTTTACCCAGCTATGAGTTCCTACGTTAATCAGCATCTACTGTACAAGGAAGCTTCCCTGATGAGGACTAAGTGCTACAGTAATCCGTAGGCATGGAGATACCTGTATAGAGGGCAGTTTGCTGTTCTGTCCATTTGGAAAATAAAGTAGTAAGTTTATCACTGTCTATGCACTCCCCAGCCATGAGTTCGCAGCCAGATTTACAGCAGCAGGCATACATGCATTGCCACCAGTAGAAGGCAGTTAGCCAACTCCATAACATGCATGCCACTAGTGTACCCGTGGGCATATCTTGCCAGGCCAGTCCTTAATTGCACCTTGCAGGATTCACAGTTGGGTAAGACTTTTGATAACGTTTCTCTCCTAGCGGCCTGCATAGAACCTTCCAGCACCGTGAAAACTAGTCATCAGGGAGGAGGCTTTCCTGTCAGTACCAGCTTGATTTTTCAGGTCCTGTGATGAAAGCGTGTGATGTCTTCAGCAACAAGGTCTTACCAACAAGCTCTTGTGGGCAACTAAGAGCAATGGCTACAGTCTACATTGTTTTGGGAATCTCTGTGAAGGAAGATGTCACACAAACTATGGCATTATCCCCTGTGTAGGGTCACTCCAAATAAGCATATATTATATCACACACACACACACACACCAATATGAGTTTATAAAATAGTAGGTTTTCATATGTCTTCCAAACATACTTAATGTGAGTTATCTTTTCCAGTTTTTGCCATTTCTGGGAGTAGGGGGATGGGGCCAGAAGGGAAAGGGAAGAGAGGGGACACAGGCGAGCCTGAAGATGTAAGCAGGAGAGGGGAAATGAGCAGTAACTCAGGAATTCATTAGAGAACAGCACCTATACAGAACGGGCTGTTGCTCTCACAGGATGCTCTGAATTTGTGAAAGCCCACATATGGTTTTGCAAAGCTTCGGGTTGTTTGCTAATTATAGGGTTCTGGCTGAGTGGATAACTTCTCTAAGGTAAAGATGCACACCGTGTTCTCCAAGCTGAAGCACTGCAAGCCCTCCTCTGCAGAAAGTGCCATGAACATATTTTAATGGAAGTCCTGAAACAGAGCCAATCTATGAGTTCCTTTCAGACCTGGCAGCCTGCCTCTTGGTCAGTATTGGTTTCGCTTTTCCAAGGAAATATATATGAAGAAGTTAGATCCAAAAGCTAGACAAAGACGTTAAGATTCATAGAATTTGGGGAACTATCACCTTATGGCTTACATAACCCCAATGCCATTGCTATAATGGAATCTGTGAGCAAATGTTTGAAGTTATAACTTTTGCGTAGTAATAATCGTGGCTAGGACTGTGCATATATTTTGCCTGCGTTATTTGTTCTGGGTAAGTCTTTCATTGATTTGTATTAATTTTCATATGCAAAGTTAGGAAAATTAACTTCTAGAAACTCGTTTGCTTCTAAAAACAATGAGACTATTTTAAGTAGTAAAGTTAGAAGGTGTTAGTTTCTGCTTTAAAAAGAAGTTTTTTATTAGACTTCTGAATAAGAGATAAAGTTTAATGTATTTACTTTCTTTGTGGATATTCTCACTTTTAAAATGAAAAAACAGAAAGCTTTAGGGCATTGACAACAATGAAAAATAGACATTTGAACCCCAGCCAACAGTGATCCTTCTACCATGCAAATAAAAAAAACCAAGACAGTGTATCCTGTTCTCATCTGCCTGACTCCCTGCCTGCAAGCCAGTTCCCCATTTCCATGGACCTTCCCAGTTTGATTACAACAGTTGTCCAAATCCAACTTGATCTTTCATTACTGTCTCTGGCTTGGAAACTGTAGTCTTCTCACCCAGCACTGTCTCTTCTAGTTCTATGTCTGTTCCCTAAATTCTGAATCTCCTCAGCACCATCTGGACCTAGCATTTGCACCTGGCCTGCAGCTTGACATTCTTCTCTCTGTGTGAGTTTTGGTCCAGATGCTCTCATTACAAGACCATTGCTTAGTTGTGCTAACATAAGTTGTAAAATTGCAATCTCCAGTTTGCTTGAAGAGTACTGAGTTGGAATGGGGTAGCTTGAGAGATTTGAATGTATAAGGTCATTATATAGAGGTATTGTCAAGCAGATAAGTGGTCAGGTTGACTGCTCAGTGTGTCTCCAGTCTGTGGGACACAGGCCGGTTCCACATCCTCCATCTTAGGACCCTCAGGTCTTCCCCTCTGCACTTTGTTGACTCGTTGTTTTTCTTATTGACTTGTGGTTAGACAGTTGAGGTCTCTGCTTGGATCTATGAGAAGGATCTCTGCAGACATCCTTTCTCATCTATAATGTGTTGATATTATTATTGTAATTGGGTGTATTTCTGAGCTCTCCAAGCATTGAATGTCACCCTTGTCTAGAACAGTGCCAAAAATGGACTAAGTTTTAGGTTCTATCTGAGGCTTTACTCTTCGCTTTGCTTCTGCCGATCATGTCTTAACTTTTTAAAAATTACACAGCTATGCTTTTTTATTAGTACAAAAAAAAAGCCACTAATACAAGTTGTATATAAATAAGATTTTCTTGGCTCATGGTTTTGAAAGCTAAAGGGTACAGTATTGGCTTAGCTCTGGTGAAGGCCCTTTCGAACATCACTCATGATGGATGGCAAAATTTGGAGAGAAGATAGCGCAGGGGGTGGGGGGGCGGGGTAGAGAGATGGCTCAGCAGTTGAGAGCACTGACTGCTCTTCCAGAGGTCCTGAGATCAATTCCCAGCAACTACATGGTGGCTCACAACCATCTGTAATGGGATCCGATGTCCTCTTCCAGTATGTCTGAAGAGAGGGACAATGTCCTCACACATATAGAATAAGTAAATAAATATATATTTTTTTAAAAAGATAGCACGGTGTGGTAAGGGTGCTTGCAGCCCAAACTGACCACCTGAGTTTCATTGTTAGAACTCACATAGTGGAGGGAGAAAACCAACTCCCAACTCCCACAGGCTGTCCTCTGACTACCTGTATGCCATGGCATGCATGCCAAAACATACAGGTGAGTGCACATGCACACGCACATGCGCACACACAAATAACAAATGTAAAACATAAGTTGGAATGAGGGAGAGAGCAAGTGACACATCACCAGACTGGCAGCGATACACCTGTGGGGTAGGCTTCGAGCATATAACAATTTTTGGAAGATTATCAAGAAGTTATGAGAAACACTTTAATCCTTTTGAGGGCATGTCTCCAGTCAGCTAAGAACTTCTCACTCGGCCCTACCTCCTAAAGTTTCCATACCATCTCCCTCACCTGAGGACCTAGTTTTCAACCCATAGACCCAGAAAGGCAAACCACATCCAAACAGCAGTGATATGCTTGCAATTTTTTGTTTGTTTTTAAACAGGGTTTCTCTGTTTGAAACAAATTGTCCAGAAACTCTCTGTGTAGACCAGTCTGGCCTGGAACTCATAGAGATTCCACTGCCTCTGCCTCCCAAGTGCTGGGTTTCAGCCTCAAATTCTTAAATAGCACCCTCCCATGACTCTGAGGCTCAGTAAGATCACACTAATCACTAAAGAAAAATGCTAAAACTGACAGGGGCAACACAGCGACTGAAACAACTAAAAAGTCAAGGGTTGTACATAGGTCAGGCCTCAGCTAAATTCCAGGGATCAAACTATATGATCAGAAATTGGCCAGGGGCCAGGCAGTGGTGGTGCATGCCTTTAATTCCAGCATTTGGGAGGCAGAGGCAGGTGGATTTTTGAGTTTGAGGCCAGCCTGGTCTACAGAGTGAGTTCCAGGACTGCCAAGGCTATATAGAGAAACCCTGTCTCGAAAAACAAAACAAAACAAAACAAAACAAAACAAAACCCCAAAAAACACAAAACAACCCCCCCTCAAAAAAAAAAAAGAAAAAAAAGAAAAGAAAAAGAAAGAAATTGGCCAGGGGTGATAGCCCACTCATTACAATTGTGAAAATTAGGGCTCCAGTTTAATCCTCAGAGTGCATGTAAGGAGAGCAAACAGGAGAGCAAACATGGTATGCACATTTAATCCTCGAGCTAGGGAGGCTGAGGCAGGAAAACCCCCGGGGTTTGCTGACAAGCCAGTCTAGCTTAACTGCTGAGCTCCAGCCACATGAGAGATTCTGCTGCAAGGAGGGCAGATACCATTCCAGAGGATGATCCAAGATTGTCCTCTGACCTTCTCATGCATGTGTGTATATGTGTGTATGCACATACACACACACACACACACACACACACACACACACATACATATGCTCACACACATACATACAGTCACACACATACACACACATACATATGCTCACACACATATACACACATACATATGCTCACACACATACATACAGTCACACACATACACACACATACATATGCTCACACACATACATACAGTCACACACATACACACACATACATATGCTCACACATATACACACACATACATATGCTCACACACATACATACAATCACACACATACACACATACATACACTCACAGTCATACACACATACTCACATACTCCCACACACAACACACACACACACATTTTAAAAAAACTGGTTTCTCATCTTTCTTTCTCTTGCTTCACTGCGTCTGGCTCCATCACCCCTGAAGATTGTCTTGAGTGGTAGTAGAGAAAGTACCAAAATCCCCAGGCCCATGTTTCTAACTGTCCAACAAGCCTAGCAAAAAAGCAAAAGCATTCCTTTCTCTGTAAATCCAGAAAATAACCCAGCATTAAGTCTTTTGCAGCCTGGCTTCAATGTCCACCTGATCTTGGGACTGGGAATTAGAACCAAGAGACTGGATATGAGGATTCGAACCCAGCAACAGTTCAGGACCAAGAGTGGCAGAGGGACCATGGAAGAATAAAGGCTTCCTGATAACCAGGGAAAATGAATGCTGAAGTAAGGGGGGGGGGGAAAGACATGCACATCACACCATTACACTTAGATAATAGCAGAGAAATTAGAGAAAAAAGTTTAAGCCACCTTGAAATTACATAATATTTAATCTAATATCACCCCCCTTTGTTTTGAGTCAGGACTCATGCAGCCCAAACTGGCCTTGGGCCCTAGTTTGTCCCCACACCCCATGTGCTGGAATGAACAGTCCTGTGTGTGCCACAGCCTGGCTGACCCTTGCTTTCCAGGTCACCTCTGCACAAGGCTGCTCTTCTGGCTGCCACTCTCCTCAGGCCCTGGCTGGCAGCAGACAATTGAAGGTGCCCACTCTGACTCTGAGCCCCACTCAGAGTTCATGCCTCATTTGCTTTCTTCCCACAGAGGAAGTCCCTCCTCCCCAGCCCTCCAACTCCATACCCTCATTGTTCAGAGATTTTGCTCTAATCAAATAAGGTGAATTTCTGTAACGTTCCACAGAGCCGTTACCCACTAACAACTTATTCCATTTGCAGTAGTCTGGGAGCTTTGTTAAAACAGTCTACTTTCTAAAACAGGCAATCTCAAGCCTGTATTTATCTATGGATTCTGAAACTAGACAATTTTAGAGATAGATTAGGCAGTATGTTTAATAATTCTGAAAGACAGATTTAGGGGTGAGTGTTAATATAGTGAAACCCTAGGTCATAAACATTGGGCCCTAACAAATCAGATTTCATTTGTGTGTGTGTGTGTGTGTTCATGTGGGTGCACATGTGTGTGTTTGTGTTCATGTAGGTGCACATGTGTGTGACAGAGGACATAAAATGTGTGTGTCAGTCCATGTGGAGGCCAGAAGACAACCTCAAGTGCAAGTCCTCAGGAACCATCTATCTTGTTTGTTAAGCCAGGGTCTCCCATTGGCCTGGAGCTCACAGCAGGCTAGGCTGATTGGTCATTGAACACCAGGGACCTACTTTCTCAGTGCTGAGCTTATGAGTGTGTGCCACCTCCCCCTGCCCCCAGCACCCCATTCCCCGAGCTTTTGTCTTATGTTCTGAGAATCAAACTCAGGTCCTGACACTCTTGTAGCAAGCTCTAGATGTCTTAATTTGGTTTCTCTTGTGATATGACAGCAACCAAAATCAAGTTAGAAAGAAAGAGGTTTCTTTCACCCTCCACCCCCCATCACAGTCTGTCAAGGGAGGCCCAGCTGGGAACAGGTGGTACACCGAACCCGAGACCACAGAGGAATGCCGTTTACTGGCTTGTCCCTCGTTTCTGTTCAGCTTGCTTCCGTGTACAACCCAGGACCATCTGCACAGGGGCAGCACTGCCCACAGCAGGGTAGGCTGTTCTTCATTAATTAGCACCTGAGAAAATGCCCCATGGGCACACCCACGTGCCCACAGACCCATTCAGTGAAGTCGATTCCAAGGAGGACCTGTTTCTCAAATGTATGACGTTAACAATTAAGATCAAACATGACAATTGATCTGAACTATCTGCCAATCCTACTCCTCCTACTCCTCTCCCTCCTCCTCCTTCTTCCTCTCTCTCTCTCTATTTCTCTCTCTCTCTCTCTCTCTCTCTCTCTCTCTCTCTCTCTCTCTCTCACAGCCTTTGAATGGGTTATGTAACCAGAACAACTTAAACCACTGACCCTTGGCCTCCACATTCTCTAATTCCATGCACTGGATTCCAGAAGTGAATCACCACACCTGACTCATCTGCTGTTTTAATATTGTTATTTGAGATTTCATTAGGAAAACATAGATGATCTCTGCAGGGAATATTGGCTTTTGTAACTGTGTTGAAGTTCTCCGTCAGCAAGGAGAACGGACTAGACTCTAGCTGAGGGGCTCTTTCCCTCTCATGCCCCTTCAATATCCAACGTCTTTTTTTTGGGGGGGGGTGCCCTGTCTCATTTGAAATAAAGAAAAACCTCTGATAACACTTGGGGCTGACAGAAGAAAAGCAAATGATGGAATCGAGATACACCATGCTGAAGAAAGAAGGCAGAAAACACACAGGGGTTCCTAACAACACAGCTCATAATGTCAAAAGACTGGGCCAGTCATCAGGCCATTAAGAAGTAAGAAGACAATTAAATTCTGTGGTGCAATCATACAACCATAGCATAAAACAAAAGTGATCACATCTGCTTAATGGGAAATCTCCAACACGTCTCAAACAATACAGGCAGGTCACGTAAATATAATTGCTAGAAAAGGTGTTTATGATATGCGATGGTTACTCTTGGTTGTTGACATCTGGAGTTAACTAAAAAAGCCAAGTCGATAGGCACAACTGTGAAGGATTTTCAGTTAATTGGATCATTTGAAGACCAAAGACCCACCTTAAATCGGAGCCATACCTTCTCATGGCTGCGGTGTAGAGAACGTTGTTATCTGCTCACTCACCCGTGCTCTCGCTTCCCTGGCGTTAGAGCCTATGTCTTTGGGATTCCAAATACTGAAGGGCAAATGAGACATCCAGCCTAGCAGACTGAACAACTGCTGATTCTTGGACAGAGACAACCATTGTTGAGGTACCTGGACCACAACCTGTAAGTCACTCTAAAATAGTCCTTCTTATATTAGGTCAATTCTATCCCCAATGTTTTCCTAGAGACGGCTAATGCACAATGTACACTTTAAAGTTCTCCATTTTGTTCTAATTTGTCACCTTCTCATGCCCCGCCTCCTGATCACTTTACATCTCAGGCTGTTAAAATTTTAATTTACAACCTGCCAGATCATATCATGCATAAACAAAACCACATCTGGGCATCTAGGTATGAACACGTTTTTGAGTCCGCGTGTGATGCGGACAATAATTCACTAATAAGTGAATTGTGCTAACACTGAAGATTTGTCGCTGGAGCTCAATGGGTTTTGGGGCCGGGGCTCCACATATAGGCCAATGTTGTCCTCTAAATCCGGACCCTCTAGGAGCCATTTCCTAAGTTATGACAGAACTGGGACGCCATGACCATCAGCGTGTGTGTGTGTGTGTGTGTGTGTGTGTGTGTGTGTGTGTGTGTGTGTGACTGTTAACTTAGTTCTTTCAACAATAAGACAAAAGAGAGGACTGGCCATGTCTTTTTGCCACTCATGTTAATACTGTCGGTGGTGACACTTATTTTCTTTTTGCATCCAGAAAAGTGACCTATTAGTAAACCTCCAGCCAGCCCCTAGGCGGTGCCTTGTCCGCGCAGGCGCACTAGCCTTCTGCCGAACCCGCGCACCAGGCGGGCGCAGTTGCTCGGTTAGCGCACTGCGGCACTACTACGCAGGCGCGGGGCCAGGACTAGGGTGGAACGGGCAGAGCGGAACCGACCCTGTGGTCCTGTCCGCAATGGCCGAGGCATCTTGGTGGTACCGAGGAGGTGAGGGTGGGTACGCTTAGAGGATAGGTAACCCAGGGCCCACTGGCAACTCCTAGCACCAGGAAGGAGCTCTAACCCCATACCCGCAACCGTGATGGTTGCCAGCGCTGTGATGGAAGGAGAGAAGACTGCTCTCGCTAGGCTGTCACCTCCGTGGGTGTGGGTCGCTTGAGAGAGTCGTGCCCTTGACCGCTATATCTGGAGCAAGAGGCCACTAAAACTAGTCGTGTTTTTCCCATCTTAGTTACTTATGCACGTTATAGTTACCAGCAGTATGAAGAAAACTCTTGTTTTACATCTCACAGGGACTTCAAAACATGACCTGCATTACAGAAGGGAAGCAGAAGTTAACACCACACTCGAGGAGTTGTTACTCTACTTTATGTTTTTAATAAATCTATGTATATGTAAGTACAAGTAAAAAACCGAGAAATTTTAGAGATCATTATGACAAATTTCAGAGATCATTATCTTATGATTGACTCAATGTCCAATTTTTAAGAGGCAAAACTAGGCCACAGATGTAATGGAAAACTTCCAACATCAATATTCGTATTCCAGCTGAATATGATTATTTTAATTTGGAGACTCGATTTAAAAAACGCAATCCCCTGGGTTGACAAGTGGATTAGATTTGTTTCAGAGTCATAGAGATATATTTGTTTGGTTTCAGAAATAAAAAGTACAAATGGGAGCCAACATAAAGTTTGGGGGTGGCCCCAAGCTTCATGTTTTCCAGTAAACTGCTGCACGGTCAGTAATAAAGTACATTTGTGCTGAGTAAATGCAAATGTTTGAGGAAGGCAGAGAGACCCACTCGGCCTATGCTCCCACCCCTCCCAGTGGGTCCACGGGATCACCTTAGCATGTAGAAAGCTTGTGAACGTTTTATATTTTAACTGCCCGATGTGTGCGGCTAGAAGCTAACATCCAGGATTTCTCTCGTCTCCGAAGTGCAGCCGTATACCAGTTACGGTCGATTGGTATTGCAGCAGTAGGGTGTCTGAGATAAAGACAGCTGTAGCCGGCTTGATAAGGTATCCTAGGCTGGTTTATTAAAAGCTTGGTTCTAGAGACGACACTAGCATGCTCGTTACCAAGCATCTTAGATAATAGAAAATGTGAGCCAAAAGATTGTTTATAATTCCACCAGAGATTTTTGAATACTTATATAACAAAGAAAACAACCTCTATCTACAGTAAGGGGATTCATTAGCTACTGTAGAATATGCAGTGAAGGTGCTGGGGAGACGGCTCAGTGCTTAAGATATGTTTTACATATCAGTCTGTAAAGTGCTTGCCACACTAACATGAAAACCCAAGTTTGATTCCCAGAGTCCATGGAGGGAAGCAGAGCATGCTGACACCTGTCATTCCAGGCCTGGGGAGGAAAACCAGGCAGACCCCCTGCCAGCCTAGCCTACTTTGAAAGCTAATGAAAGGTCCTGTCCTGTCCAAACCAAAGTGGTTGGCCTCCTGATGTTGATCTCTTGCCTCCACATGCGCAAGCATGCTCCCTCCCACGCGTTCCATAAATATGACACAACCATGTAGTAAGAGATAGCACCCTTATGATGAGCTCCTTCCCACCCTTCTCTGGCTGAATCGAAGTCCATAGTCTTAACCACTCACTATATGATATTGCCTCTTTTTTAAAAAAAGATGTATTTATTTTATGTATATGAGTACACTGTCGCTGTCTTCAGACGTACCAGAAGGAGGGTATCAGATCCTATTACAGGGTGGTTGTGAGCCACCATGTGGTTGCTGGGAATTGAACTCAGGACCTCTGGAAAAGTAGTCAGTGCTCTTAACCACTAAACCATCTCTCCAGCCCGTGATATTGCCTCTTAATGTAGAGAAAACACAAACAGTAGAATCCTGGCTATAATGTGACCTCAGTTAAAAGTATATTATCTGTGTATTTGTGTATGACGGAGGGAGCCACATACATGCGTAGTCAGAGAACAAGTTTGTATGTGTCTCTCTCCCTTTCTTCTTGTTGTCGTTGCATGCCAAATTAAATGTTGAGCCATCTCACCAGTCCTAATTTGACTTCAGCTTTTTTTGGGGGGTTTTTTTTTGTTTGTTTGGTTTTTTTTTTTTTTTTTTTTTTTTTTTTTTTTTTTTGGTTTTTCGAGACAGGGTTTCTCTGTGTAGCCCTGGCTGTCCTGGAACTCACTCTGTAGACCAGGCTGGCCTCGAACTCAGAAATCCACCTGCCTCTGCCTCCCAAGTGCTAGGATTAAAGGCGTGTGCCACCACCGCCTGGCTTTGACTTCAGCTTTTAAAGAGAATATTAAATGTGTGTGTGTGTGTGTGTGTGTGTGTAAAACCTGGAAAATTCATGCCTAGCTTTAGTATGAGGACTGAAGGAAACTTCTACCTAATTTGTAGGTTTCTGGCTTTAATGATTAGATGCACGGGGCTGCTGGGGCAGCTCAGTAGATAAAGGAGTTTGCCGCCAAGCCTGATGGCCTGAGTTTGATCCCTGGAATCCACACGAGGAAAGGAGAGAACAAACTCCCACAAATTGTCCTTTGACCTCCATGACACGTGTGGTTGTGCATACATGTGAGCGTGCACATGTGCGCACACACACAAGATCGGTAAATGTAAAATACTTGATGATGCTGGTTTTTTTTTAAGCTGGGGAAATTAATATTTTTGAACACTGCTGAAGTGGGGTTTGAAGTTACAAATTTTAAACAAATTGTTCTTTGTAGTGACTTTTGGGATGGTCGATCCACACATGTACTACTTGAACAAAGTTATGTCATCTCTGTTTGTGGACACTTCTCTACCTGGTGACGAGAGAAGCAGCTTTAGATCCATTCAGAGCATAACTGAGTTTTGGAAGGTAAGATGTGTGACCTGATGAAGTAACCTTAGATAGCCCACTAGCCAGTGGTTGGGCTAGCTTGTGCTACAGTGCTTGCCTAGTAAGTGAAAGGTTTGAGCCCCAGCTCCGGGGTAAAACAACAAAAAGAAATTCACAGACAGTTCATAACCCTTACCACACACAAAAAAATGCTCAGGAAAGATTTATTAAAGGAATTAATAAAATTGGGTGTTGTTTTTTTGTTAGAAAGTCAGCCGATGGGCTGGAGAGATGGCTCAGTGGTTAAGAGCACTGACTGCTCTTTCAGAGGTCCTGAGTTCAATTCCCAGCAAATACATGGTGGCTCACAACCATCTGTAATAGAGTCTGGTGCTCTCTTCTGGTGTGTCTGAAGATAGCTACAGTGTACTCATATAAATAATAATAAATAAATAATATAAAAAAAAAAGAAAGTCAGCCGATATTAATTATTTTGAATCTTTATGTTCACAATGAAATGTTGTTCTTTATAACTTCAATTTTTGGCTACTTTTTCAAAAATTCCCATTTCCCTTAGAAAGGACAAGATTTGTTCAATGAGTACTGAAGCCAGCCTTGATTGTGTAAATAAAGTCCACATGAGGCACGGTCTTGCAAGATTCATTTCCCAGAAAAGATAATATTCACAATTTACGTATGCAACCCTCTATTGTGTGCTGTAGTAATATGCAGTATTTAGTAAAAGAAAGCAATGTATAATATAACTGAATCCCATGAGAGAGGTTCCTTCAGCACCGGAATAGACAGGTTTTCTGTTATGCACAGCACAAGTCATCAGGAAGGAAGCGTCACTGAAGAGAAGCAGCTGCTGGTCTCCCAGGTCACAAACATTTGGGTGTAAAGGATGAGGCACTGAGGGAGGGCTCTCCAGAAGAGATGGTGGTGTGGATCCATTTTAAAGGGTCAATAAAGAAAAAGTGTCCGCCAGTCAGTGGTGCATACATACCTTTATCGCAGCACATGACGGGTAGAGGCAGGCAGATCTCTGTGAGTTTGAGGCCAGCCTGGTCTACAGAGTGAGTTCTAAGACTGCCAGGGCTACACAGAGAAACCCTGTCTTGGAAAAAGAAAAAGAAAAAAAAAAAAAGGTATTCTTAGAATAGGGAACAATACGATGTGCTGTGTGCATTCATGTGGAACTGAATTTGGGGGTGAGCATAGAGATGAAGTAGAAATGAGCGGATGGAGGTCACATTGTCACACTGAGAAGTGGACATTTACTAAAGAGACCGTTGTCTGTGGAGTGTGGGCTGAGATGGTGGCTAACTGAGGTACACAGAGAAGCAGTTAGATTGGCAGAGCAGACCCTTAGGTACCCTTAGGTACACCTTAGGTGTACCTGTGACCATGTCTTTCCAAAAGGGTCACTACCAGTGAAGACCCTCCCTGAATGTGGCAGCGGCACCATCCACAGACTCTGGGGGGATGGAATCAGAAAGCGAGCAGCACATTCATTCACGCGCTGCAGGCCCAATGCTCTCTGAGCCGCTCTGTGGGACCGCACCTTCCTAAGGCAGAGTGAAACTTAACCAAAATCCTTCCTTCCTTAAGGTGTTTCAGCTGGAATTCTGTCACATTGACCAGAAAAGTTTAGTAAGAAAGAGGTCAAATGTAAGATAAAGTCCAGGTGGTCCTAAGTTATCGGCTTCATAGGAAATGAGGAGAACACGTTGTCCTTTCTCCTTTAATTGTGCTATGTGGCTGGTGGCAGACAAGAGATGGGGACATCAAGTCCTGGGCTTGAGATCACTTAGAATAGGGCAGGGACATAGCAGCCACTGGGACCTTCGTCTTGGTCAGTACTTAGGATCACGCGTGTGAATAGAGTTTCTGTTGTCAGGGAGGTTTTTATTTTCCCCTGTGACCCTTGCCTTTCTCTGGAGTTCATGGAAGGACCCCTCCTGGATGGTTTGTACTGGGACTCGTGGTACAGTAACAAACAGCTGTACAACACAAAGAACAGCAGCCGCATCTACTACGAGAACATTCTTCTCGGCGTCCCCAGAGTGCGGCAGCTGCGAGTCCGCAACAACACTTGCGAGATCTACCCAGCTTTCCAGTCACTGGCCAGCGACTGCTACAGCAAGTACACAGTGGAAAACGAAGACTTCGCGGATTTTGGCCTCAAAAACAATCCAGAGTGAGCAATATGAAATTAGTAGCTTTTCCTGGCAACTACCTTTGTATCTACAAAATTATTTAAAAAAAAAAAAATGTCTTCCAGCCATACTGGGAGCTGGGAGCTGTGGTTGAACGTTCTTCCTGTAAATAGTACAATGGTGGCACCTTACAGTATGAGAGCGGCCCTGTTTGATGGAGGACTGGGTGTCAGTGTGCTACGTGAAATGAATAGTTACAGTGAATGCAGGGACAGGGGGACATCAATATGTGTGCAAGCATATATGTGCGTGTATGTGTGTGCACATGCACAGGAAACCAGATATCAATACCACATGTCTTTCTAAACCACACTCCACCTTTCACTGTTGAGACAGAGTCTCTCCCTGAAGCTGGAACACATTGATTCTGTTTGTATGGACAGCCAATGAGATCCAGGGATCCAAACCTGTCCACCCCCTGAGCTCTGGAATTACAGATTCATGGCCCAGCAACTGGCTTCTATGCAGGTTCTGGGGACCTGATCTCTGGTCCTTATGCTTGTAGGAATCTCCCTAGCCCCCAAAACAACAAAATTTTCTCTTTTGGTAGCTTTTCTGGCTGTGGCCCAAAGCTTCGTAGAATCCTTAGGGAGGATCTGAGGAACTCTCTGCCCTTCTCCCTCGCTGCACCCAGCTTAAGTAAAGTGTGTGGCTTTGGTACCAAAAGGGGCCGTTATGCTTTTCAGTCATATTTGATGATACCTACCAAAGGTATTCTTAGTTACTTTTTATTTCTGTGCTAAGATACCCAAACAATTTCCAGAAGTTTGTTGGGGGCTTACAGTTGTAGAAGGTTAGAGTCCATGACCCTCATGGCTGGGGCATGCAGACCCATCACCTTACACTGAAATGTGAAAGGCCAAAGCCGCTGGCACCACCACCTCTAGACAGTGACGTTGGTGCTGTGGGCGCCAGGTGTGCTATGAAAATCACCGCCATGGGATAAGGTCAACCCTTTTTGTATTTACTATTTTTTACAGTTTTTCAGATGTTTTTCTATTCATCCTGCTCCCTAGAAACAGCTATGCTTTGGTTTTTAGTCACTTTTGTAACTCTGAGCTTCCGTTTCTAAATAATATCCTCTTAGTGGTGTGGCTGTATAATCGTATCTCCGTCCTGGCCAGTGGTGTCTGTAGCTCTCTTCTGCCCCCTCCTGTACATTTAACTTCTGCCCGTAGCCTCTCAACTATACCTGATTGCTTTTAACCATTAGCCTGTAATCCCCTTTCTTAAACAGCCTCCCCCAATCTCCAGAATTATTGCTTTATGTGTGTTGTCTTATTCTTTGTATGAGTTTGGGGAATTCACTGTAATTTTACTGTTCAGGATACTGCCATATCTAGCCCAGGCTGGCTGAGTTCGGGGCATTTGTGAGGCCTTACATAATTTTTGTAAAGGTTATAAATTCATAACTGTAACGACATGCCTCTCAGATACGTTTGGAGGAAGTGAGTACAGAGCCTGGAAGTATTCATCTTTTGTCTTTCTTGTAATTATTATAAGTTAAAAGCCAGAAAGGTGAAGAAATAAAAATGTTAAACATTTTTTGACAAAAAATTAAATAAGATATGTGTGTGCATGTGTGTCTGCCTGTCTGTGTGTCTAATGTGTGTGTCTGTGTCTGTGTGAATGCAAACACACCTGTACCACAGAACCATTGGATGAGTTCAATGCCCACGACAAGCAAAACATGCTAGGTGTTGGCCCTTGTAACAACGTCTAGGCTACTTTTGAACGTTCTGTTTCAACTGTTTTAAATTGAAGGTTATCGTAAGTCCTAGGGATGCTTTCTCATCTCCCTTATTTCTTTGATGCCCTGCAGATGGAAACACTCGGCTTCTTCCCAAACCGCCCCATGGCACTGGGGGTTTGTCGGTGTGTACCGAGATGGAGGATATATAGTCACATTATCAAAATCAAAATACGAAACCAAAGCCAAATTTGCTGAGCTGCGGCTGAACAACTGGATTAGCAGAGGGACCAGGGCTGTTTTTATTGATTTCTCTCTGTACAATGCTAATGTCAACCTGTTTTGCATCATCAGGTGAGTAGCTCAGGAGCTTTATCTTAGGAAACTGAATTTTTTAAAGGATCCAAAGCCTTCCCTGGTCTTTACAGGTCCTGCATATCTGTGCAGAGGTTAACGTTGTAGCTTTAAGATAAATATGATGTTGTTCTGACAATAATGTAGACGAGAATGAAGCAACACCACACTCGTTGTTTCCTTACGTCAGGACATGTTCAGAGACACGAAGAGTTGTATACAATATGATGTGTTTTATAGTCGTGTGTGTGTGTGTGTGTGTGTGTGTGTGTGTGTATGCCTGTGCTCAGGTTGCACCTTAGTAACAAGCATGCAGGTCAGAGGACAGTGTTGGAGAGTCAGTTTTTCCCCCACCGTGGGTTCCCGGAATAAACTCGGGGAGTCCAGCTTGTGTAACAAGTACTTTCACCCACAAAGTCATCTTGGCCACCAAAACTTTGGTTTCATACGGTGTTGAGGACATACGGTCTTGTCATCCTGGAATTGTATAGATTTGACACGTCATAATTTTTCCATGAAATCAGATCACTAAAATTTCTTGGTTTTTGGAGCTGGGGAGGTAACATAATTAGCAAAATGCTTGCTTGTCAGTATGTCTTAGGGTTTCTACTGCTGTGATAAAACACTATACAGAAAGAAGCTTGAGGAGGAGAGGGTTTACTTGGCTTATAGTTCGTCACTGAGGGAAGTCAGGGCAGGAACTCAAAGCTGGAACCTTGTGCAGGAGCTGATGCAGAAGCCATGGAGGGCTGCTGCTCTGCCTGCTTTCTTTTAAAAGTCAGGACCACCAGCCCAGGGTGGCACCACCCACAATGAGCTGGGCTGTCCTCTGTTGATCACTAATTGAGAAAATGCCTTACACAGGCATGGAGGCCTTTCCTCTCTGATGACTCAGAGAGTCAGGTTGACACAAAACCAGCTGGTACAAGGGCACTGTCTTAGTTGTGGTTCCCTCTTCTCCATTAGCTCTGGATTGTGTCAAGTTGACAAAACAACAACAAAAAAGAACCCCCTCTCCCTCCAAAAGACCAGGGCACAGTGGAAGAATGAGGACCTGGGTGAGTCAGTCTTCAGCATCCATGTGAAAGCCAAATTCAGTGGGGGGTAAACCCTGCACTGGGGGAGGAGCTGTCAAACAAATTCTAGTTGACTGGTCAGCTGGCTTAGCCAAATAAGTAAGCTCCAGGTTCAGTGAGTGATCCTATCTCCAAATAAATAGTGACAAGTGACAGAGGACGACACCCAGTTCTAACCTCTGATCTGTGTTGCTCATGAATGTGCACACGCATTTGCACTCATGTACACACACACACACACACACACACACATTTCGGTTTACTTTCAACTGGGCTTTTATATGGTTGTCTTAGTTTAAATTTCAAGTGACATGCAACCATGGCCACATCCTAGACATTTTTACAGCATATTATACACTGCAAAGTAGCTTCGGTTCTTCTTAAACTCGCCATGTAATTTTGTAGCCGTCTATTCTAGCCCTTGATGCTGGCGCAACCACTGTGACTTGCTTTGGTCAATGAGATATTAGCAGATATGGTGCAAATAACAAGGTTATGATCTTGTGTATTGGTTTGCTTTCTACACTTCTGGAGTTGCCTCAAGAAGGGTGTGTGTGTGTGGACTTGCTGGAACCAGGAGGAAGATGAACAGGTAGAAGAGTCAACTCCAAGATGCTGAGTAGGGCCAGTCAAATGGTGGATCTATTCACAAGCCAGGCTGAGGTCAGTCTGAGCCAGCTGGATCAACTGAACTCTGCAGATACATAGGAAATATTTATCATGAGCTGCTGCTTTGAAGACTGGTTTGTTATCTAACAGAAAGTAATCAGTACAAGACCTAACTTGGATCTTAGCTCTTTGACCTCTGAATCAGTTTAGAGGCTTTTGTTGTAAAAGAAAAAGCCACCTTAAAATGTTTTAAATAGCAACACACAAATTATTTCTGCCATGTAGAAGCAATTCCAGAATCAGGGCAAATAATTTTCATGGTAAGTACAAAAGTCTAGTTCTTTTTTGTGTGTGATTTCTGTTTCATCATCCTCGGTGTCATCCTTTTCTTAAGCTCCCCAGGATGACTGTGGACCAAAAGCAGCCGTGGGAAGATGTCCTATGTGCAGAAGAACAAATGGTTCTGAGCTTTACTGAGCTCCCTCCAGCCCCAGGCCATGGTAATTGACAGAGCTGAGGAGGTTCTGGAATCACACACTAGGAAATAAATAGCAGAGCATGGTTGTGGCTGGAGAGTCAACCTGCTTTCCCTGAGGGATGGGATAGGCAAATAACTGAACACAGTCAGTGCTCTGTTTGGAAGGAGACGTGGGAAATCTCTACCAGAGAGACAGACAACAGGGTCGTGGAAAGTCTGTGAACCTCCTTTTTCTCATAGGTCTTACATTTTTTCTCAGAATGGAATATGAAGTTGAGTTTACACAGGCTAGGAAAGTTTGCCCTTGTGCAGTAGTAAACAGCAAAATATGCCATGCCCTTTAAAGTCTGTAAAAATATTAACAGACTAGTAACACAGCCAATGAACACTTGACAGACTAGTAACACAGCCAATGAACACTTGACAGACTAGTAACACAGCCCCTGAGCACGTATCTTCCACTGTCCTTCTTGCTTTTCCCTCAGTAAATGGGAACTTTTCCTAACATTCACCCCTTCCAATGTTCCTGAGCATGATAAAGTAGATACAACCATTTCTGTGTCCTAAATACCCTGGAAACATGGGGACATTCCTTAAGTCACAGGAAAAGCTCTTCTTAATGACATTAAGTCCAAGTTTTTTGTCTCAAATTTTTATGCTTATGCCATTAAACACTGAGAAATCAACAGATTTACACACACACACTCATGTGCTCGAGAACGCACACATACAAGTAGACATATACACAAGCACACACACATGCACACACACACACAAGTGTACATACACACACACATGCACACACACACTCACAGTATAATGCCTTTGCCTTCACTAGGTTCAGTCCCTTAACTTTAGACTCCAGAATCATGATCAAAATAAAAAAAATTACTTTTCATTATAACAAATAACCCAGCAGACTGTGAACCCGTTAACTGCTGTGTCCCCTCAGTAACTGAGTCAAAGCCTACCATCCCCCACACCGCTTCTTTAACTCTTTCCCTTTTGGACCACTTTCTGCCCGAGATATTTTACCTGACTCCAGGTCCATGGATGTATAAAATAAACATACAAGTCAAACATTGCCAATAGTAAATCATAAAGTGTGCTGTACAACAATTTTTGACATACATACAATTAGTCTCAGCTGAGTGTTTGATACCGTAGCATGCAGAGATCTACAGTGAGTTTCAGAGTTGACTGATATTTTGGTTTTATAATTGTCAATGCTGTGTAAATAGTGCCAGATGGCAGAAGTACATTCAGAGCCATAAAGAAATTGTTGAAAATTCTGTCCTAATTCCAAGCCAAACTCATTAAGTTTTTTTTAAATGACTCAAGTCCACAAATCAAATAGCATTTTTCTTTTTCTCCCTTTCCTTTTTTTCCCACTTGAGACAGGGTTTCAATATGTAGACCAGGCTGGCCTTGAACTCACAGATACCCTCTACCTCTGCCCTTCAAGAGCTCAAATTAAAAGTGTGCACTACCACATCTGGCTGCAAACAGCGGTTTTTAAGTCAAATGTTCTACCACAGTAGAATTCAGAGATCTATTGCTTAGGTACTTATATGCTCAGAAATGATGGTAGAATAACACTGAGTCTGTGTTGCCCATTATTAAATTATTCCATTTCTCTAGGAGTAGAAAATGCTGCATGTACAGTAAAAACACTAATTTGTGCTGTAGTCGAGAATGTTACTCACCGGGTGTGTGAGGCAGTCTGCATTGGTGCTGTAGTCAGGAATGTCACCGGGTGTGTGAGGCAGTCTGCATTGGTGCTGTAGTCAGGAATGTCACTCACCGGGTGTGTGAGGCAGTCTGCATTGGTGCTGTAGTCAGGAATGTCACCTGGTGTGTGAGGCAGTCTACATTGGTGGTGTGTGCTGGGATGCAGTGCCCAGTGCCTTGCTGTGTGTTTGGAACATAGGCTGCAGGGAAGCCATGCACTGCTTGCTGGTTGGCACAGCCAGAAACAGGTCTGAGTCATCGCACATTTGATTTGAATTACGGTTTAGTCATTGTGCATTTGGAAATGTTTTGCTGTTGTCGTGTGTGTGTGTGTGTGTGTGTGTGTGTGTGTGTGTGTGTGTGTGTAAGAAACGATGGTCAAGCTGCTTTTCAGGACAGCCAGTACTATGAAGAGAGACCATGTCTCAAAAAAAAATGAATATATAGTGTTGAGCATGGCTTTTTATCTGTATACTGTGTGAAACCAAGCCGGACTGTGCTATCTCCCCTTTCTGTCGCCTGCTCTGAGCATATGCTTCGTCTCTTACCCAGTGGTGAGCATGCACTGTGCACACAAAAGGAAATAGTTCTGTTGCTGGGTTGTATCTGTTTGGCGGCACTTTATTTCAGTGCCAATATATTTTGCTCATATCTTCAGGTAGGAACACAGCTGCACACACGTTGGGTTACACTGTAATACTGTGGTAGAAACGCTGTCTCCCTAAATTACTGCCTCTTCTTAATTACCAGAAATTGTGGAAAAACTGGAACAGCAGTGTACAACGTCAAAATCTTTATATATTTTGTTTCGTTTGTTTTTTTTTTTGAAAGAAAGCTTGTTTGTACAGCTCTTCGTGTCCAACACCCAATGCCTAAACAAATATTTGTCTTACCAGATTATGTGCCCTTGACTTTTAAAGGCCACAGAGGTCTCTGAGACACCAGCAAGGAGAACAACTGACTTCCTCCCTCTGACATTAAGATCTGTGGTTTCTGAGAGAAGCCCCACTCTAGCTGCAGTAGCCATTGCACAGTGGCTTCTGGGTAGAGACATTGCTACTCCACATGTTTTTCAGTATTTTCTCTGAGCTGTGTGCCTCGTCAGGGAATAGGAAAGGGGACACCAATAAATAAGAATCTAATCTATAAATATCTTATTTCAAAATGTTTTATGATATATTTTACATTCAGCATTTGAAGGAAGAAAGTTATACAGTGACTTTTTTTTTTTAATTCAGCCCTAGATTAAAGCCTCTTTTCTGAATGCACCTGTTCTGTGTGTAAGACTCTACCTGAGACAGCTAATGAAAAAACATAAGTCACTATGGCAACCATAAATGTCAGGAGTGAGCTTGTGCATGGTCATTAAGTCACTTTGCTGTCATGTGTATTACATTTATATAAGGGCATGTCCACATGGCATGTGTGTCAGGGACAGAGGACACTCCGTGGGAGTCAGCTCTCTTTCCATCGTGTGTAGGTCAGGGATTGGACTGATTGTCAGGCTTTGGGGGCAAGCCTGAGCTAGCCTGCCAACTGATCACCACTTTGGTTTTTTCTTTGTGTAAACATTGATTTTATTGTAACAAAGCAACTTGTACACTTCAACATTTAAAAATTAGTATCTTTTTCCTTCCAGTGAAAACCAAAAAACAAACAAAACAAAACAAAAAACAAAAAACCACCAAAAAACAGAGAAAAAAGCAAAAAGTTAAAAATAAAGTTACAACAGAGAATGCCAACTTCAGATAAAACTCCACAGCCTCTGCTGATTCTCCCACTGAGTGGCAAGGCTCAAGTCACCATCAGGAGAGAATTTTATTTAAAAGTGTCACCTTAACCTGCAAGGATGTCTGTTAAGCATCACAAATATGCCAAAGAAGACGCTGTGTTGTCAGATGCCTACTTACCCCACACACCTCAAACCCACCCCTCTGACCGTCTATAACCCCCCCTTCTTTTCCTTTTTATTAAACAAGAGAAAGACAGATACATGTTGGTAAATGCTAGCTGTCTGTATTCACAGAGAGACACAGTGTAATCTCTGAGCCCTATACAGAGAAAAATCCGCTAGAATTCTATGCACTGCTACATGGGGAGGCCGGGGCTGGCACCCTCCAGCCTCCAGCAGAGCCAAGGGAACTGGAGGGCTTTTGTTTTTCCCCACAGAGCACCGAGGTGGTATTGAATCCAGAAGAAAGGATAAGAATGAATTTAGAACAGAAACATGGAGATTCTTTTCCTGTTGTATTTTGCTCAAGGTATTTTCCTCCAAATTAGTTAAGAACCATGATGTTGAGACCTCAAAACCAGGGCGGCTGAGCACAGAGGGATGGGGAGGAAAAGACTGCAGCTTGCTCCCAGGGACTGGAGAAAAATTACAAAAGAAAAAAGGTTGGAATCTACCAATCTTCTGTGCTAGTCATCCTCACCGTTATCCTCTCCTTCCTCCCCTTCATCATCATCTTCACCTTCATCTCCATCATCAGTATCTTCCAACCCTTCCTCCTCTTCATCCTCACCATCTTCTGCCTCTCCGTCATCACCCATATCGGGAACCAAATAGTACAGCAAGAGATTTGGCCAAATACCGTCTTTGATGACGTCTCCTAACTGGTCAGCACCGGCATCAGAATGGTCAGTAAACCAGGAGAAGAAGCTCTCCAGCTCTTCCTGCCGCCGCCTGCTGCTGGCCTTACTCTGCGTATGACTTGGTCAAATCCTTTCCAGATTTCCATTTGATTTCGGTGGACTTTTAAGACGAGTCACCACTCCCATTCAGATGAAATTCTTTGGAGAGAACTTTATTTTCAAAGTAAGGATTTTCATCAAAATAAAAATGTATTCTGTTACCTAATTTAATGCCTTCAAATTCTGTCACTTCAACTCCAGTTAGATAATGCAGAGCCTCCTCTTCCTCCCCAAGCAGTGCAGACACTTGTGGATGGTTGACAAATGTTATTACCCCCAAATTTGACATTTTGGCGATCAACCCTGTTCTCTTCTGAAAAAATGGTTGGCGGAGCTATGTTTTTGTTCTACTTCAAGTTTTCCTCGCTGGCTTGTTTAAAGTCTGTTTCATTTTGTACTTCATCAATGTGTTCAGTTGCTTCTTGCTGTTCTTTTTCTGAGGCCTCCTGGGCCCTGTCATGATTGGAGTTGAGCTCCTTTTTACTGGCTTTGAATGAGGTGCCCTCTGAGGTTCAGAAGGAGAGTGAAGGGACGGCCATTGGCTTCCCCTCCTTGCTCTCCCCCTGGCTGCCTGGCACTGCCTATGGGGCTTGACATTGAGACAGGCCAGGTGCATTGTGGCGAGCCCCCTGCCGGGCTGTCACTGAAGGCAGGGAGCCTGGGCGCTGGGACTCTGCTCGCTTCTCATTGCTTTGAGCTGAGCTGCCTCTGCCTCCTCCTCCATGACCACCTCCTCCTCCACAACCGCAGCCCCGCCGCCTCATGGCCCACCACCGTGTTTTTAAAAGCTTGGTCATATGTATTCCAGCATATATACTGTCTTAGGATTTCTATTGTTGTGACTTTTTTATTAAAAAGCTGTGACTGAAAGCAACTTGTGGAGGAAAGGGTTTATCTCCCCTTCTGTCCCAGTTGTCCAGTTCAGCATGAGGCCGTGCAGGAGGTGACTCAGCTTCTTGCTGACTTGCACTCAGTGGCCTGCTCAGCCCACTTTCTTATAGAAGCCAGGACCACCAGCCCAGAGGTTACTCACCCACAATGGGCTGGGCCCTCCCTCCCTCATCAATCACTAAATGCCCTAGAGCCTGATCTCATGGAGGCATTTTCTCAATTGAGCTTCTGTCTTCCCTGATGACTCTAGCTTGTGTCAAGTTGACACAAAAACCAGCCAACATATATACAATTGAAGGGTTAACTCCGACTAATAATACTAATGTCATAAAACTATGACTTTTGTTAATTTAAAGGAAAATTCAGTTTAGTATAAAGAAACCCAAAAAGAAATTTCAGGACTGATAAATACTCTGTGTATGTGCTACTGTGGTGTAGACCAAGTCTCAAATAGACTAACAAAGGCCTTTATCTTCCAAAAACAAATAGAGGACCAGGAGTTCTGTTGGAAGTCATTTGCCATCAAGATGTCCCTAGTAAGGACACCTAAGTTAGCACTAGCCACCTTTGAACAAGCCTCTGGAGGTGTCATAAAAACAGCACGAGGGCAGCAAGATCACTCACTGAATTGAGGCACTTGCCACCAAGGTGGACAACCGAGTTCTGACCCTGACACCCACATGGTGGAGGGGGAAGTCAGGAGTCTGGCAAGTTGTTCTCTGACCTCATTTGCACCAAGATATGCATGAACACACACACACACACACACACACACACACACACACACACACGTAAAACATTGTAGAACGGCATTTATAAGTTGGAGAATGGTTAGGTTTTGCCATCTATAAATGGTGCTTGAAACACTAGCCATGCTCTTACTGAGACTCTTCTGGAGTGAATAGCTAGCTGTAGAGGCATATGGCGTGGAAGGCTCTGTGGATGGACCATTTTGAGGGTCTTGGCTTGGTCTCAGGACTCTGGTGTCAGTTTGCCAGGCAGATCTGGGTCTCCACAGACTGGACAGCCATTACCAGCAAAAGGTCTCTTCCACGCAGTGACCCAGTTGGTGCTTGTTGGCACTCAGATGCTTGATGACATTAAGAGACCTGTGACTGTAAGACCAGAAGCTCACAACAGCACACCCTGGTACTTGCCTATTTACATTTGACAAGCCTGTGTTCACGGGGCCTGAAGAGTCAGTCACTCTTCCTTGGCATACTGACCCAAAACAAGACCGTATATAAATGGGAATCCAGCAAAATGGCAGCCACTTCACAGACCACAAGAAATCTGCTGGCTCTGCCACCCAGAGCAATGACAGTAACATCCAAAGGGTGGAAAACACTAAGCACTTCCATTTGGCAGGGACTCCCCTCTGCTATTTGAACATCCCGTTGACAGTACTCTGCCCTTAGAGCAGGATGCATGTCAGTACTGCAGGACCTGAGCTGAGAAACTGGCACTAAAGGCAAGTTCAGCTTGAACAAAGCTAGACCATAGTGTGTCTGTCAAGTGAGTTCTCCTGAAGCAACAGACCCAAGAGCAGCAGAGACAGGCCAGAGGGATGGTGCTGGGCTGTCCCTGTGTTTGCAGTGCATGTGGGTGCCATCCCAAATGGAAGGATTTTTATTGAACTCTTGAGCCCAAGGAGACACTTAAAAAAAAAATAGCTCTCACTCTATAGCCAGACTGACTGTCCGACATCCAGCTTTAGCATCTGAGTTTCTGAGACTTGTCCCTTTTTTAAAGGAAAATTTAAAATTTTATGTGTATGGGTGTTTGCCTGCATGTGTATGCGTGCACCGTGTGGATATGTGGTACCTGCAGAGGCTGGAGGATGATGTCAGGTCTCCTGGAGTCAGGGCTTCCAAGGCCACAGGTAGATGTAGAGAGCTGAACTCTGGTTCTCTGGAAAAAGCGGGAAGTGCTCTTAACTGCTGAGCCATCTCCCCAGCCCCGAATGGAAACACATTTGTACCAAACAAGTGATTAGCGTGTCATCATTGGCTTAGAAAGTTCGCAGCGACTTGAATACTGAAGCATAAACACTCACCTTGGTTTTCTAGGCTGCTGGCCGAGTTCCCGGCCACGGGCGGCCTCCTCACCTCCTGGCAGTTCTACTCTGTGAAGCTCATCAGATACGTCTCCTTCTACGATTACTTCATTGCCTCCTGTGAAATCATATTTTGTATTTTCCTTTTTGTCTTCATAACACAAGAACTGAGGAAGCTGAGTGAGTTTAAGTCCGCCTATTTCAGAAGTGTCTGGAACTGGCTAGAACTGCTGCTGTTGGTGGTGAGTGACAGCCAGAGGCTTAAGGGGATCCCATCTGAACCTACAGGGATTTCCTATTCATCCAAGACTTACTTCAAAAGCTACAAGTACCACATAGACAATGAGCTGTTATAGCAGCTAATCCTATGCCCCTAAAAGAGGAAAATCTGTTTTCTCTGATTTAGTTCTGAGAGGGCCAACAAAAGCCTTGGGGACTCCATAAGTAATAATTCCCTTCTCTCCCCTCTTCCTTCCTCACTTTCTCTCTCCTTCCTCTCATCATTTCTCCCCCTTCTCCCTCCCCTCTCCCTCCCCCTTCCCCTCCTCTCCCCTCCTTTCCTAACCAAATGTACTATGTAGACTAAGGCTGGCCTTTAATCCTCCGAGATCTGCTCTGCCATTGCCTTCTGGGCGTTGGGATTTAAAGTGTGTGCCAGTGCTATGATTTAATGTACATGGGAGGTCTTGATAGCCACACTCCCAAAACGTATTTGCATGAGGTTTAGCGCAGAGCGCTTATAGCCCCATCCATGTACTTGGGAGCCTGAGGTAGGAGGCTCCAGAAGGTCAAGGCAAGGGGGAAAAAAAGACTTAAGAAGATAGCTCAGTGGATAGAGCAAATGAAGCCCTGAGTCAGACTCCCCAGCACCCATATGAAGAAGCTGGTAATCCCAGCATTGTGTGGGGTGGTTGCTGAGCCTGACTGTCAGCTTAGCTCCCGATTCAGGGAAAGACCCAACTGTTTTGGGAAAGTCCGACGGGCGGACAAACACCCTCTGTAGGCCTCTGCTTGCACTCCCAGATGCATGCATCTGTACACACATGCATACATCACACACCAAAAAGAAAGAGAAAAGCAGAATGCCCCTCTACCTTTCTAGTTTCCCTAATAATGTCCAACAAAGAGCAGAACATCAAATGTTAATCTGTAGAAGTGTTTCTGTCAAAGAAAAGCCAAAGGGAAATTTCAAGCAGTTCTAAGTCTCCAATGCCAGCGATGACCGGGATCTGAAGTCATCTTTCGAAGGGTGCATTCCAGCATTCTAAGGAGGTCAGTTCGTGTAGGCCGCAGGTTTTTTGTTGCAGTATTACACAGTAGGAAACACTAAGCTTTGAGGAGTGGTGGCCTAGAAGCCCTTAGACAACTGAGTAACAGGCTGGCATGTTAGGAAGGCCAGGAAACAGTGTTTCTTCATGATATACAGTGACTCTAAGTGTCATTCTGTAACATTCTACTTCCATTCTATAGCAACTCTGTTGTGACTGGGCTGTCATCCTGCCAAGCAGAGAGTCAGCCAAGACCACAGCTGGAAGGCAAAGCTGGACAGGTTAGCAGGCCAAGGCAAGGTGCTGTGGGCTACAGTGTCCTGAGGGCTGTGTCACAGTAGAGGTGGACTCTCTTATCTAGGCTCTATCGCTGGAGACAGTGTGACCTCCTCACACCCACAAGGCTTGTGGAAGGAAACCAATCATTGGGCTGTTAGGCAGGCCTTCTGTTACATCCATTGTGTTGTAGTTGGACTGGAGACGACAGAGATGTGTGGAGTTCAGAGTAAAAGCAAAATCATTGCCGTAGACTTGACAAAAGAGATATTTGTATGCTCTTGGACTCAGAGCTTGACCAAGTCTCTTTCTGAGGAGTTGAAGGCTTGTGAGGATGGCAGGCGGCTCCCTTGTGTTTGGTACGAAAATAGACTTGATAAGCCTCTCTTAGCAGAATTATTTTAAAAGCCTATGTCCCGTCTTTTCCCTCCCTTTTTATTAAGCATTTAGTAAACATTCTTCTTGTGTTTCTTCAGAGGCTGAGAGACAGTTAGAGACAGAAACGGTCTCCAATTTAACCCTTCTTCTCCCTTCCAGCTCTGTTTCCTGGCTGTGTCTTTCTACGCGCACTGTAATGTGCAGAGTTTCCTCTTACTTGGACAGCTGTTGAAAGACACTGAAAGCTATCCGGATTTTTACTTTCTTGCATACTGGCACATTTACTATAACAATATAATTGCCATCACTATCTTCTTTGCATGGATAAAGGTATTTATATTTCATCCCAGTGCATAATCCAGTAGCATATGTGTATTAGTAAAACTTCTGCCTTGTATGGAGGGAAAGTATTTCCTCCACTAGGAAGTGATATTTTTAGAAGCAATTTGGCACACTGGGTAAGATTCTTGCCCAAACCTGGTGACCGGAGTTTGCACTTTGGGAAAGAGAGAACCAGTTTCCACAAAGTGTCCTCTGACTTCTACACATGCTGAGGTATACTGTCCCACAAACCCTCATCGCCTATGCAAATTCCTCAAAAAGTAATTAAAATTAACTGGACCTTTAAATGAGTGCTTATAGATCTCCAAACACCCGTGGTTATCATCGTCTTCCTTTTATTTGGCGAGTTCTTCTGAAATCAATTTACCAGATTCTAAGCAGCCCCATTGGGATGTGTTGACTGTTGGGATGTGTTGACTGTTGTGATGTGTTGACTGTTGTGATGTGTTGACTGTTGTGATGTGTTGACTGTTGTGATGTGTTGACTGTAGGGATTGTTGACTGTTGGGATTGTTGACTGTAGGGATTGTTGACTGTTGGGATGTGTTGACTGTTGGGATGTGTTGACTGTTGG
>JANHMN010000013.1:51532919-51549195 GCA_030674055.1 Rhabdomys pumilio | reverse complement strand
GTGTTGACTGTTGGGATGTGTTGACTGTTGGGATGTGTTGACTGTTGCTGTGTCTCTTTCAGATATTCAAGTTCATAAGCTTCAATGAGACGATGTCTCAGCTGTCGTCAACGCTCTCCCGCTGCATGAAGGACATAGTGGGGTTCGCCATCATGTTCTTCATCATATTCTCCGCTTATGCCCAGCTGGCATTTCTTGTTTTTGGGTCACAGGTTGATGACTTTTCCACTTTTCAAAATTCCATGTAAGCCCTTTTATACAAATGTAAGACAAATGTTTTCAGAATGTCATATGATAAGTAGCTCACTTAAAGCTTGGTTCTATATTTCACCTAAGGCTAAATATCATACAAATGAAGTCTGCCGCTGGAAAACCTAACTAGGAGGTGGTATCTATTTTTCAGTCATTGGTAGGTCAAGTAAGAAAAATAATTTTTCACTTAAAGTGAGAATATTACCCAAAATAATGTAAGTGGGTCCGAGGGTTTCAGTAGCCTTTACTCTTGGAGTGGAGGAAGTCAGTGCTTTCTACAGGGGCATCATTTTTAAAATCTTTTCACCTGGTAACACAGTTGCTCCTTGCTTATGTGCCAGACTTACATTCTAAGGCAGCCTTCTGAACCTGTGTTGTCGTGTGTGCCTAAACCCAGCACTCAGGAGGCAAAGCAGAAGAATCTCAGTTGAAGCCAACTGGGCTGTATATTTTGAGACTCTGTCTCAAAAATACAAAAACATATAAAAAAATTTAATATGTAAAAATAGCTTTATAAAAGGAAGGTATGGGGCACATGCCTATATTTACACAGAACTCAGGAGACTGAGGGAGGAAGATCACAAGTTCAAGACCAGCCTAACTAGGTTGACCCAGTTTAATAAAAAAAAAAAAAAGACGGGATTTAGGTTTATAAAGCAATCAGTAACCGCAAACAAACCTATAGAAGTGAATAGTCATGTGCCTTACAAAAATGTTCAAGCTTTTCTTCAAAAGTGAAATATTTCATAGATTTACTTTTTTTGGCTGGGGATACAGTTCAGTTGACGGAGTGCTTGCTGCCCAAACGAGAGTAAGGCAGCTTGTCCCATAATTGTGTTTGTGGCTTCTTTTGTTTAACATGGTGTCCTCTGCTTCCATCCTGCAGAAATGTCACAGGATGTCACTTCCCCTTGTAGCTTAGTAATACTTCATTGTATGTGTGGGGACAAGGAAAGAAACAGGACAGTTACCATTGCCTGAACAACTTGGTCAGCTGTTGTGTACCTCTAATCATGCCTCAGGGGACTTTTTTTTCCTTGTATGTGTGTACAATACATGTGTGCTGTACGCATGTATTTGTGTGGCCTCATGTGCAGATGAATGTACAGGAGGAGACCAGAGGTTGATATCAGGTGTTTCCTTGATGGCTCCACTCTGTCTTTAATTGTGTGGGGGTGGGGTGGGGTGGGGGTGGGTTATGCATGTAAAAGTCAGAGGACAACGTATGGGAGTCAATTCTTTCCTCGGGCTTGGTGGCAAGCTCTTTACCTGCTAAGTCACCTCCTCCGCCCCTCAGTTTTATTTTTTTGAGGCAGGGTCTGTCACTGAACCTAGAGCTCACTTATCAGCAGCCAGTGAGCTCCTGGGATGCACACATTTCTGTCCTGCCCCAGACCTCCATGCTCAGCTTTGGCACAGGCACTTGGGACCCAAACTCAGGTTCTCATGCCTGCATGTCGGGCCCTGTCCCAGATGAGCTGTCTACGTAGCTTCACCTTGGGAGAACTTGCTAGTGATCTTAGAGACATTTTTACATTTTTTAGAGGGTGCCATGTAGCCTACAAAGCACTTAAATTTGCGATGTTACAGAGGCTGCCACCGAAGGCCTGGTCTCCTGCCTCAGCCTCTCGTGTGCTAGGATCATAGGCATGTTCTACCATGCTGGGTCCATTTTGGGGTGCTGCCACTGCATAACTGAAGCCAGAGAGGAAGACTTGGGTTGTGACTCAAGTGGTAGAGCACTTACCTAGCATGCGTGAGGTCTTGGCTTTAGTCCCCAACACTGAAGAAAAAAAAAAGTAGAATTCATACGTCTTATGCAGCCAGAGTCGTTAGCAACTCCCAGCTGTCAAGTATGTGAATGAAGAGATGGAAGCGCTTCTAATGCTTTTCTTCTCACCAAAGATTTGCACAGTTTCGAATTGTCCTCGGGGACTTTAACTTCGCTGGCATCCAGCAGGCCAACTGGATCTTGGGCCCCATCTACTTCATCACGTTCATCTTCTTTGTGTTCTTTGTGCTCCTGGTAAGAACGACTCCCACTCTTTCCTCTTCACTGCACACTAGTCACACTTTGTGGCATTGCACACTTGGTCCCCACCCGGTGGTGCTGTTCGGAGAGGTTTAGGTGGCATGGCCTTGAATGAGGAAGGCTCAAACGACTCCTGCTCGGCTTCCCAAGTAGCCAAACTGTGGGCACCTGAGCCACTACCCAGCTTTGTGTCTGTGCGTGCGTGCATGTGTGTGTGTACGTGCATGTGCTGGGATTCTGGGGAATCAAATTCAAGACCGTTAACATTCTACACAAGCACTCTAACACTATATGCCCACTCCTAAGTAAATTTTTATTGATATAATTATTTGGATATTTCTTCCCCAGAACATGTTCTTGGCAATAATTAATGACACCTATTCTGAAGTGAAGGCTGATTATTCAATAGGCAGAAGACCAGACTTTGAACTTGGCAAATTAATTAAGAAGGTAAGTTAATATATTTTCCTAAATATAATTCTAAAAACTGTGTATCACTTAAACCCTCCAGAGAGACATGTGCCCTCTGGGTCTTTTCATTGTTTGAGAAAGGGTTTCAGGTCTACAAGCTGGCCTTAAACTCACTGTTACTGTAGCCGAGAATAATCTGAACAGTCTTCCTGCCTGTAGCTCCTGGGTGCTGGAATTATAGACAAGTGCCACCACATCCAGTTATGTAGTGCTTGGGGTGGAAGCCAGTGCTTTGCACATGCCAGGTGAACAGCCTTAACTGAGCCACATCCCCGGCAGCCCCTCTGGCTTTGACAATTAAGCCAAAATTATTTCAGAGTGTCACATACTAAATACTAACTACAAAGCACTGTCAGATGGTAAATGGAAAGTGTCCCATTGCTCCTAAATGTTTATCAGGCTGGATCCTAGCAAGCTTCCACAGTCTGCCTTGTCTGCCTTGCCCTCCCACAGTGCATGGCAGCATTACCCAGACTCCCCTGCTGTTCATGGCTGCGTTACCCAGGCACCCCCAGCTCACACATCACTGTCCTCGAGACTTGCAGCCTCTCTGCAGACACCGGTCTTGCTCACACCTGTGGAATCTCAAGGACCCTTTCAATTCTCACTGCCTCCAAGAGATCATCAGGGCTTTCATTCCCCATACGATAACACCTTTTACCTTTTACCTGACCCCAGGCCATTCCAACTTTGATTCTAGCAGATTCCTTGGGAATCAAACCCCATTCTTTCCCCCAACCCCCTGCACACCTCACAGTTCTACCCCATCTTCAACTACCATGAGCCAGAGTTTCTACCTTTCCAGCCTTGGTCTCACTCGGCAACTCTGGCTGGGCCTTGCTGTGTGGACCAGGGCCAGGTCGGCCTTGAATCAACAGCGATCTGTCTCCTACTTGTGCCTCCCAGGTGCTGCTAACCTAAGTACTGTCTGCGTAATGCACATTCTCACTCGGCCTTCTGCTCACGCCATTCTCTACCCATGAACTATTCTCATATCTCTTCTCTTTCTTGTCAACTCTCTGTTCTTGACAGAGTGGAATCAATCTGCCATCTTTTTGACCTCTGGCTCATTCTGAGTTACGTACCTGCCTTACCTCCTTACCTGCTGTGATAAAACACAATGACTAAAATAATCTTAGAGAGGAATGTGTTTGTTTCAGTTTACAGCTTGTAGTCTGTAATCAAGGGAACTTGGGGCAAAAATGTGGAGGCAGGGATTGAAGCAGAGGCCATAGAGGTGTGCTGCTTTTACTGGCTCACACAGCCTTTCTTATACCAGCCAGGACAATGGGCCCAGGGTGGCCTGCCTGCCCCCCTCAGGGCTGGGTTCTCCATCCTCAATCATTGGTCAGGAAAATACCACATAGACTCCAACATGGTAGGGGCATTTCCTCAGCTGAGATTTCCTCTTTTCAAATGCCTCTAGTTTGTGCCAAGTTGAATAAAACCACCCAGCATGCCTCTACCAACTTGTACATCCTGGCAATTCCAAGAGCACATCACGGAGGTGTCGATAGCTATGGACCTGTGGAGCTTAGAGCTTTGTCTTGAAACTTATCTGTAAGAGAATACTGTTAACATAAGAGTGTTTACATACTTACAGCAGTCCATGTTAACACTTAAAATTTTTAAGGTTTTTAACTGTGTGTATGGATATGTGTGACCCTCCCTGCCCTTGGGATCAAAAGCTGGTATTCATCCATGAGGACAAAGGGAGCAGAGAGGATAGACTTGGGGTTCAGAAACCCTACAAAGAAGACACACCAGGATCAGCTGCAGGGAGGCAGATCAGCTTTACTTGGGGTGATTCAAGGCTTAAGTAGTTTGGGACGATGGGGCAGGGTAGAAACATCCAAGATGCAAAAGTCATTGGCTGCATATGGCTTGTGGTACCAGTACCGAATGCCTCATTAGCTTGGAGAAGCATTTCAGGAATCCCAGGTGCTGTCTGAAAGGGTCCTTGGGTTCATATTGGGAGAAAGGAAGTTGAATCTGTAATCTTAATCAAGGCTACATGACATTTTTGCAGGTAGTGGTGGGGGTGTGGTGGGGGTGTTGAACTCTTCAGACAAGGTCAGAGATGGGGAAATCCTGCCAAAGGGATTCCTCCGTTATGGCTGAGCTCAGGTTATCCAGTCAATGGTAGACTTCAGCTTTAATTAGCAGGGCAATAGGTGTGTCTGTGTATGTGTTTGTGAATGCAGGAGCCCATGGAGGCCAGAGGCACTGGGTTCTCCTGAGGCTGGAGTTATAGGTGACTGTGAGCTGCCTGACAGGTGGTCGGAACAGAACTCCGGTCCCTCGAAGAATACCAAGTCACTCTTACCTGCTGATCCATCTCCCCAGCTCACATGTTAGTACTTCTAAATGACCTTTGCCCACATTCCAGTGATGCCCCTGACAAAGTCCCCTTGCTCTTTCATAAAGGCAAGATGCAAGGTAGTGGCACAGTGAGAGGGGACCACGGGGCTGTGCCAGATGTCTCTTAGGCAGGAGTCTTTACAGCAAACATGTCATAGTTCATGTATCTTGATTGAATATGAAGACTACAGGAAACAACTTTTGATAAATTCTCAAACCCTTTTTTAATTAAACCAGGGCTGCTTTAATGTTCTCGAGAAACTCAGACTCAAGAAAGCTCAAGATACTGAAGACAAGAAAATGTAAGATCCTCAATTCTATCATTTCCAAATTCTATAAAGAACATCTTAGTTTCTTTTCTGTTGTTGACTAAGGTAACTTTTAGAAGAAAGACTTTGAGGCTTTCAGTTCCAGGGAGTTAGAGTCCATGACCATCAAAGCAGGAAGCATGGCAGCAGGCAGGTGGGCGGGCAGGCAGGCAGGCAGGCAGGCAGGCAGGCAGGCAGGCAGGCAGGCAGCAGGCAGGCGGGCGGGCGGGCAGGCAGCAGGCAGGCAGGCAGGCAGGCAGCAAGCAGGCAGGCAGGCAGGCAGGCAGCAGGCAGGCAGGCAGGCAGGGCGCTGGAGCAGTAGCCGCGAGCTGACATCTGATCCACAAACAGGAGGCAGAGAGCTAACTAGGAAAGGCATGGGCTTTTCAAACCTGAAAGCCTACCTCCAAGTGACACATCACCTCCAACAAGGCCACACCTCCTAACCCCTCCTAAAACAGTTCCATTGACCAGAGATCAAGCATTCAAATAGAGAGGCAGATGGTAACATTCTCATTCAAACCACCACATAGATATTCAACTTAGGACAGGGTTACTGCCAGAATCCTATTTGTTATATGTTGATTATCATGTAATTTATTGGCTTTGTATATCTAAAATCCACTAACTACACTGCCAACTGTAGTGTTGACTATTCTCGTGACCACATACACACCAACAGGGAGGTCTGCTACCTGCTACTGTGCAGAGTATTTAGAGTCTTACCACATATTGACCCTGGGAAAAGATCAAAATTCAAATTTTAAAATATGATTTCTATATCAGGCGGTGCTGGTACATGCTTTTACAAGCTTCTATTTCCAACTCTTGAAAGGCAGAGGCAGATGGTGGATCTCTGTGAGTTGGAGGCCAGCCTGGTCTACATAGTGAGTTCCACAACAGCCAGGGCTACACAGAGAAACCTTGTCTTAAAAAAAAAAAAAAGGCATGGTTTTCCTTTTGTATCATAAAATCAAGAAATCATAAATTAGATTGATACAAAAATGGGTACATCTATCAGTATTTCGGGAGACATGATGAAAGTTAAGGTTGACCATGAGTCTAAGCACACCAGATTTGTATAACATCCAGTGAGCTTTGAAGCCATTGTGGAACTCTCTTTTAACACTTGTCTGGAGCTAATACGGACTCCAGTGGTAGAGGACACAGCCCCTGGTGAGGCTTTGGGCATGCCAGAGGCAATGGGTTCCACAGAACCACTGAAAAGACAGCACACACAGCACATGTTTTGCCACAAGGAAAGGCTCTGGCAGGAAGTTAGGAGAGCAAAGTCCCTCACACAAGTGTAAGGCGACTCTAGTCTACATGCAGCACACAACTTAATTATGGAAATAAAACCACTTTACAATAATTTACAAACAGGATTTGTGCTTAACATGATGCTTGTGCTTGTTAATGACAAAAAAGTGATTATTTTTTATGGCTAAGATCCTAGCAATTACATTTTCTTAATGAGCAGCATTTGCCATCAGAAAGAAGACAGCCCAGCCCTTGCTGTAGGTCTGAGTGTTCCTGGTTGCATGCCCTTTTTACTCATATATATTTATTTTGCATTTCTAGTAGGAAAACCACTGGAGACTTGACCCAACGAGCCAGAAAAGAAGGCTTTGATGAAAGCGTAAGGTTTTAATTCATTTTTCTAAACACAAGTGATAGCTTTAGTAGAAGTTGATTAATAGAAATAATTTATAGCAACAGTTATCACCTCCAAAACACCTCTCATAATTAGGAGCCTTTCCCATTTACCACAGTAAACAGCTTACAGGATTTAATATAAATAGATCGTTTCTATTAAAAGGACCCATATCAATTTTCACAAGTCTGGGGATTGTTTTATGCATGCATGTATGTGTGGGTATGCCGTGTGTAGGTGGGTATGTACACAGACCAGAGGTATTATCTCAGGAAGGCCATCCACCCACTTTAAAATGGGATCTCTCATTGGCCTGAAGCTCACCAATTAGACTAGACTGGCTTGCCAGTGAGCTCCAGAGGTCCTTCTGTCTGGCTCCCCAGCCCTGAGATTTACAAGTGTGGACTACAATAGTCAGCATTTTAAAAGATTTACTTGTATATTTGTCTGTGTGAGTATATGTGCACATACATGTATATAAAGGTGGACTTCGAGTCCCCAAGAGAATGTTGGGCATCCTTTTGTAACATTTTCCACAGTTCAAGACTTTCTAAAAATAAGTCCATAATTCAATAAGTCACTCCTGAAATAAAAGATGTGAGAATTAAGATTGTATGTATGAAAAACTTCACCTAGCACTGTCAACAGGATGCTCATTCAAATGTTATTTGGATGTACTAAAAGGAAGAAATAATCAAGTTAGCATGAAAATGTTCAACATCATAAATCAACAGGATAATAGCTAGAATATATTCATAGAAGGATGTCAGACTTCTTATAAGCAACAAAACTGTGCTTCAAATACAAAGGTCAAATCCACATGAACTTAAGCGAATGCTACAGCTTTCTGCAGATT
This sequence comes from Rhabdomys pumilio, assembly GCA_030674055.1. Taxonomy (NCBI): domain Eukaryota; kingdom Metazoa; phylum Chordata; class Mammalia; order Rodentia; family Muridae; genus Rhabdomys; species Rhabdomys pumilio. The sequence continues at coordinate 51,541,261 of JANHMN010000013.1, read as the reverse complement.
CTTCTAAAGGATGAATGTGAGCCAATCAAAGGATGGTGGAAAACACTAGAGAGGGGGACTAGGGCAGGAAGTTACCAAGTTAGAGGAGGCTCACACACCTGCAATCTCAGCATTTGGGAGATGGAGGCAGAGAGATCTAGAGTTCAAAGCTAGCTTCAACTGCATAGTAAGTGGGAGATGGCCCAATGGGTAAGAGCGCTTGCTTCCCATGCATGAAGGCCTGAGTTCAAATCCCAGCACCCACATGAAAAGCAGGGTATATGATACTGTAACCCATGCATTGGACAGATGGAGAGGCAGACCCTGAGAGCTTACCAACTGGGAAATGAGGCAGAATGTGATAAAGACGCCCGAGGTCCTGGTATGGCCTCTACATGTATTCGTACATTATTGTGTGTACCAAACACATGCACACAAACTTTTCTAAGAATGAGTTAAGCCCATGTACTGATGTGCCTACAGTATAATCAGTCTGGTCACTTAGTAGTAAACAGTCGCAAGTTTCCCTGCCAGCACAGTGGAGCCCCACGTAACACAGGGCTGAGGGACCATCTTGAAGGTGCTCATCAACACTAGGCAGGGTCTCCTTAGCTGCCTCGCATGACCTCTGGACTAGATACACTTAGTAACTTCATATGAATCTGCCCTAGTCCAAAGTGTGTGTGCTTTCTAAATTAACCTTGTGAGGTATATTTGATTGTACATGTTCATGTGTGTGGATGGAGGGCAAAGCCAGCACTGGGTATCATCCTCAGTTGAGACAAGGTTTCACTGAATCTGGAGCCAGCCATGTGTAGACCAGCTGAGATGACAGGTACTTCATGTCACACCTTGGCTTTTGATCTGGCTGCTTGAGATCGGAACTCAGATCCTCATGTTTTCCTAGCAAGTGCTTTGCTGAGCCAACACTAGCTCCTTTTGAGACAGATTCTTGCTGTTGCCCAGGGTGGCCACAAACTCTCATCATCCTGTTTTAGCCTCTTGCAAACCAGCATGAGCATGCTACCATAGCTGGCTTACTGAAACACTTGGGTCTCACCTGGGGACACCCCCTTATCCTTTCCTGGGCCGTTCCTAATTTCCATAAATCTGCTTTATCCACCTTAAATTTGAGAAAAATGAGACAGGCAAGATGGCCAAGCAGGTAAAGGTACCTGCTATCAAGTCTGATTACCTGAGTATGAACTCCAGAACCCACATGGCCCTACAAGTTATTCTAACATGCTCCTCTGCGTGCGTGACACACATACACACATGTGCACATGAAAAACTCTGAAATGTAGTAGTGTACTTGGACACAGGACAAGTCAGTAGTGGTAAGGATGGCTCACAGGAGGAATCCATGTCAGGAAGGGGCACTAACACTTGTTTTCTAGTGTAAAAGACTTGGGTACACGACACTGGTACACACAAATCATTAACCAAGGCAGGGAGTATTTACAATGGACTGAGTCACTTCTGTACAAGTCAGGCAGAAAAACTGCTGGGAAGGCAAAGAATGGCCACAGATGCATTTTGAAGGATACCTGCTGGGGTATGACTCATGGCAGCAGAGCACCTGCATAGCATACATGGGACTCTGGACTCTATTAAATACTCAGCACTGAAAAAGAGGGGCAAGAGTATTAGTCCTGAATAAAACCAGGAAGACATGCCATGATGCAGAAAGAGGCGGGGAGTGAGGTGAGGTCAGTAAACGATGCATGCCCTTGCCCCTCTGTGCTGCGCAGCTCAGCTCTCCCAGTCCAGGCTTCAGGGAGACTGCTGGTGCAGACCACACGCCAGGCTGTGGGAAGCCTGTGATCTTCGTGGTTTACTTGGCACATACAGACGGCAGCTGTGCTTGTCCTCTACACTGACAGGAGATCCAAGAGGCAGAGCAGATGAAAAGATGGAAGGAAAGGCTTGAGAAAAAGTATTATTCTACAGAAATTCAAGATGATTACCAGCCTGTCACTCAGCAAGAATTCCGAGAGTAAGTATTTGTGACATGTACCAACTAGGGTACATGGGACACCAGAATATGCAGAGTGAAGACATACGTTATATACATTATTTTCTTGAGCCAGAGTCATATGTGATATACCTAATTCCTTTTCATTTTCTGCAGTTTCAAAATTAAAAGTACACAACTCCATTTACTTAGTAAGACCAGGGGGCTGTAGAGATGGCTCAGTAATGAACAGCACTGGCTGCCCTTCCTGAGGACCCAGGTTTGACAGCTCATGTTCTCACTCCAGTCCCAGGAGCCCGGCGTCTTCTGACCTCTCTAGCACCAGGCATGCATATGGTGCATCCATACACACAGGCAAATATACACATAAATGTTTAAAGTGAGATGCGGTGTTCCACCTCGGGATGAAGGGCACAGCAGACTCCCTCACAGCTGGGCACCAACCGCCTCAACTGCCCTGTGGGATGTGATTCAGGAGCTTGTCACCGTTCTAACCACGGTCCCCTTCTAACCTCTCTCCTAGACTCTTTCTATACGCGGTGGAGCTTGAGAAGGAGTTACATTACGTCAGTTCAAAACTGAAGCAAGTGATGAGAAAGCTACACTAGGGGGCTGACAAGTGGAGGTAAGACCGCACAGGAGCCAGCACCCTAGTAAATACTGGGGCACTTACTGTACTGTCCCCTAAACATGCCACCCTCATGGCATCCATCACTGGTCTCACACAGTGCTGGGGACTGAGCGCAGCGGCCTGCACATGCTAAGCACTGAGCCACATCTGCAGCCGAGATGCATTTTAAAGGCACTGAGCCGCTATCACTTAGGATGAGTCCTGTGAGTTTAGGGCAGTTTACCAGGTGCTTCCTGTGTCTGCACCTGGGCACACACAGGATGTTTGTCACAACTAATAAAGTCTGGGGTTGTAGAAGGCAAAGTACAAGTTAATGCTTCTGACTCATGGGGGCAGATTTCTAACGGTTGAATGAGATGCAAGACGGTTCTCTCCTGGGTACAGAAGACAAGAACTGTGTGGTAGTTTCAACCATACCACGCCCCAGGGCCTCACTTGCTTTAGACATGTTTCTGACAAGTATTATATAGTATATCAACATAAAATAACCTCCATTCTACAAAACCTGAAACTCCTAGGAAAAAGTCAAATACAGAACTAACTCTGTGGTCAAAAACAGAAATCTAGAACAGCATTGCAAGTTTCCTAGAAGCAGAACAGATGCCGACACAGACTTCTGTATGGAAATTACAGAAGAGGGTGCTCTGAGAGCCTTGTTAGAAGGCTGTGTGTGGCTGGTATTTCAGAGACTGAAGGGAAATGTTACTCTTCCAAGTTCTAAAAGTCCCTCAAGAACAGCCAGGCTCTGTCCTGTGGGTCTGAGTTCCTCCACACTCAATTACAGCACTCACTTTACTCATTAATAATGCGCGGGGTGTATATTTAAAGTATGAATAAGGCAAATATTTTAAAAATTAAAACTTTTGAGGCAAATTGGAAAAAAAATGTTGCCCAGACTTACCTTGAAGTCCAGGGCTAGATGGGACTAGAGGTGTGGATATCACACCGTGCCCAGTAAACAAAGGAATTTAAAAATTACTACCCACCTTCCTCAAAGCAAGGAACATCCAGGTTTTTTGTTTTAGAATAAAGTAATTCACTGCAACAAAAAATGACTAACTCTAGCACTGGAAGGCAAGGAGGAACAGGAGTTCAGGGTCTTTGGACCTACATAGCAAGTTCAAGACCAAGATAATGAAACTGTGTGTGGAAAATAAAAACGAAGGTAGTTTGGGTATTCTCTCTGCAGCTTCTCTAAATAGCTCTAGGAAGCAGTACACAGACTTCTCCCCATACCTCTGCTGGCCAAACTGTTGAGCAACCTGGTTGTGTCTCCTGACATCATCACTGGGTAACTTACATAAGCCTAGAACAATTAATACCTCCTAGAAAAACAAACATCCATTTACAATAACTTAGAACAGTAAAGTTCTTTTATTACAAAACTCTGTACAATGAAGTGCCAAACACACACAGCAATGTAATCATAAGGTGGACACACATAGATCTATATCTATATAGTATTTATATATAGATATAATTTTTATTTGTAGCAAAGTAAAACTCTCACAAGCTGCCTAAGTATCCCCACTGCTAACCATGAGTCAGCACGAGCACATGGAGGCGTGCGAGCCACTTCACTACTCTACTCAGCCAAAATTAACACAGAGCGACCACATCAGGAAGCAGCTGTAACTCAATGAACCCAGTCAGGCTACAGACTTATAAAAATATTGTACTCAAATAGATTTAGCATTATAGAGAAGGAATATATTATTTAAAACATTTAAATAGTGCACATGAACATTTTTTGCATGTGGTATACAAAATAAAACATTCATAAAAATATACAGTGCACATAAAATTACATGTAGCAATCCTGTCTGGAAAAAAAAATAAGAAGTACACCACATGATGGGTTCAGATCAAATGATACATATTTTTGGCATTCTTAATGACTTTTCTAAAAATACATTATGAATGACCTAGCATTATCAAGAGGAAACCACACAAACAAGGCTGGATGATGCAGTACTTAAAAAACAACCCTCCAACTACATATCCACTACTGCTGGATTTTTCCCTCTCCCCAAAAAAGGCATTGCACACACAAGTGAAATGTGAAGTACTTAGACACACTATTTATTATCAAACTACTTCCTGTCTTACTGTGTAATAATAGTGGCAGCGTTCATGCTTTCTTCACCTTATTAAATGTTGTGAAATTCCATTTGTATGAAACAAACTATTAAGAAAATCATGCATGAGTCATTACATGCAAAGCATGGGCAAAGTGAGACATTTATCAATTCCAAAAAGCACCGGAGTGGGGATGGGGTGTGAGGGACAACCCACTTAGATTAAGCCTGACCCACATCTGTCGTATTAACACAAGTTACTATCCCATAAAAATGATTAGCAGATTACCTGAAAAGCCATGCAAAGCCAAAGGAAAAAAAAAAGACGCTAAGAGTCTATGACAAGGAGCAAACCAGTACACATCCCGTGAGCAGCTGCTTTAAACAGAAGCTACTGGGTGAGAGGTGGTCACTTGGAAATGAAGCCCCCTGAATAAACATGTAAAGCCGCAGTGGTCTAGCCCTTAGAGAACACACTGAGGTGTGTTCATTCTTTTGAGGCCCATCTGATGATACACAAATCTGAGCACCACCCAAGTCCCTCCACACCGGCATGGCTATTTTCTCACATTATCTGGAGGTGGGTTGGGGACAGCACAGGGTTTGATCCAGACAACTCAGCATTGGCAGCTGGTGACAGTAACTGAAGTCCTGTAGGCAGCATGTGATGTGACTCAGCCCTGTGAGTGATGTGTGCAATGTTGCAATGACTAAGCAAGGCTGCTTTGTGGTCTGCCTGCTGCTCTCTTCACTCAGTGCGGTGACCACTGAATTGCAAATCCTGGCTAAGTACTATCTGTGCAGTTGCCACTTCGGAAATGACACAGAAAGGTGTTCCAATGCAGGATTTGAAAATTCAGTTTGGTTTTCTAGGAAAAAAAAAATACATGTCACATTTATAGGCTATTCTTTTAAAATTTTCAGTCATTTTGTTAAGAAAAAGGCAATCAAAGAATTTCATTCAGTGTGAAGATTTTCCTCTCAATTTTCTTCAGTAACACAAAAGAAAAAACAAAAGTAAACAAAAAGCTTTGTATGTCCAAAGTTCTTGAAGTACTAGATGTATCTGCAGTGAACAGTGAGGGAGCCTGCGTGTGTACTGAGTGGAGAGGAGCTGCGGTGACGTGACAGCTTCCCTTGCCCTACTGGCACCACAGACAAGGACAACATGGTCTCCTCTGAGTGCCTGACACAGTGAGCGCAAACGAGCCAAGCACACACGGTCAACGGTCAGGGACACAATCACTTTATGATGTCAGCTTTCAAGGAACAGATTTTATATGGATTTTGAAGAGTCTTGTTTGCTGATAAGAACTTCAAGAAGTCTAAGCTTGGCTTTAATTCTCTTGTACTCCTTATATTCCTCAAGCACTGGAACGCGATCCTCCTTCTGGGCGTTCCTAGGGAAGATGACACTCTGTAAAATACTCACAAGTTTGTTCCAACATGGAGCATAGTACACATTTAAGCTGAAATAGAAACTGCTCTGGGCACAAGGCTATTGGACGACTTCACACAGAAAGAACTTTAGTAGCTCGGTCTACTGACTGAGTACTGACTGGCCCACACTGACCAGGAAGCGGGAGGGTCTGTACGTGCCAGCAGGCTACCATGAGTCATTTTATACATTTAGCAAACCATTCCATTAGTGGTCAGTTTGATTGCAAACTATAGCATCAAATTACCTCAAGTATAATACCTCAAGTATAATTTTCTTTCAATATAAAGAAAGGGTGTACAGAAAATGCCTTTATATTTCTATTTCCTTATACTTCTTTAGGAGTACGTATGTTATACACATGTAGAAGCATAAGAGAAAGCCAGAGGTGAACCTCAGGTGTTTTGTCCACTTTCATTTTTGAGGCGGGGTTTGCCTCAAGCCTGCTGAGCAGCTAAGCAGCTGGCTGGCTGTTGAGTACTGTTGATACAGTACTTGAATACCACATCTGGCTTGGGCTCTGAGGATAAAACTTAGGTCCACATCCTTGCCCAGCAAGCACTTCACTGACTAAGCCATTTCCCCAGTTTTTTTTTTTTTTTTTTTTTTTTTTTTAAATCATGTATGTTAACCATCTAAGTGTGAAACTCTAAAAAAGCAGCAGGGGCCAGGAGATAATTTGTTACAACCACTGGTTTGGTAGGGTCATCCAGTTACTCAGAAAACTTGTGAGACTTTACTGACCTCAATTCTACCACTGCCTCTCTTTAAGTGTGTGCACACAGGTACCTGCAGAAGCCCCAGGAAGACAGACATTTGGTATCCTCTATCATTTTTCACTGAGAAGCCTGAAGCTGCTAGTTTTTGGCTGGACTGGCTGTTCACAGGGATGTACCAATCTGTACCTCTCCCCAGCTCCCAACTCTAGGTGTCCAAGTCAATTCTGCATACCAGTTAAAGGCATGTGGCACTCTTGTCTATTGGAGCCACACACCTACACCTCCAGAAGGAGTGATGTGGATAACCGGACAAGTAGCCTAAGCACAGCGACAACTCGAGCTTATCCAAATAGAAAGGAATCCATCTGGGAATAATGGTGCATGCCGTGAATCCCTAAACTCAGAGGGAAGAGGGTCTCTTAAGTTTGAGGCCAGCCTGATCTACATAGTAAGTTCCATGATAGCCAGGGCTATGTAAAAACCCTGTCTCAAAAAACAAAAAACTATCTCAGTCAAGGATTTCACTCCGACTGTGGGATCTTTCTTTCCTAAGAGATGGCTTGTACCAGGCAGGGTGGCTTACATCACTCTAATCCTGCAGGTGAATCTGTGTTCCAAGTCTGGAAACACAGCAAGTTCCAGACATGGCTGCAAAATGAGATCCCATCAAATTTATAATCATTTCTGAACAATATAACGTCATCATAGCTGGGATACAGCTCAGTGGTGGAGTATTTTCTTCATACATTTGAGCTCCAGCGCTACAAACAAGAAAACTGCTACAGGAAAACTTACAAAATACTTATGAGCTGTTTACTCCAGTTATGACTTTTCCTTTAATAACAACAGGTCTTGAGAGAACAAAAAATGTTATAAAACTGGTCAGGAGAGGTGGTCTATGCCTTTAATCCCAGCACTTGGGAGGCAGGTGAATCTCAGTTCGAGGCCAACCTAGTTAGTTCCAGGATAGACCCTGCCTCAAAAAAAGTTATGAAAAAAAATTTGTTTTTAAGTTTTTGTTTTTTGAAGTGCTGGGGACTGAACCCAAGGGCTTTGCACATTAGGCAAATATTCTTGCACCAAGCTAGTCTTGGCTCAGAAATGTTACTTTTAAGGCTAACACCCTATAAGCAATATATCTGTAAGTTTTTCTTAGTGTGGGGACCATGCGGGCACATGTGCTATGACATACTTGTGGAGATCAGAAGACACCTCTTATAAGTTGGTTCTTTTCTTCCCCTATGTAGGTCTTGGGGATCGAGCTGGTACAGGCTTGTCAGCAAGCATCTACTCCTTGTGTTTCCATGTATTCCACTATCGTAACATACATTTTATGAGTTGAAGGAGAAAGATGTCAACATCTACAACGTTTAACAAACCTTCCATTTTGTTGATAAAACGCTTCTTCAAACTCCCGTAACGTTTTACGCAGTTTCTTTTTCTCAGCTCTAGCTTTCCAAAGTTGTTCCAGTAATTCAGGCCTAAAGTTAAAATGGTAACAAAACATAAATGGTAGTTTCCC
>JANHMN010000013.1:51507485-51527356 GCA_030674055.1 Rhabdomys pumilio | reverse complement strand
GGGAGAGAGAGAGAGAGAGAGAGAGAGAGAGAAAGAGAGAGAGAGAGAAAGAGAGAAAACACCAAAAATAAAGTGGATGCAGACACATTTCAGTAAATAAACAGATTTTATGAGTCCATGGCTCTACTAAGGAAACCGGAAGCAGTATAGTGTAAGATCCAAGAGAAAGCTCAGCATGTCAACGTGCAACCTTGGACTTCTACTCTATGACCTCATGGTTCCCGCTGCATGGGTGGGCACACTCTGTAGTGTAATACACTTCTCTTTTAATATTCTGAATGGCAGAACTCCCTTTTGCTCCACAAGCTCGGCCACTGTCTCAATGAACCAGTTACTGTCCCACAAGACACCCGTCAACCAGACCAAACAAACTACATATTTCCAGGAATGGCTAACAGCTCTCAGTCTCACTAGAGGAAATTAGAGATTACAGACAATTCACCTGAGAGTCACCCTGTATAACAAAATCACTTCAGATTAAATTCATGCACTAGGCAATAAAAGAGTGTAGCTCTTATAAAATACTGTCATTTTATTTTCAAGTTTGAACCTTAAATCTAGTAGTATAAATCTGAATAAAGCTAATGTAATCCAATTATTTGCAGGAAGAGGAAATTGTCCTAACAAAAACAAGAGGACAAAAAAAAAAGTGGAGGTCGAGATGCGATGAGAATGAGTAACATAGCCCTGTTCAGGGGAAACAAATCCAATATTTGCATCATGAGAGAGACATATTCTGAAATGTGTCTACTTTATCACTTCCTAAACAAAGATTCAGCTGAAACTATTTCCCCAGCAATCCCATCTCTCACGTGACTTGGTTACCAAATGCTCTGCCTAGATGCCTCATGGAGGACTTACTTCAGGAGCGGTGACATCTTGAGTAAGACAGAGACCGACAGAACAGGACACAGGACAGCTGTCTTTGGCCTGCATGCACATGGAGGTGCATGAACCCACACGTGCATACACCATACGTAATAGTAATAGTTCCTAAAAAATGGAATTCATGTACCCCTGAGACCAATACATTACCTGGTTTTGGGGTTTGGTTTTTTTTTTTGTGGTTGTGGTTTTTTTTTTTTTTTTTTTTTTGAAGAGAGGGTTTCTCCATGTAGCCCTGGCTGTCCTTAAACTCTCTCTTTAGACCAAGTTGGCCTTGAACTCAGAGATCCACCTGCCACTGTCTTCCAAGTGCTGGAATTAAAAGTGTGCACCTCTACTGCCAAGCTTGGTTTTTAAAGATTTATTTATGTATATGAGTGCTCTATTTCCATGTATGCCTGCATGACAGAAAAGGGTGACAGATCCCATTATAGATGGTTCTTGCATGTGGGTGCAAGAAATTAAACTCAGGACCTCTGGAAGAACAGCCAGTGCTGGTAACTTCTGAGCCATACACACACACACACACACACACACACACACACACACACACACACACCCCTTTCTCCTTTTCTTTTTGTCAGGGTGTCATGTGGCCCAGGGTGGGCTCAAACTCACTATGTGGCTGAACTCCCAATCCCCTGCCTCCAATTCTCCAGTATCTGGATTACAAATATGTGTCACTATGTCAGGCTTTCAAGACAGTATTTTTTTCAGTGGCTAATATCACACCTATATCTCTCATAGGATTGCTGGAAAGGGGGAAAAACAAAAAACAGAAAAACAAAAACATGATGACAGAATCCATGTAGTTTATGCCAGATACCAAGAACTCAATACACACAGCTACTGTTCAAACTTAGCCATTTTACACTCTGCACATCTGTCTTGCTGACAGTCTGCAACATGCATTAATATACAGCACTCTAGGTTTAAAAGCTTATTTTGGAGTTGCAAATCTGAAGGGTAGAAAAGTCAGGATACCTAGCTCTCACCCTGCTATGCTGGTTAATTTGTTTCCGGTGTTCTAAAGGCCACCCCAGGCAGAGACTGTAGCTCAGAACTACCTTGATATCCTCAGGAAGGTGCCGCTCAGCACGGTTTTCCTTCAGTCGTTTTGTAATCAGCTCGAGGGTCGCTTCTTTAGATGGCTTCTTCTCTTTCTGAATGACTCTCGGCTCGCCTTCACTCTCACCATCGTCATGGTCTAGAGAAGAGCCAAAACTTTTTGGAAGAGTGTTACTCCGAGGACGTGTCTGAGGCACAAATTCTCCATCAGAATTTTTGTGTTTTGCATCTAAATTTCAGAAATAAGAGAATTAATAATTGATAACATATAGGCTCACATATTTAGTAGACAGTAGACTTGTCCTTTCAAACAAGGAGCCCAGGCAAAGCACAACATCTGATAAGCACTGAAAAGTGAACTCCAGGTTCAAAGAGCTGAGCATGGGCAGGGTGTGATGGCATAAAGCTTTTATCCCAGAACTAGGGAGGCAAAGGCAGGGGTGTTTCTGTGAGTTCAAGACCAGTCTTGTCTACATGGTAAGTTCCAGGACAGCCAAGACTACATAGTGAGACCCTGTCTTAAAAAAACCAAAAACTTGATTTTTTGATTTTTGATGATTGAAGAAGATTGACATTGAACTCTGGTCTCCATACATACACAACAAAAAAGAAAATAAAAGTGGGGGAGTCAGAGTTGTAAAGAGAGTGTGCTTCGTGGAGGGAACAACACTAGACGAGATAACCAAGGCAGTCTCTATGAATGGTGCCGCTCTGGCTAACATGGAATTAAACCTAGCATACACGACTGTGGGGAAAAGCACTTGTGCCCAACTGAGGTAAAAACCCAGGCAAATCCCTCCAAATTTAAGAACAAAAAAAAAAAAAAAGAGAGACATTAACATGACAAAAACCTACAAAGGGCAGGATGTGCGAGCCCTTAAGAGGCACAGTCTAGAGTCTGGACTTAGAATAGGTCTACATAGAAAGGTAAACCTACTGAGAGGGTTTAAAAAAGAGTGACCTAATATTTTTTAAAGATATTTCTGGTTGCTGTGCCAACGACGAGCTGCAGGACAGCAAGAGTGAAGGAGAACTGGAACAGGACACTGTTTAGGCAATGTAATGGTAACAATGAATGCAGAGTGGTTTAAATAAGGAAATGCTTAATAAAACAATAAAGGGAAATAATCCTTTTAAAATAAGACTGCAAAGTCCACAAGAGGAACAGTGTCTAAACACTCAATACTTAAGTGATACTAAAATTTCGACAGTGAGTAAAGTTCAAATAAACAAATCAGAACAATGACACAAGCTGTTAGCGCTGTCTTTACACAGGTAACTTTTAAAGTAGTTGCGATTATTAAAGCATATTCAGAATAAATATAGCAACACTATACTAACATCCAAGACACAGAGCATAATTTATGGTTTAAAAGAATTCACAGAATCTGGAATACATTTTCCACAAAATGCACTTATACCTTTAATTTGCTTCCGCAACTTTGTAAGCTCTGTCATCCATTTTAATACCTTCGGATTGGCTGCAATGTCACTGTAGGAGGGCTGCAAAGTTATGGAATAGGATCACCGACATGTGTAATGCCCAATAGTTATGTTAATTTATTCCACATAGTGTTTATAGTTCCCATAACATAAAATTTCATTCAATTCTCACTTTATCTTAATTTGATATCAAGCTCTTCTAAAGCAGGTCATAAAACTGGAAGGGGCCAAGTCTGAAGGCAGGTCTTTCATCTCTGGGCATCAGACTTCACACACTGGGTCTAATCATTACAGACACGCACTGTCCCCATTTTCTCCTCCCCTTTTGTTAGCATGGTTTGTGTTGGAAAAGAATGCTAATTTGTTAATGTAAAGAATTTGGCTTACGAATTCTAAAAAAAGTTTGCAAATAGGAAAACAGAAACACATCTGGTACAATACTAAGAACATGGGCACAGAAATCAACAACTGAGGACCCGCTCGCTGACCCTCAGGCCTGTATGACCATCACTACTTCCCAGCATCTCAGACCTCAGGGAAAACTGGAGTGTGCTGTCCTAAGACCCTACCCTCGGCTCTAACATGAGTTCAAGTTTGTTCAAGGGAGCGCTACAAACTTACCTTGCTATTTCTTTCCCTTTCAAACTGCTCCTCAAACTGTCTGATTTTTTTCTGAAGTTTCTTGACCAACTGATAAGGTGTTCGATCTTCTCTTTTTTCATCTTTTGAACTGAAGGATGACCTTCGAATTCTGAATTAAAACAGGTCAACACAGCGAGTTAAATAAAGTTTCAAGTGTCAACACAGCATTACTTATTGTCTTGCTGTGTTCCTATTACCAGTGGAAGGACATTTTACAAGTGAAGGCAGCATGAAGGCATCAGCAAGTAACACAATAATGGTAATAACCATCTTAAGTAAAATTAAATTTCTATTGCTAAAAGGACAGTCAATAAATAACTTGGCTACACAGATGGTAGCCAAGAGTCTCAGGCTGGAGAGATGAATCTGGCTGCTCTTCCAAGAGGACCCAGGTTCAGTACCTAGCACCCACATGGCATCTGTAATTCCAATCCCAGGGGATCTGACACTTTCTTCTGGCCTCTGGAGGTACTACACTCACATACACAAACCCACACACAGAAAAACACATATACACATAAATAAAACGGGAGGGCAATATAAAATGTATTTAAATGACTAAGATTTCTTATTGACTCCCTGACTGTCATTTAGGCAACATAACCCAGCCTATAGGAAGGTGGTATGCTGTGTTACTGTAACCCTGTCAGAAGTTTTGTATTGTTTATTATTGCTGTTGTTGCTATTATTTTATGTGTATGGGTATTATGCCTATATTATGTTGCATAACTATACATATGCCTATACAGAGCTATGTGCCCAGTGTCCTCAGAGGCCAGAAAAGGGCATCACAACTGGAGTTACAGATGGTTGTAAGCCACCATGTGGGTGTTGGAAACTGAGCCTGTGGACACTCTGCAAGAGCATCAAGTGCTCTTAACCACTGAACCATCTCCCCAACCCCAAAACTTACATTAGAGAATGCTAGCTGGATGTAAGGAAATGATGCTGCATACAAGTTCTCCCACTGAGGTTAAAACCTCATATATTTACATTCAATGCTGAGAATAAAAACCCTCCAAGAAGGGACACAGCAGTAATAGAGAAGCCACAGAGACCATGCAGCTCACGGTGGAGACTTCAGGTCATGTCTTGCACTCTGAACTTTACCAATCACAGTTCACTATCACTCCAGACAATATCCCACACTAAAGCTTGTAATAACTTGTAAAAATTCTGCACAGCAGCTAGGCAACATGCCTCAGCAGGAAAAGCACTTGCTTGCCCAAACCTAGTGACCTGAGTTCAATCTCTCTAACCCAGAGTTAGAAGTGATATGGATCCCTCACAACACACACTCCTCTCCCTCTCCCACAATAAATACACTTTTCAAATGACTGTACAGTCTTCAGGGGAATCTGTGAGGTCAAGGGCAGCCTGGTCTAGAAAACAAGTCCCAGGATGGCCAGAGAGGCCCGTGCCCACGCTGGGCAGAGGCAGCAGATCCCCTGAAGCTGCCCGAGGTGGGTGCTGGAATCAGGCTCTGCTCTTCTACTGCTCTCCAGCCCTACACAAAGGCTCCTTCAGAACAGACAGACAGACAGACAGACAGACAGAGGCACTAGTGTCACGCTACCAAGGATTGTTTTCCTTAGTATTATTTCTAATGTTTGCTTGCTCCATTTTTTCCTACAGAAAATATTCAAGGCAGTTTCCTAAGAAGAGTGCAGAGACTGGCAGAATCACGTTCCTTGAGACGGAGTTACACGCGGTTGTGAACTACATGATCTGAGTGCTGAAAACAGGGTTCTCTGCGAGAATAATACGCTCTTAGTCACCAAGTCACCTTCCCAGGCCAACCTGTGCACGTGGGTACAGGTGCCCACAGAGGTCACAAAAAGGCATCAGAAGTTGGAGTTATGCACATTGTAAGTCACACAATGTAGGCACAAGGAATTGAACTCAAGTCCTCTGTGAGCGCTCTAAGCCTCTGATCCATCTCTCCAGTCACCGCCACCGCAATGTTAGCTCTAAAGATACTCTTTTTCACTGCTACTAAACAAAATAAACTATCGATAACAAAATACATGTAAGTTGAAATCTTAGGTCTGGGGTGTAGCTCAGTTGGTATAGTGCTTTCCTGGCATATAAGGAGCCTTCTGTTTGACCCTCAACACCATATAAACCAGGCACAGCATGCATGCTTGTTATCTTTGAACTCTGGAAATACTTGGGGTAGACAAAACCCTGTCTCTAAATAAACAAAAAGTTTTAAAATTTCTGAAAAGCAAGCTGCTTTTATTAACTACGGTACTTGTTTGTAGTCATTTTACCTATGCAAGTTTTTTCTCTGTGTAGCCCTGTCTGTCCTGAAACTTGCTCTGTAAACCAGGGCCTCAAACTCAGACATCAACCTGCCTCTTCCTCCCTAGTGCTATGACTAAAGGTATGAGCCACCACCTCCTGGCTTGTGCAAATATTTTAAAGCTCTTCTATAACTTAAATTTTACCTTGAAAAAGTTAACCTAAAAGCATCTGGTCATGCTGCTGAGTCTATCAGGGACACTACTGCCTGCCAGCCCATGTGTCTTCAGTGTCTGTCCCAGCTCTTTAGTACAGTATGTTCTACTCCTTAGTACAGTATGTACCCAGGTCAGCCACCTGGGGGAGCTCCTACCTCAGAATGGAGGCACACCCGGAAACACTGGGGTGCCTAGAATGAGCCTTTCTATTTATGAGATATGGATAACAGGCTCCACGGTCTGATGACTCAACTTGTTCACATCCCAAAGAAGTCTTCCTCAGCCCAAGGAAGATGCTGTTTTTATTATAGACTATGTTAAGTTTCAACCTATGGCTACTCAGATTTCCTAAAGATGCAGCAGCAACTCTGAAGCTTGCCTCTCCATTTGAAGGCATTCTTTAGGAGAGGTTAATAGCCATTAGTGTCTGTTCTTCAAGTGCACCATCAAGTGTCTATCTTCTCTGACCAGCAAACAAAAGTTTCCCAGAATGGTGCAATGATCAACAGACAAGGGTATTTATTGTGCAAGCCTAATGACCTGAGTGTGACAGGCAGACCCCAAGTCATGGTGGAAGGCAAGGAACTGACTCTAAGTTGTCCTCTACCTTTCACACACCTGTCACGTCACGAGAGCTCTATCCCCAACACAGCATCATAAAGACAGTAATAGTAACACATTTTAAATGTATCTGAATAAAAGCAATCAGATTCTATTTTCAACAGCAAAATTAATTTGTGAAATATGAGTGACAAGCTGTGGTGTTGGTTCTGAGCAAACTCTGGTTTCTTGATACTGTTCCAACTCCATAAGCTGAAAAAGGCATTCCAGCAGAATCTAGAAGACAGACACTGCTGTCTTGGAACTAGTGAACCAAATGAATGAAGGCATGGGACTCTACAGGAGAGACAACAGTCCCTTTTTCTGACAGCTTGGACAGTTCATGGATTTTTACTGTTGTTTTTCTTTATTGCATTTTCTTTTTGTATCCTTCCCCACCCCACCCCAGCCCCTGACACACACACACAATGTAGAGGTCAGAGATCTACTCGGCAGTAGGCACTCAAGTCCATTCAGAGGCATGGCAGCGCCTTCTAGAATGTATGCGCATTCTATGATGCTACAAGAAGATGCCAGAACCACTATATCTCAATTAAAATTAAGTTACAATTAGAGCAATACAAACTAGACAGCTTCTCCCTTTTAGAGTTCTGCACCCCAATTATTAGTGAGTACATGAGGGCTAAACACAGGAAACCCCAAGTACTACGTAACCTCAATAAATTCAAAATTCAATAGCAGGCGAATGGAGAGACAAATTTCAGTTACAGGCCTGGAAGGACTTGTGTACAGAGTAAGAACTTCCTCTCAAACACAAGGGATCACATACCTAGTGAAGGAAAGTGCCTTTGATGAGAAATCCAATGCTTCTGGATCATGTAGGAAACGTTGGCTTTGCCCAAAATCTAAACTACGATGAGATAATACTGGAGGGCAATCCTCTCCCAGGGGATGGTGAGTCATCCTTGCAGCCTGTGGAGACAGCTGAGCTTCTCCAGACTCAGAGTCTTCCTGCCAAGACTTAAATGCAGGAAACGGCTCTGTGAAACAAAACACAAGAAGATTATGGGGGTCTTGAGCCTATCTCACTGTAGAGTGGGTTCATTTTATATACAGTAGGGAAAAACATCAAAGCAACAAATACTATCATACTCATAATGCCCGCTGCTTCTACATTCTTCATATTCACTCACTAAGAAATACCACTTAAATGCCTAAACCCACTAACAAAAGCAAAAAAGGACACTATTAACTTTCTTAAATTTAATTCTAAAGATGTTATATAACATGATCCTAACTCAGTATTCTAAAGGTGACATATAGAAAAACACTTTTTCAAATACAAGTGAACAGTGAACAAACTGTCTCACTATCAGATGGTGGCTGGCTATATTGAAATATGAAAGTTTTCCCTACACTACACAGAATGCTAAGAAATGGAGCTAATGCCATAAGAATTCTAATATTGCAAATGAGGAGTTAACTTCAGCCTGTCCACAATATGTTAAATAATAAGAAATGATGTTAACTGTTAACATTAAAATAATGTTAGTGATTTCCTGCTATTAGGTTCCTATGAATAAGACACACAAATACTTTAATCCCACAACAGTATTTACATGAAGATGAAACAGCTCTGGCTCTCCTTCAGCACATTGCCTGCTCTCCACTGAAGCCACGCTAATAACAGATCTCTTCTCATACACACCATCCATAAATATATGCCAAGTACAACATTAATTTTAAGTATCACTGGAGTATGGAAGAGAAGAGCTTCTAGATATATCTTAGACTTAGAACTAAAAATTTAAATCTTGATTGAGATAGCTATTGCAAAAGCAAAAACAAATGGAACATTGTATTAACAGTATTCAAATTTAAAAAGTTGTATTTTTCTTTAGACAATAGTCAAGATAGCCACTCAGCAATTTAGTTTAATGCTATGTATTAGCCAGTTAAGCATTATCTTTTAATAGTTTTTAGAAAATAATTTACCTTGTCTTTGAGGCCTAGATCATTTTCGTTGACTAAAACTAGGGTAACAAGTATGTAATCCCACAATAAACTCAACAACAATACAGTGATTTCAAAGCAACCCTTGTACCTGTGTCCCAGCAGATATACTAATAATGAACATTTTATGAGAAATTTTAATGTTTTAAGAAAAGAAATCACAAAAACCTTTTTCTGCATTTTTAACACAAAAGTTTCCTATGGGGACAGCAGGAGAAGGGCTAATAAAAGACAAATCAAGTGAACCACAAAGGAAAAGCAAAGCTGAGCTGTGACGAGCCGTACTTACCCTCCCCATCTCTCTGCAGATGCATTGTTTTGAAATCAATGAGGGGGAAAGTGATAAGGCATGACGCTAATAAAATGGAAAAAATGGCAAAAAATACTAAAGTGAACACACAGACCAGGCAGAACAAACCATACACATAACACAACGCCAAGGGCACAAAAGCATTTCCCCAGGACCAGCCAGGAATTTGGCTCAAGACCTGCTTCAAAGAAATGACCACTAACAAACTTTAAGCAAACATACATTTCTATTTCGTCAAGTAAGACAAACTCAAAACGGATTGTTACTAAAATTCAGATACAAGGCCGATGAGCCAAACCATAATAACCACGTATGTTTGAAGCCTTTTAGTATGGTTGACAGAAAGAAAAAACAGCTCCCTTAGAAGGCTGAGGATGGTATTGCTAAGTGGTGGAGTGCTTCCTGAATCTTGAAGGCTCTAGGTGAAATCCCAGGACCAAAAAGAGAAAAGAAACAGCGAAAAGTTTCCCTTTTGTTCATGCTTCATAAAAATACTGTTATTGTATGTCACCGCAAAGGTATCAGCAGAAAAACTGAGGGAAAGATGATGTCAACCTTCATTAAGACTCTTTAAACAGCTACTACAAATTCATACTGGCTGTGTAGGGATATAGAAACTGCTTGCTGACTGTGTTCTGCTAACTGCCCTTCGAGAAAAAAATAAAGCCTCACTTACTAGGGAAGAGTAAAGAGGGCCGGAATTTGTGGAATCATCCCCCCTTTCTCTACTAGTCATATCAAACAAAATATGTCTACAGATTTCAAAGTACATAAAGTCTAAAGAAAGTTATTATCTTGAGATTTAAAAAAAAAAATTCTAGCCGGGCGGTGGTGGCAGACACCTTTAATCCCAGCACTTGGGAGGCAGAGGCAGGCGGATTTCTGAGTTTGAGGCCAGCCTGGTCTACAGGAGTGAGTTCCAGGACAGCCAGGACTACACAGAGAAACCCTGTCTCAAAAAAACAAAAAACAAAAAACAAAACAAAACAAAAAAAATTCTAACACCTAATTATAAAAAAATCAGTATTTACATTTGTGACAAAGTTAGAATAATATTAATGACAACCCTTCTCTCTCAGGGCTAGGAAGTTCACTCATCTGTCCACTAGCACTGAGGTTTTGAAGATCACTGACCCCACCCACTTCTGGAAAGAGAGAGACCTACATGGACTTATCATGACTGGTGAGTGGGGAGGAGGCACTGAAGAGCAGAAGCAGGGCCTCTCCTTTCCTCTGACAAGGGGAATCTTGACCAGAGGGGATGTCCAGCATCAGGTTCTCCTTGGACAACCTCTAGAAAGCTCAAGCTATAGAGACCAGTCTCTCCAAACTTTGGAAATTGTTCATTTTTTTGTGTTTAACACAGGGTCAGAGATCATAAGTGGTTATTTACTTGCATCTCCCACTAGAAGAGACAAAAGTATCCCAATCCTCATGTTCAGAGACTCCATTCTTACCAAGGCTCCCAGGGATGCTCTTTTGAGCACTGTGCCTTTCCACTGTTTCCTTTCCTTTCCACATCCAGGACATGTGATCTTCACTGTCACCAGTACACTAACATCTCCTACTCAAGGGAGCTTCTGCATTAATTCTAAGAGTTCTGAATAAGTCAAACAGAACCAACTTCATTTAGTTGAAGCTAGGCTCACAATATGCCACTGCACATGGCAAAGACAGACACCTAGAATGGTTATGGATGGGGAAGGGTCACAGTAAAGATGGGCACAGACAAGGGTTTGCTAAAAACTTTTAAGGCACGGCTGGACGTTAGATTAAAAATTAAGAATAACATCAAAAAGCTTTACACATTAAAACTATGGTCAGATGGCAAAGCAAGTCAGGGCACTGGCACTGAGATTCCTCTGGTTATTGCCACTGTGTGCCATCAAATAACTCACCAAGACACAATCCCGGGGGGCTCTAGCCACAGGAACAGAAACTGGGCTTAGGACTCCTAAGTTGTCTCATTTTTCCTTCTTAGGAAGGTTGATGGCTGACAGATTCATGGATCTAAACTGGTTGTTAGTTTTCCCTTCTCCAATATCTTACTTTACAGTGGTAACAATACAGCCCACAGTGCTGGCAGAGGCTCTAACCACTGACCCTGTACCACATCTGTTACAGTAGTTATCCACTTCCGTCAGCCATCTTTTTATGAGCTTCCAAGGAAATAATAGGTTCTTGGGTGTTTTTCCCAAATAAATACTTTAGCATGTAAATAGTTCACTTATGTCCCATATTTGTTTACAATTTATGGTATTTTTAATGTAAAACCTTTACCAAAAATTTTCAGTGTAAATTTGCTAAGTTTTAAGAAATTTTAACGACTCCTCAAAATACTTCCTCAATCTACATAGTATAATCTTTGCTTAGAAGTACCAGTGAAGAATTAAAAACATAGAAACCTGTTGCTAATGATTATAAGGTAGCTAAATACACTGTTTAAACTGGTAAAATCATCAAAACTTTAATACACTAAACTTTTGAAGACCAAGAGATAGCATCTGATTTAATAATTAACCTACTGTATTCTAATCTAGGGCACTTTTTGTTTTTAATCAGTTTTAATCTTTAATTGAGAGGTGTATTGGAGGTGGGGTGCTGGGATGGTCTGGTCTTGGAACTTGTGCTCATCTTACTCTCCCACATGCTGAGGTCACAGGCATGGGCCACTGCACTCAAAGCTAATACTCCAGTTACGTTCTACCCAGGAGAGAACTACTCTACTAGTGTACTTGAGAAAAGCAAAACAAACAATAAACTTTTTTTTTTTTTTGAAGAGAGAACAGATCAGAATGATAAACACTGTCCAGAAGAGGGCAGAAGTCTTGTCATGCTTTGGGTTATTTCAGTTACAGATAACAGTATTTGGGAAATTAAGATGCTTGGGTAAAATTACCTTCCCATTTATCACCATCAGAAACATTCTTCAGATCTAAATGTGCAATCTGTATACATGCTGCTTCTCCTTGAACACCAACACTCTGACCTTCAGTTACTTCTGATTCAGTGTTAGCATTCAAATCACGTATCTTGCTACAAGAATCCTGTATTTTAAAATAAAGAATGCATTTTATAACCATGACTCTTCACAACTGGTTCAGAGACAATCTGCACACACATATGCCTATGTATTTTTCATTACTGGGCCAACAAAACCAACTGTCCAATATCTACTTATTTGTACACAGGGGAGGGGGTTTTGCTTGCACATATATTATGTGTACCACATACATGCCTAATGCCCAATGAAGTCATCAGATCCTCTGAGACTGGTTATACATGGTTATGAGACACCATATGGGTAATAGGAATCAAACCCAGATCTAGAAAGGTTTATTTGTTTATGCATTTTATGTATATGAGTGCTTTGTTTGCTTGTGTACAACAGAAAGGAGATGGCAATGAATCTTATGAATAGACAGAGTTATAAACTACCATGTAGTTGCTGGGAACTGAACTCAGGACCACTAAAAAAGCAGAGCAGTCACTGTTCTTAATGGTTAAAGCCCCGAGCAAACTACACTCAATTATAAATGTGCACTTTATAATGTTTTATTAGAAAACCAAATTTGGGTCTCAAATGTAGGAAAGTACTTTCATAACCCATAATTTTATAATTATAACCACATTAATTACTGCTTAACTTTTAATTTATCCAATACAAGAACTAAAGGCCAGGGCTGGAGAAATGACTTGGTGGTTATAAGAGCACCAACTTTTCCAGGGGTCCTGAGTTCAATTCCCTGCAACCATCAGTAACAGGATCTGATGCCTTCTTCTGGTGTGTCTGAAGACAGCTCCAGTGTACTTATATGAATAAAATAAATAAATAAATCTTTAAGACAACAACAACAACCAAAAAACCTAAAGGCCAGATATAATAACCAGCACATTAAGCAACATTTTTAAGAACTATAACATAGAAATAGTTCTTACCAGAATCAAGTGTGGCAATTTATCACTGTCACATAATAAATATTCCTTCCTAAAAAACACAAATAGAGTTATTAGCATATAAAGAATAGAAAGGTTATTTTTATTACTTATTACCTAGATTCTTTCTTCTCTTCCCCAGTATAATCAGCACTTAAAATCTGAGAGGAAAAAGTTACCCATAGGGCATATGCCCATTCTTTGGAGCCCTATATCTGAAAAATCACACAATACTGAAAAGATCCACAGACTCACTTCAGGGTTAGAAAGTAATATTCTCTACCACTCCTTCCCCACATAAACTACCCCCAAAATAAAATCTTTATGAAAGGAAAATTAAAAACCAATTACAGCAGCCAGTGAGAACTGATGCAAATTAGAAAAAGAAATCCATAAAGTAAATATTAGTTTTAGCCAACAGGCTTTATTCTATCCATGCAAAGATTTTTAAGGAAGTTTTGATGTGTCCTCTAAGGCTGAGCACTCTCACAAGTGTATACTGCAGTCCAATGTTACATTAAAAGGGGGAGGGGCTTAATTCACCTTGTAGTTCCCCAGAAAATGAACTTCTATTTAATAATCATGTTGTAAGTTGTCACAGGCAATCTCAACCTCTTTGGCCAATAAACAAAGCAACTGTTACTGATGCCCACAACAGGAAATTCTCCTCAAAGAGATCTGTGCTGAGTTAACATACATAGACCTAAGTGCCTCTTTAGTGGTCATAAAAGTGCTGAGCACTTGGAAAACAAGCCTTGATTTAAACACAAGAGGTTATCTCTTTACATGCAAGTATCTTACCCTCAGTGGCCTGAGAAATAAACTAAAGTCCCTGAAAGGTTCAAGGCCTTTTTTTTTTTTTTTTTTTGGGGGGGGGGGTGGAGGTGGGGTATCAAGACAGGGTTTTTCTACGTAACCCCTGGTTATCTTGGGACTAGCTCTATAAAGCAGGCTGCACTCTTTTCCACCTACCCCTGCCTTACAAGTGCTGGGGCTAAAGGTGTGCACCACCACCGCCAGGCTTCTTCAACATCTTTTCATTTAGGCTGAGAGCAAATGGCAGTAGGATAAACTAGATTTGCTCTCAAAGACTTACTCTGGAAGACATCTTAATCCGAAAAACATTGAGTATTAACCATGCAAAACGCAATCCACCTAGACAAAGTACTCTGAATCTACAACAAGTTTGCTAACCTAGACACAAGGAAGAGAGAAAGTGTTCCAAAAAGACTGGGTCCTCACTAAATAGATACTTATTTCTCTACCATATCCCGATGTCATCTTTCTGGGATGCCTGTTAATCTTATATCTTCAGCCCATAGCTCCAAAACTCCCTGGGCTGGAAGAGGATCAGTCCTGCCTCCTGAAAGGAAGCACAAGGAACTGCTGTAAGCAGGAAAACTGTGGACCTTCAGAGTATGAGGACACTCCAGAGACACGGCTCCAAAGAATTTACTTACCCTCCAACAACAGGTTTTTACTCAAAAGACAACAACATGAAAACATTACCTGACCAACAGGCTATCAGTAAAGCAGAAATGAAGTATCAGAGCCTTCATTACTGAGTGTCACCTTTGTTAAGACTATGAAGACTTACAGATTGGCGGCTTCTGAAAGAATGATGCAAAGGGGAGCAAGACCCAAGTGACTGGAAAAACTTCTATCCACTGACTAAAACACCTTTTCCTCAAAGGGACTGTATCTGAGGAGACAGTACATTGGTGGCTCTCACTGTCTCAGACATGTTAACATGGATGGGGGTGAACAAGTACTAAATAGAAAGACTATCCTTGGACACTGAGGATGAGTAGCAGGGACCAAAAACACCCCACACTCACCATCAAAGCACGTAGTTTATAAATTTTTGGTTGGCTGGCCACAGTTCCCAGACAATCAATTAACTCACTAATGAGCCTGTTTACAGTGTCAAATTCTAATTATTCTATAAATCAAAGTTTTTATTATCTCTAAAAACACTGTGTTCTCTCTGAATACGTTCATAACTAGTGTTTGTCTGTGGCTAGGAAACTAAATATTTGTGGCTCTTAATATATCTATATCTACCACTAAAACTGAAGAAGCCTCATTTTCTTTTTACCAAACTGTCTTATAATGTATAGATTCACCCAAAACTTTCAATCAAAAATCTGTGAAGAGGTTGTTCCAATTCTCAAAACAATTTATCAACAACAAAAAAAGGCTTACCTCTCAGGACAGCCATCTTCACTATCCCCGTGGTCACTACAAGGCTCTAACAGTATACCTACAGACTGACAAAAGAATACACCACTGTTTACAGCTCCCACACGCATGCGTCAGAGAAATGCCGATCTCGATTAGGACATTAGAGCAGTTCTTTACACAAAGTTTACCCTCCTTCAAAATCTGAAACATTAAGTATTTGCAAGAACATTGGTTTTCTCTCCCAAATATAATTAATAATCACTAGTACCTTCTTTTCCTTAGAATTCTCTTTTGGCCAGGCAGTGGTAGTACACAACTTTAATCACAGCACATGGGAAGTGGAGGCAGGCAGAATTCTGTGAGTTCAAGGCCAGCCTGGTCTACAGAGTGAGTTCCAGAATAGCTACCAAGGCTACATAGAAAAACCCTGTCTTGGGGAAAAAAAAATTCTCTCCTTTAAAAATCACAGTTCTGAACTATAGGTTTGGTTCAGTAGTAGAGCAACCGCCTAGAATAGGAAAGGCTCTGCCCTGGGTACATTTAAAATAACTTCTTTCCTGGAGGGGCTTAAGGAGGGCACTGGAGCCTCAGCAGCACAGAACAATCTACTTTTCAATGAGTCTATTAATTCTACCTCTGACAAGAAAACCAAGTGTGATGGCACATGCCTGTAATCTCAACATCCAAGTGGCAGAGGCAGTTAGACTCAAAGTTTGAGCTCATTCTAAGCTACAGACAAGCCTAGGCTATATAAATGAATAAAATAAAAACCTCCCAATACAATACAAATCCCTTCAAAATTATTACAAAGTGTATAAACATTTTCACATTTTTTATAATCTTTAAAATCAACAAAAACTTCAATTCTTTTTTATTGTTATTTATTATTAGTATGTGCTTGCATGTGTATAGATCAGAGGACAACTTTCAGGAATTGGTTCTCTCCCTTCTCTGTGGGTTCTAGGTACCAGACAGGCTTGTGTGGCATGCAATTCTATCCACTAATCCCTCTTGCCAACCTTCTTAGACTCTTTAGAAGTACATTTCCAACTACATATCTCCATGAGGTTGAACTATTTGCTACTCTCCATCCAGTCAAATCCACAGCAGTGTACTGAAACAAAAAGCAAATGAGACTCTTCCACCTGTCCTCTAAGCAGGTATTAATTATATTTACAAACATAAAATCAATGGAACCCCCCAAATTAAAACCTTTTATGAGACCAGCTTTTTTTTTTTTTTTAAAGTGGTATCTAGGGAAAGAGCTTAGCCAACAGAGTGTGTCTCTACAAGCATGAAGACTCAAGCACCTACATAACAACACAGCCTCAGCACTGGGGAGGCTGAGACGAGAAGATCCAAGGGACTTACTGGCTTCTAAATCTACCAATGTGCCAAGCTTCAGGTTCAGGAAGAATCTGTCTCAAATAATAAGGCAGAGAGTGATAAGGAGGAGACCTGATGTCAACCTTTGACCTCCACATGCATATGCACACATGCAACTCACACAAACTTGGATAGAAGGCTCCAGTCAAACATGATGAAACCCATAGCCCCAACTATTCAGAGGATAACAGACTAAAGCTGGAAATAGATTCAAGGTACACTGGGCAACAAAGAGGGAGTGCTTCAAAGATAGAGTAAGGGAAGTAAAGAGAGAAAAGAAAAGAATCCCATTAATATTATCATGAATAGCGGGGTAGTGGTGGCGCACGCCTTTAATCCCAGCACTTGGGAGGTAGAGGCAGGCAGATCTCTGAGTTCGAGGCCAGCCTGGTCTACAGAGTAAGTTCCAGGACAGCCAGGACTACACAGAGAAACCCTGTCTCAAAAAACAAAAAACAAAAAAACAAAACAAAGTATTATCATGAATAGGGGGCTAAAGAGGTGGCTCAGTGGTTAGCAGCTCTTGTGCTCTTGCAGAGAAAGGGCCAGGGTTCGCTCCCCAGCATCCATACCGCACAACTCTAATCTCAGTTCGAACTGACATCTTCTTCTGGCCTCTAAGGAAAAACGTCATACATGTGGTACATAGACATTCAGACAGGCAGGTGGGCAAAACCCATACACAATTAATGAAAAAATAACTATAAATGCATTTATTTATTAATATAAAAAATTAATGAAAAAATAACTATAAATGCATTTATTTATTAATAAATTATTTTAAAGTTAATTTTACTTCTATGATGATAAACACTGGTATACCCATATCTTAAAAACTGTAAGATTTTCAATAAGTTTTATTTTTAAAAGATAAAGAAAGTCAGTGTGAGAGAACCAATGATCTAAAAATCAAAAGCTATTAGGAATGTAGATTACATTCTCAAAGTTTCTATGTATTCTTAGGTCAAAGCCTGAAGAAGTCTGACAAGCTAGGATTCTACCTAGAGCTGACAGATCCCTGCTGAGAATCAGCATGATGGGAAAGCAAATACAAATCCAACACAAAAGAAAAATAGCCACGGCAAGCCTCAGAAACCCAGATTCCACAGCAGACAGGATGACAGCCGATAAGCTCCCCCCCCAACAAACAGACAGTAGATGGTAACCACCCTAGTAACCAGCTCGCATTTTATACCACCACCCAGCCCAGAAGGAAAAAAGCTCCAGGCTTTCCTTTTGTTACCAGAGTGACTCTACTGCACATGCCACAAGAGTATTCACACAAAGATTGTGTTCCTTCCACCGGAGTCTTGCCCCATACCTCTCAAGGCAGTGTACTCTCTACTCTCCCACCACTAGGCACATGAAAAAAATCCAGTATTTCATGCCTTAGCTTTTAAGAAAGAATTTTAAAAATAGGTTATGCTGGACATAGTGGCATACTATTCCAATACTGATGAGGCAGAAGCAAGCAGATCTCTGTGAGTTTGAGGCTAGCCTGGTCTACACAATAAATTCCAGAACAGCCAGGGCTACAATAGAAAAACCCTGACTTGTGGGGGAGAAGTATGATTATTGGAAAATCTAGAAACCTTCACTATAAAAACAAGCTATCCTGTCATCAATTCTCATTTAATCTCTACTTTACTCTGAAATACCTGAAACAATGTGTGTCTCTTTCTTTAAAACAAGACCTAACCTACATTAGCCGCCAACTACAGATGCGCCATTTCAAGAGTGCTACATGTGACACCATGCTTAGCTCTGTGCAACTGCTTTATTTTGATTTTATGGGGGTAGAGGAAGGGGTGCTGGACCCTCTGAAGCTAGGCAAGTACTTTGCCAACAGCCACACCTCAGCTATCTTAATTACTTTTCTACTGCTGTGACAAAACACCATGACCAAGGCAACTTGGAGTCCATAGCCATCAGGGTAGGGAACGGAGCAGCAGGCAAGCAGGCACGGAGCTGTAGCAGCAGCTGAGAGCTTAACATCTGATCCACAAGTAGGAGGCAGAGAACTAACTGGGAATGGTGTGGGCTATCCAGTCCTGTGACACATCCTCCAACAAGGCCACACCTCCTAACCCTTCCTAAGTAGGGACCAAATATTCAAACACATGGGCCTATGAAGGCCATTCTCATTCAAATCACCACACCAACCCTAAGTTTATTTAGTTGGGGAAAGGCAAGGTTATATTCTCCCAAACTGACATTACTCTTGCTTTGTATGTAGCATAGGCCAACCTAGTTGTGATCTTCCTGCCTCAGCACCACCGAGATTATGTATGAGTCACTAGGCACAACTTTTAAATATGCTTTTCAACTACTCAAGTAATAAATAAAAAGGCATTTAGAAGCAATACAAAAGAAAAGTAAGGGCTGAAAGAGTAGTCAGTAAAGTGCTTGCCTTGCAAGCATGAGGACCTGAGTTTTGATCTCCAAAACTCTTACCTAAACAATAGCAAGCACCCCTTGGGAGGCAGAGACAAGTGTCCCTGTGTGTCCCTGGCATTCACTGGCCAGCCAGTTTAGTCTGTTAGATGCGCTGTCTCAAAAGAAACAGACCAGGGCTGGAGAGATGGCTCAGTGGTTAAGAGCACTGACTGCTCTTCCAGAAGTCCTGAGTTCAATTCCCAGCATCCACATGGTGGCTCACAACCATCTGTAATGGGATCTGATGCCCTCTGCTGGTGTGTCTGAAGACAGCTACAGTGTACTCATGTACATAAAATAAATAAATAAATCTTTAAAAAAAAAAAAAAAGAAAGAAAGAAAGAAACAGACCAACTCTATGGGGACATTAAAAGTTGTCCCCTGGCATGTACACATGGACACACAGAGAAAAATGACACGAAAACTATTCTCATGGCCAGAACCATCTGTAGAGGCACACACCTATAATATTAGTACTTGAGAACTATAAAATCTGTCTCAAAAAAAAAAAAAAAAAAAAAAAAAAAAAAAAAAAAAAAAAAAAA